>CM076578.1:485736089-486187270 GCA_034641835.2 Pinus albicaulis
TTCCTACCACCACCCAAAGCCCTGCTACTCCAAAAAAACAAGTAGGGGCAGAAGAAATCCTAGAACACCAGGAAGACACTACCCCTACTGAAACATAAGAACTGGTAGATTTAGTGACCTAGGGTTGGAAGAATTTGGTCTGGTGGCCTTGCTACTCCATAATAACCAGCAAGGAGTGCTCTACACTACATATTACTGCTTTAGAACTGTTTGCCTGTAATAATGTGGATGTGATCTCTCAAGGGAAACTCTGTAGCTATGATAGTGGACTGCATTCCCCAACTATATATAGGCCTATCACTTGGAGCCTTAGGTGCGTAACTCTCGTATGGGTTGGATTACTAGCACTTGTGGTGGCCTAATAATGGTTATGGAATCAATATTCCTTAAAAGATAGAATTGCAGATCATGCTTCCCTTGTGACAAGTTTTCATCTATCCAATACAGACCTTTAACAATAATCATTTGGACAATATTATGTTCTCTCATGTGATGGAAAAATTGGAGTTTCACGAAAAGGGGGCAGTATGTGGTTTGACAGAGTTCATAACAATCCTCTTCAGGACAGCTATACATATCTTGTGGAAGATCATTTCCACTGTTTCATTAAAATTGATGAAAATTTTCATTTGCAAGTACCGAAGTTCTATTGTAGCCCAGAAATGACAATATTCCATCCTACAAAAATTTTGATTTCGAGGCTTCCTATTTTTTCATGATGACTAAGCATAGAGGAAAGGACCATTATATCCATGAGGTGGCTGCATTAATTCACTAATTTCAACTGGCAGCCTTATTTTGGCACATGCTACAACAGGATAGGAAACGAATAAGCTCTTTTGAGCAGCAATCTTGATTTCTTAGATTCATAGGCTTTAATGTCTTGTGCTTTGCTTTATAAAGCCAACCTTTAATGTAGTGATGATATTTTTGTTGAACGTGGAGGCTAGTTTCATAGGCTACTGGAGTTCGAAAAACAACTTGATTTCTTGAGACTAGCAAAGACATTTCCAGGCCTGTGGTTATGTCTAAGATAAGTTAGAGCCATGTGCAATAAACTTAGAATATCCAATATAAATTAAATTAATATAGTACGATTGGATTGGTCAGTGCAAAAAAATTGTAGTGTGTATGGCTTTATCAACCCTGTATTGACTATTGATTGGATGCATTCATTGCTATTGGGCAGTCAACCCTAAGTTGTTGTGATTTAACTGAAGAATTATTGCTATGGGAATTTTATATTCATGCATACATTATATAGTTGTTGAGACTCTTTATATTTATGCATACATATTGTTTATGAATGTGTACTACTACTAAATATTTATTAAAGAAACCCTAGAAATAATATCAACCCTAAGGGAAAAAGTTACCCTAGGACACTAGATAATATTAGATAAGAACTGTTGATATATCTTAAGCCTAATGATGTTAATTGGTTGATGCTTGTATTCGAAATACAAAATTTTGTGGAAGTGTGGATGTGATATCTCAAGGGAAACTCTGTAGTTACGACAGTGGACTGCATTCCCCAACTATTTATAGGCCTATCACTTAGAGCCTTAGGTGCAGTATTGCCAGATGGGTTGGATTACTAGCACTTGTGGTGGCCTAATAATGGTTATGGAAGACTATGGAATCAATTATCCTTAAAAGACAGAATTGCAAATCATTCTTCCCTTGTGACAAGTTTTCATCTATCCAATACAGACCTTTAACAACAATCATTTGGACAATAGTATGTTCTCTCATGTGATGGAAAAATGGGAGTTTCAAGAAAAGGGGGCAGTATGTGGTTTGACAGATTTCACAACTATCCTCTTCGGGACAGCTACACATATCTCGTGGTAGATCATGTCCATTGTTGCATCAAAATTGATGACATTTTTCATCTGCAAGTACCCGGGTTCTATTGTAGCCCATCAATGACAATATTCCATCCTGAAAACATTTTGGTTTCGAGGTTTCCTAGTTTTTCATGATGAATACACACAGAGGAAAGGACCATTGTATCCCTAAAGTGGCTGCATTAATTCACTAATTTCAACTTGCAGTCTTATTTTGGCACATGCTATAGCAGGATAGGAAATGAATAAGCTCTACTGAGTAGTAGTTTAGAGTAGAATGAGCTCTTTTGAGTAGCATTCTTCAATTCTTAGATTCATAGGCTTTAATGTCTTGTGATTTTCTTTATAAGGGCCAACCTTTGATGTAGTGATGATATTTTTGAACATGGAGGCTAGTTTCATATGTGTATGAAATGTTTCTAAGGTTCTCATGCAGTTATAAGAAGAACACGTCCCCAAGTTGGAACCAAGTCTTTTCCACCAATGAAAAGGGACTGCACATGTGATTTTCATCAGATTTGCAGAGTAGCATGGTGATCCCAACTTTCCAAAAGTTGGAAATGTGTAAAAATACCTTTTCATCAAGCATAACTACATGAACATGTTTGAAAACATCATAGACTGTAAACCCACAGGAAAGACCATCAACTTCATCACTATTTTTAGTCCACATGTGGCAGATTTGTGAGCTCATCTCTTGGATGACTTGTACTTTCTTAACTATTATAACCAGCAATAAAGGCACAATAAACCAAAACCCGCTCTGAATATTATGAGGCCATACTTGAGGAAAAACCATAGTTTTTCAGATGTTTCATGGGCTTGATGACAACAAGAAAGAGAGGCATATTGGTGTGTAAAGAATGTTTGTGAATGATTGTTTTGACATATCTAAAGGTAGAGGCACCGAAGGAGAGGAATGCACAACCCAAAAAAAGATTTCATGGCACATGAAAGAGAGAAATTTAACATATAAAGAAAGTGTCATAAGAGAATTAGTGGGGAGAGTTTCCAACTTAAGAACCATAGTCAAAAGGGTGTAATTCGTGCATTTCTGATAAAAATCCCAACAGTATTCAGTAAACTTATAGATAAAGTTAACTATGGAAGAAGAATCTTTGAAAATGGTCTCATATCTCATGTCTGAACAAAGGTACAATAAACTAGCACTTGCTTTGAATATTATGAGGTCAAACTCAGGGGAGAACCACATTTTTTCATATATGTTGATGACAACAAGAAATACAGACATATTGTTGATTACAAAATTCCTATGGATGGTTTTTTGGGAAGATATAAAGGTAGATGCACTAAAGAAGAGGAACACCCAACCCTTTAAAATAAAAATAATTAGGTTTACACGACGCATGCAAAATAAAAATTCAACAAAGAAAGAAAACATCATAAGAGCATTACTGGAGAAAGTATCCAAATTTAGGAGCATGGCCAAAAAGGTGTAACTCATTCATTTCTGATAGAAGATCCAAACAGTAATCAGTAGTAATCAATAAACTTATAGAGAAAGTCCACTATGGAAGATGCCTTTTTGAAAATGGTCTCAAATCTCATGTTTTAACAATTCTGAAGCAATAATATGTAGTGTAGACTTATGCCTCCTTCGTATGTCAGAATCAACCAGAATCCTATACTTGTCATCCCAAAAAAAAACTTACTAATTTAGCAAAAATCAAAGCAAGATCCATGCTGTCTACATATTGACTATCCTCCAAGAGGCATGATCACAATTTTCTGGTGTAGTGTTAGGTACACTTGCATAATGACTCACAATGAGAATATTTCAGTGAAGAAACCGGCTTGAAGGTTTATTCATAATGACAAAGTTGTGATCTCATTAAGGACTTAATCCTTCATGCCAATACTTAAACACTGTATGCTCAATCTGGGCACAAGTTTTCACAACAAGTTCTTAGTTTCATTGTCCATGGCATGAAAAATGGCAGCCCATTCTATTACCATGCAACCCCCGGGAAGATTGATATTTAGTTCTCGGCTTTGTTCTCCGTCCCATCTATTAAATTTGAAGGGCCAACTTGGTAGAGATGTCACATTGTTGCAAATTGGGATCCTTGTGCTCCATTTGTAGTTCATCAATTAGTAATAATATCTCCCTACGAGCTTCATTATGCTCTAGTAAGACATTATTGGGAAGCAATTTCATGTTCTAGTATAGCTCGATTATACATAGATATTAGTTTTGGCACCCTAAAGTATGGCCTGAATCAATCACCCACTCAACCATAGAGGCCAAGACCTCCTCATCAACTTGCTCATCATGTTCAACACGAAATTCAATATCAACATAGTTGATTTCCTTTTGTATAGGAGCAGGGGTTTGGGAATGATATCTCCGTGCTTCCTTATGAGCTTGAAGTGTGCCTTGAGTGCTCCCTTCTACTTGAAAAGAGGACCCTCAACAAGATTTGGCTCTTTGTCGTGGCATTGGAGTTGTCAAGCAGGGGAGTAATCAAGTATGGGTATGCACAAAGGTGAAGACTTCAAATGGATATAGGCATGTTTGATAGGAACGAGGTTCAATGGTGTAAACACTAGGTAAGGATGAGCGTAAATTAATTTAAAGTTGGAGAGGATAAGGTTTAGGGTTGTGGGAACCACCGAAGGAGGTAGGAATAATACTATGGCTCATAGAGGCTTCCCAAGGTGTAAGGGGGACCCAAGTATCTAACTGTGTAAGAAAAAGCCTGAGTTCACAACTTAATTTCCCTACTTTGACAATTGTAAATTTGATTTATTTACAATAGAATATAATAGTGGAATAAGCCAACCATGCATCAAGGAAATTTTGTAGACAGAATATTGAATTATCTCTGAGGGCTCTCAGGATGAAGAGTTGGGTGTGTGATGGAGACCATTGGTGCCACCACCTGCGAACCCATACTTCTTCATCCACCTTTTCCTTGTAGATTGCATGTTGTTGTCATAGAAAAGTCAACCCACAGAATGAGCATGTAAAATTAAAGAACCTGGGAAGGTTATGGACCTTGGGAGTTCATATTGTGCAACTTAGTGAAACATATGAAATTATTCGCAAGAACCATATGAAATTATTGGCGTATACATGCAAATAATCATTTAAGGAAAAACAAAGATAGGGGATTTATATTTGAGGAATATCATCTTGGTATTGAAAATGTTGTGTGGTATGGCCAGTGGCTTTTCTAAGGAGTTTTGGGCCTTGGTAATTTCTAGTAATGTTTCGTGCACTCTTTTGGAATTTTCCAAGCCCACCTAGGCACCCAACATACTTGTGAGATGAAGACCCATAGGATAATATCACCTTGTGAATTCCAGTGACCCTTTAAGAGAACATAATTTGGAGGTGTCTCTTATCTCAATAATTATGTCAAGTGCTTTCCTTGCCAAGGTAATTTTGGGAATGAACTGCATTTTTTGTTCAAGTATTTGTCTTTTGAGTATTTTTTGAGAGCATGTAGATTTTGGCGTTCGACAAAAATACAAAATTCATTTTTGAAGTCATTATCACAGTTAGTCTAATGTGGATGCATTTTCTGTGACATTTACAGAATGATTTTGAGTTTGAAAAACGAGATTGGCTGACTGTTAGTAAAGATGAATTACCAACCGGTACCAGATTGGTAAGTATGATTTCATACATGCTTCTGTTTAACAAAGATGGAAAAGTCACTATTAACTAGAAATAATTTTTGTTGGCCTTGATTTTTTTAGTTGTGCAGATTGAATTTTTGGGTGGTTATAGGGAGGAATCTTGTATTTGAAAATTGTGCCCTTCAAAAAAATTCCTTGTAATATATGTTGTTTTTCCTTGAATTTATTTTCAGATTATGGGGTTGAATCCTCCATTTGGTGTTAAAGCTTCTCTTGCAAACAAATTTATTAACAAAGCCTTGGAGTTCAAGCCAAATTTGGTCATCCTTATTGTTCCAAAATAAACACAAGGGTATATTATTTTTAATTATGGAAGGGTATTAAACAGATGAACTATTTTAATGCAGAACTATAGGTCAATGAAGTTAGGTCATCATACATCTTGTAATAAACCCTATTACATTTTAAAGCTGAGAATACTACAAAATATATAAATCTTGAATCAATTATGTGGCCAATATTTGTTATGTTTCTGTGATATGACATTTCTTGGTTTGAAATTTTTCTTGAACAGACTTGATAAGAAAACGGGACCAAATAAATATGATCTTATTTGGGAGGACCCAAAGATTTTGAGAGGCCAGGTGTTTTTGTAGACTTCAATAGAACAAAAATGTGCTTCATTGTGTACATTGATGATAGTTAGGCACAAAGAAATTTGATTCTAATAACTTTCAGCAATATATTACACAAGTTTAGACAATTTTGTTTTCATTTGAAATTCATTCCTTAATAATTATTGGATTTCCTAGGATCCATGTCCAATTAAGGAGTGGTCAGATTTTCTGTGACCAAAGACCTGCTGGCCTATTTCTATGCTAAATTTTTAGCCAATGGTAAGTGTGCATGCTCCCTTGTGGGTTGTATACCTACTAAGGGTCTTCTTCAATTAGTATTAGCCTGACCTTCCCTTAGCCTTCCTATGCGGATAGGGTGAAGGATAGCACTGATCACCCATCTTACCAGAGACAATGAAGTGGATATCCTCCCTATATGCTCTGCTCAAATTGAGGTGTCAAAAGGCCATACCTACCCTCTTATTCCAAAGGGAATTGCATCTGTTGTGCTGATTGATTCTAAAATCTTGAGTTTTGGATGCCATACTTGACTGCTTGAAGAAATCCACAAATTAAATGTTACACTAGAGAAATTGTTCTCTACTTTTTAACTAATAACATAGAGTTATATTTTTTTTCATTATGGAAGGGTATTATACTGATGAACTCAATTTTATGCTTAATGAAGTATCTCAAATGTTTTTTGGTCACTTGGGGGAGTTGGAACTCGCAGGAGCATCCATAGGTAGCGTGGGAATTAAAGGGCTGGCATATGGAATTATGGTTAGTAATTTTATTTTTCATGAAATTTTGAAAAGTTTTATATGCCTTTATATATATCTCTGTCTTGAGAATGAGCCACATTTGATGATTAGAAAGATAGAATCAATATATATCTCTATTCCCATAATGAATCACTCTGAATAGCTAGAAAGGTCGACTAATCTCTGTCCCTAGAATAAGCCACTCTTCATGGTTCTAAAAATTGACCAAAATTTGAGAATGAGTCACATTTGATGGTTAGAAAAATCCATCAATATATATATTTATTCCTAAAATGAACCACCCTGGATGGCTAGCTAGAAAAGTCGAGTAATCTCTGTCCTAAAAATGAGCCGCACTTGATGATTTTAAAGGTTGAACAAAAATTTAGATGTGAGTAATCCCAAAATACACTATGGTTCTAAAGGTTGACCAAAAATTTAGATGGGAAAAATGTGAGTAATGCCAAAATGGCAAACCAAAATTACTCTTCTCTTGTTTTAAAGGATCACCCAAAAAAATATAATGAGATTTTTTTGTTAATAAATTACTACAAAACTTACACATATATATGTTCAGTATAGTTTGGTCTTAGTAGTGTATTTTCTCTGGTCTCTTGTGATGTAGCTGGGAATGGCAAGTTCCATGCAGACTATGTGTGGGCAAGCTTCCGGTGCTAAAAAATATAGTATGCTTGGAGTCATATGCCAATGATCGATGATAATAATGACAACAACTTCAATACTTTTGGCAGTCCTCTACTTATTTACAGATCCTGTGATGGTTGCCATAGGGCAGAGCAAAGAAATTTCTGCTCCTGGAGCTATTTTTTCAAGAGGCCTTATTCCTCAGCTATTTTCATTTGCCATCAATTGTCCGATGCAGAGTTTTTTGCAAGCCTAGAACATAGTGGCTCCCCTGGCCTATATTTCTGTTGGTACATTTCTACTCCACATTTTGTTGACTTGGGATGCAGTAGATAAGCTGGGATACGGCCTGCTAGCAGCAGCCTTGGTACTGAGTTTGTCTTGGTGGATTTGGTGATTGCTACTGCCTTATATGTATTCTACAGCCCATCTTGCAAGGAGACATGGACTGGTTTCAGCACAAAGGACTTCATAGGACTCTGGGCCTATTTCAAGCTAACTGTAGCTTCTACTTTTATGCTAGCATATGCATTTTATATCTTTTGCAGATAGATTATCTAAACTATGTCAGTTTTATAATAGATTATATGAATTATGTCTAGAATTTGACATAGTAGCTTAGATTGTTTTGATGAGTTCTGTTTTTAATTTCTTTATTCTTTAATTACAGTTTGGAAATATGGTACACTCAAGGACTTGTGCTTATATCAATTTTGCTACCAGATTCAGAGGTTTCTCTAGATTCAATTTCTGTTTGGTATGTGGGGAAAACCATTCTAGTATAGAAATAATTGATCTACAACCCTTGCTAGTCAGCTACGTCATTTATAAATTTATATTTTTAATAGATGTTTAATGTAAGCACTTCTGTATTATTTGCAGCATGAGTTATTACAACTGGGACTTTATGGTAATGTTGGGTCTCAGCACAACTGCAAGGTATATATTTCTTGCCCTACAAATCGCTGATAAACATGATTACAACTTCGATAAAATTATAGCATATTGTTTATTTTATGGTTTTAAACTGAGAAGTTGTTCCATGATTGTTGTGTCTATATGTGCAGCATAAGAGTTGGTGATGAGCTGGGAGCTCAATGTCCTAAAACTGCCAGATTTTCAGCTGTATTTGTGGTGGTCACATGCTTCATCATAAGTGTCATTCTTGCCGCAATAGTCATGTTACTGAAGACAAAATTGGCTATGTTATTCACAAGCATCACTGTGGTTATGACCGCTCTTTTTACAAGATCTTGAATGTTCCTTTGTAGGATCTATTCCATGTTGTGAACAATATTTTCCAAGCACATGGAAAATAGAAACATGTCAAATGAACATAGAAACATTTGAAATTTTACATTTGTAGGATACTTTGTTGAAGTTATCAATATGCTCTATAAGCTAGTTTGAATAAATTTTCTCCTTAAATTTGAAATTTACGAAACCATTTCTTTTCATCTATATTGAAACATTTATGAGAGTTCAGTTGTTTTCCTTTGGAAATAATAATTTCATCTAAATTTTTTTGGATTTATTGCTACAAGGGGTGAGATATCTATCTATTAATATAAAAGTGTATAATCCATTACTAACGAAACTTTCTAACATAAGAATTAATTCATAGATAAACACACCTTTATGAATAGTTTTGAAATTATTAACGAAAAGAAAGAAGGGTAAATTTTTTTGATATTTTCATGATGATTGATGATTATCTTGAAAATCCATTATTATGAGTAGTAACATGCTTGGTGTTAGATCCATAGGTTACACTATTTAAAATACAGTATTGCATAGAAAAATTCATGACACTTGAAAAGGATGATAAACAAAATTCTTTTTAATTGGTTGTTGTTTATATTTGCTAAAAACCCATTTACAAATGGTAATTATGAAGGCAAAAATTGTTAAGGTCACAATCAAGATTTGAGAAATCCATTGGAAGTTTAAGAACCTACACATAACTTAAAATTGTTATATGGAGAACCATGATCAACATAAAACAACCCACTAATGCAAATTTGGTTATATGGTGTGGTTATATCTCAATAAAATAGAGTTTTAAGGATGACAATGACAAGTTGTACAACACATGGAAGAGAACACGTTCTAGTTTAATCCACCCATGCTCATGAGGTTGGATTATAATAATAATAGAGAAACAAAATTTAAACTTTTGATACTTCCATGATGATTGATGAGGAAACTGTTATTACAAGTAATAACATACACTATTCATGTTAGATTTATAAATTATACTATTTAGAAATACAATTATGAATAAGAAAATTCATGATACTTGAAAAGAGTCATAAAAATGTTTCCAAAAGAAATTAAAATAACAACTTCCAAGTAAAGGGAAATGGCTTACAAAATAGTGTATAGAATGTTTTCCATACCACATGTTGAAACTTTCAAAATATTGAGAAAACAAAATATATATTACAAGGGGATGTGTAATATGTAAACTATCAAAGATATAATTTTGGAGAAATAACTAAATCTTGATTACAAGATCTTGAATGTTCCTTTAAAGGATCTATTCCATGTTGTGGACAATATTTTCCAAGCACATGGAAAATAGAAACATGTCAAATGAACATAGAAACATTTGACATTTGACATTTGTAGGATACTTTGTTGAAGCTATCAATATGCTCTATAAACTAGTTTGAATAAATTTTCTCCTTAAATTTGAAATTTACCAAACCATTTCTCTTCGTCTATATTGAAACATTGATGAGAGTTGAGTTTTTTTCCTTTGGAAATAATAATTTCATCTAAAAACTTTTGGATTTATTGCTACAAGGGGTGGGATATCTATCTCTTAATATAAAAGTGTGAAATCCATTACTAGCGAAACTTTCTAACATAGAATTAATTCATAGCTAAACACACCTTTATGAATAGTTTTGACATTATTAATGTAAAGAAATAAGGGTAAACCTTTTTGAGATTTACATGAAGATTGATGATTATCTTGAAAATCCATTATTATGAGTAGTAGCATGCTTGGTGTTAGATCCATAGGTTACTCTATTTTAAAATACAATAATGCATAGAAAAATTCATGACACTTGAAAAGGATCATAAACAAAATTATTTTTAATTGGTTGTTGTTTATATTTTCTAAAAACCCATTTACAAATGGTAATTATGAAGGCAAAAATTGTTAAGGTCACAATCAAGATTTGAGAAATCCATTGGAAGTGCAAGAACCTACACATAACTTAAAATTGTTATATGGAGAACCATGATCAACATAAAACAACCCACTAATGAAAATTTGGTTATATGGTGTGGTTATATCTCAATAAAAAAAGTTTTTTAAGGATGACAATGACAAGTTGTAAAACACATGGAAGAGAACACTTTCTAGTTTAATCCACCCATGCCCATGAGGTTAGATTATAATAATAATAGAGAAAAAATATTTCTATTTGATACTTCCATGATGATTGATGATGAAACCATTATTACAAGTAATAACATACATTGTTCATGTTAGATTTATATATTATACTATTTAGAAATACAATTATGAATAAGAAAATTCATGATACTTGAAAAGAGTCATAAAAAGGTTTCCAAAAGAAATTAAAATAACAACTTCCAAGTAAAGGGAAATGGTTAACAAAATAGTGTATAAGAATTTTTTCCATACCACATGTTGAAACTTTCAAAATATTGAGAAAAAAAAATATAGAGTACAAGGGGATGTGTAATATGTAAATGATCAAAGACAGAATTTTGGAGAAATAACTAAATCTTGATTACAAGATCCTGGATGTTCCTTTGTAGGATCTATTCCATGTTGTGAAAAATATTTTCCAAGCACATGGAAAATAGAAACATGTGAAATGAACATAGAAACATTTTAAATTTGACATTTGTAGGATACTTTGTTGAAGCTATCAATATGCTCTATAAACTAGTTTGAATAAATTTTCTCCTTAAATTTGAAATTTACCAAACCATTTCTCTTCATCTATACTGAAACGTTGATGAGATTCAAGTTGTTTTCCTTTGGAAATAATAATTTCATCTAAACACTTTTGGATTTATTGCTACAAGGGGTGGGATACCTATCTCTTAATATAAAAGTGTGAAATCCATTACTAGTGAAACTTTCTAACATAAGAATAAATTCATGGCTAAACACAACTTTATGAATAGTTTTGTATTCTTGAATGTTCCTTTGTAGGATCTATTCCATGTTGTGAACAATATTTTCCAAGAACATGGAAAATAGAAACATATCAATAGAAAATAAAAGTAGGAGACCTCCATCATGAGAAGAGACAATAATGAAGAGATTAGCCACATCAAATTTAAACTAATCTAAACTAATTAAGAGATGAAAATATGATGACATTTGATATAAAAACTAAACTAATGACACAATAATATATATATTTAATTAAATATTCATTCATCACCATCATATCCTTGCAAAAAAAGGGGCAAGTTAAGATCATCTAGGAGTAAACATCATGGACACATTAAATCACCATAACTTAATTATATAGCAAAGCACCCTTATCCAGTAGATCATAATATATTGTTCGTACCAAGACACATCTAACCATCCACATGTCCATTTATTTGAAAGCAATCCACAATACAGTCTTAAACTATATAAATTCCAATGCATTGTAGCAATTATATGTTCTAACCCTAGAATCAAAGTTCATTGTTCATCTTGAACAATGTGTTCCACTCATATGAAATGTGCTAGTGGCAAATTTTCCAGAATGGCATCATGATCATCTATAGATAACCTCCATTGTCGTTGTTTTTTCCTACTCTTCACTTGCTTCAACTACAACCGAGTTGCTATAACCAAGTGACTATATTGGACATAAATAACCTCTAGTTGGTAATCTTGAAAAATAATATGATCTTTACATTTCTTTACTTCTTCAAATAAATGTCCCATTAACACCATTGAACCAATTGGATATGTATAATTTGATGTATCATTATACTCTTGCAGCAACGTGGATTTAGACATAGTTCATCGTAATAAATAATAATGCACTTTTTCTTGATTATTTTATGGTGCAATGATAGCAAAGACATCACCTTATCTAACCATATCAGAAACACGATCATAATCATTGTCAATCACAACCACTTCATTGTCCATTTCCTTTTTAGTCACGTTTCCAAATGGGTGCAATGGTGTCAATTCTTCGTGTTTCCATGGTTTAACAAATTTCTTAATTTGGTTTTCATAGTCATCGATGGATTCTGTCTGATCAGTACATGCAGAACAAAAGCAAGAGCACTTTCGTTTCTCAATGCAATGTATATTTGTCATGTTCTTACTCCTAATTGAGTGTAAAATTCTTGTTTGAGGGATTCCAAGGTAATTAAATGGAAACGATCTATCAACATCACCCATTGCAATATTCCAAAAGTACCTGCTTGAGAAAAACACACACACATGTATGAGTCAAATTTTGAACAATATTTAATATTTTTTTGATAACAAAATACACACATACATGTATGCACATATATCTCTAGACATGTATAACATATTTTTAGTTAAATGTGTACGCTTACCTATGCACATCAGCCATCCATGGGTTCGATACATGAATTAAATGGCCTTTGCACCAATTAAAAACATCTAAAGAATTTTCAAGTCGGGAAGCTGAGTGATTCAATTGATGCCTCCTAAGTGCACATTTTACGCATGCCCCAGCACCATCGTGCTCTCCTTTTCCATGCCTTGTCTCAAAGAAATTACATGTATGTCGAATGTTGGTCCTCTTATGAAGAAGAGACAACTAAAATAACGATCTTGCTGATTTAAATTGACCAGCACAACCATCTGACCATACCCAATTTTCTTTAAAAGTGACCCTTCGTTTCAACAATTCATTATAAATAACATTAAAACAAAGCTGAACAAAACATGTATCATGTGTTCGATCATCACTGATGTAGAAATGGTACTCCTTAATCACCTCATGATTATTTTCATCGCTATCAAAACCATTGATATCAATCTATGCATGTCTATACAAAATATGCACAAATATAGATACTTGGTTTAAATGATAATACTCACTTTGTATCTCCTTTTTTGGACTAAACGTGTAATTATCAGCGAAATCAACCACTAATAATATTTTTCCTTTTGGGAACACATCATGTGATTGCTTGAACTGTAAATGCTGCCATCATGCTATATGACAGTGCTCAATATATTTGTATATTTTCACCCTGAACTTCTCCATAAAAGATGTCACTGAAATGTCGTCGTCAAGTAAAGTGATCTTTTTTGATGTTGTGCTTTAATTTGCAACAGGAGTGTAAGTAACATTTTCATATCACTTCCAATTCAGACTGACATTTGACAGTCTCTGATCATTAGGATCAATGGGATACTTTTCATCGTAGAGTGCCAAATGAGAACATTCTGAGCATTTTCTTCCACCAACACATTATTTTTTATAAAATAATTCATTATTCTCTTGTGCACATAATATCTTCGATAAAAATTCATGAACACTTGAAGGAGGGTGGTCATGTGACCAATATTTTATGCCAAAATTTACAAATGTCTCATAAAATAATTGGAATTCTACATGGTATCGACAACAACATGTGTCTCGAATAATGATAGGCTTGACATACCATGGTTTAATCTTCACAAATTTGCTAAGGGAAACCTTCACATTAGTATTACTCTCCATAGATTTCTGGAATAATTCTACTTGACTGACATATGTTATATGTTTGGCATGAGATTCATAAACTCCCTTAGATATATAACGTTGCACAGTGTCCTTTTCATTTGGCGACACACAAGAATTCAAATCCCAAAACTCTTTTACCCTATCCCTCACACCATCAGGAAGTCTATCATGATATGGACGCCTACAGATATTAGCCTAACGTGCAAGTTCATCATTCTCATCTAATTGAATTCTAAATTTTGTATGCCTCCTTAAAAAATTTCTTGATGTTTTAAACAATTTTGAAGTTGCTGACATCAACCGACTTGATGAAGTTTGTTTCATGACTACACCTATTTAAAGTGCTCTACGAGCATTCTTTTCAACTTGAGATCGCTTTTTGGCTAGTGTGGCAAGCGCCGATGTCACATTTTTTTATACCATTTCATTTTCTAAAACCTCTTTCTCACTTTTAATGCCTAATAATTCCACAACATTTCTGAGAGATTTGTGCTTTAAAAATATACGTAACATCTGATATTGTGCTATGATAGATTTACCTTCAAAAATATGTTTCAACCCATAATTTATTTTCTCTCGAACTGTCCTTTCAGCCATTAGTGGTCCCAATTCTTCAATTTTAGTTGGATCCATATCTTCTAGAAATTTTTAGTCGTATACAACGTTCTTGGAACTTCCAATTAATTGCAGTGAAATTGGATGTGTGGTAGTATCTTCTTGTGGTTCTGATGTTTTCCCTGCATAAAAAACAATATTAACTTCTAATTTGAAATTGACAGATCCACAATATTCTTCAGATCAATCCACAGTCACGATGATCTTAAATCCACAATTAAGCATTGTAATTACTTCAGAGATATCCACATTAGTTGGTGTCAAAATGAGCCACATGATATGAGGTATATATAGTGCACATGTCATGTTTTTAGGCCGACAAATTATCCAACAAGTAGGCCGACTTCATCACAATATATAGGCCGACATGTAGAGCATCTAATACAACATTAATGAGGGTATCTTTGAGCATCATTCAGGTGCTATTTATTCACGGTATCATGACAAGGTCTTGGAGTATTTTAGATGAATAGAATATTCACATCTATGACCCTTAATTAAATTTTTAACTAGAATACACAACCTAATAGACATAAATAAGAAGTATATTGACCTATAATAAAACCTTGCTCATGAAACCCATGTAGAAAGCATAAAAAAAATACATTTGATTATATTTGTCTTATATTTTAAATAAATACATAATTACATAGTCAATATGAAGACCGATCCTAGTTACACTTTTCAACATCTCTTTCCATATTGGAGAAAAAACTATTCCAAACACATTGGTTAATGTGGGCGATGCAATAAATGTAATGACTAAGGAAACCTTAGAGTTGCTCAGATTGGCCAATTTGAGATCAACCCCTATTGTACTAGAACTATATGATAGATAAAAAAATATGGCTTGAGGAGTTCTAGAAGATAAAATCATTTCAGTAGACTCATGGGAATATCTAATTGATTTCGTACTGTGGAAACTTAAGACATGCCTAAGTGGAAATCCCCTAATTTTGGGAGGAGCATGTTTAGCCATTGCAAATGCATTTATCAGTTGCAGATTAGGTTTCATGATCATATCTAACGGAATTAATACAAATGACCTTTTCCTGTACCCTCCATCCAATCCAAGTGTTGATTATACGTACCCTATATAGTCTGAATTTGAACCGAAAGGGGTGATGCATGAGCACTCCACACTATTGATAAGGCTTTATAACTTAAAAATGAAATAGAGGATGACACTATCAATAATTTTATTAGCAAACCCTATGTTGTTACTCAACCAATATCATTTTTTAAAAACTCTATAATGAATTAACCCAATTCATATGATTCCATTAATGATATTGTTAAAGAGAAGATACCAATTACCCCAAATCTTAAGAGTATCCAAATTGAATTTGATATAGGAAATAATTTAAATGTTAACCCTACTTTATCTCTCTTATAAATAAAAAATTTGATTCAGTTGATGAGAAAGCATAAAGAAGATTTTTCATGGGATTATACAGACATGAAGGGAATTCACCCTAGTTTTTGTACTTATCATATTTATTTAAAGAATGGATTCCATCTTGTCTGGAAACTGCAACGACGAATGAAAACAACCCTAAAATATATTGTTAAGGAAGCACGTAAAAATGTATTGAATGCCAACTTCATTTATGCGATCTTTGATAGTTAATTAGTGTCTCTACTAATTTTTTTGCCTAAGAAGAATTACAAATGAAGAATCAATGTTGACTATAGTGAGCTCAATAAGGTCACTCAGAAGGACCACTTCCCATTTCCTTTCATTGATGAATTCCTTGATGCCCAGTCTAGTAGAAAATTCTTTTCATTTCTTGATGGATTTAGTGGTTACAATCAAATCCATGCTGTCCCTTAAGAATAGGAAAAAAATGCCTTCACTTTACCTTGGGGTACATTTTCACATTGAGTCCTTCCATTTGGGCTCTGTAATGCACCAACTACCTTTCAACGAGATGTGTTTGGAATATTTCGGACCTAGTTAATGACAATCTAGTTATTTTCATGGATGAGTTTACACCATATGGTGATGAATTTGATGAATAATTAGCTAATCTTGAGAACATGTTGGAACAATTTAAGAAAAATCACCCTTCTCAAAGAATTAAAAGTTTCATATGATGATGAATGAAGGAATTTTATTGGGACACTATTTTCCATCGTAGGGATACATGTTGATCCAACTAAGATTGTGGCAATCTTGAGAATTAGTACTCCTAAAACACAAAAATAGGTACAAAATTTCATCTCCATTGTTTGTGTTACTTTCAAAGGATGTGTAATTTATTTGGATTGATAAATGTAAATTTTTTTTTGCAAGTATAAAGAGGTGTGTAAAAAAATATCCTATTTTATGTATACCTAATTGGACATTACCATTCCATATTTCTATAGATGCCTCTGACACTGCTATTGGGGTTGTGCTAGGAAAACAAGAAGAACACAAGTCTTATGCTATCTATTACATCAACAAGAATTTAACCCCCAGTGAATTGAATTACATGGTAACTGAGAAGGAATTTCTTGTCATTGTACATGCTATCAACAATTTTTGGTATTATATTACAAGCTATCATGTTTTTGTACATACTAACTACTCTACCATTTGATTATTAATGAATAAACCAATCACCAATGGTAGGGTTACTAGGTGGTTAATCTTATTTAAAAAAGTTGATATCATTATTGTGGACAAGCTTGGAAAGGATAATGTCATTTCCAGCTTCCTTTCTAGACTTTCCAATACCTATTTAGGATTCTTTTTTGGATTAATATCTTTTTGTAGTTTCGAGTTACTCATCATGGTATGCATAATGGCTAATTATATTTCTATAGGAATACTTCCACACCATGTTTCTCCAAGGGAAAAAGAAAATATCATTCAAAAAAATGCCCAACACTTTTGGGTGGATGGTTATCTCTTTCAAATTATGCAAAATCATCAAATCAACTAGTGTGTTAGGGAAAATCAAGTCCATGACATTTTTAAGGCTTATGATAATGAGACTTGTGGTGGAAACTATGTTTATAAGAGAATAGGTCATAAAATGGTTCATATGGGATACTTTTTGCCTACCATATTATAGGATATAGGGAAGTATGTACAAGGGTGTGACAACTCTAAAAGGATGGGCCAATCCATATGATTAGATGAGATATTATTATAGAATTAGTTGATTATATAATATTTTTAGAGATGAGATTTGGACTTTATTGTGACTATCAATCCCCCATCTCATAAAAATTATTATATTTTAGTATGTACAGATTATGCCACCAAGTTGGTTGAAGCTAAGGAACTTACTAAAGCTACTGAGTGGGATGTTTCAAACTTTTTTCTTGAAGACATATTTGTTTGTTATGGAGTTCCAAGGGAGATAATTTCATAAGGAGGGACACAATTCACTTCCAAACTAATTGAAAAGCTTGTTAAGAAAAATTCTTCACAATATCATTTTGCCTTACCACCCATAAGCTAATGGAAATTTGGAGAGTATCAATAAAGTGATTGAGGCCATTCTTACAAAAACCATGGCCAATCACCACAATATTAGGCTAAGATATTTCCAGAGGCACTTTGGTCCTACAAAACTACATGATGGAACACCACATAATTCTCTTCATATGAGATTATGTATGTAAGTTTTCTATTTTTCCCATTGAGTTTGAGATCAAGACACTCAAGATTTTTTTATAGGTGAATTTGGATTTGACTACAACTCAAAGACATATTTAGACCAACTAAATTAATTAGGAGAAATGCACTTGGATATTATACAATACACTGATATCATCCAAAAACAACATGCCAAGTGGCATGATAATTTTATTAAGAAGAATGTGTTTAATAAAGGTGACTGGGATCTACTATATGATTCCATGTTCAATAATTTTAAGGGAAATCTCTATACCAAGTGGCTAGGTCCTTATGAAGTGGACACAACCTTCAAAAATGGGATTGCTAACCTGACAAATATCAATGAGTCGTAAACATATTTGCTTCCCAGTAGACACTGTCTTTGGTTGTATCATAAGCCATCTTCTTAGGATTCACTTTTGCATGTTATCTTAGACTTAGATCTTGAAATTTTTAGGGAAAGGGAGAATCTTCTTGTGCCTCCAACCACTTAATTCAATTTTTTGTACATTTAAAACAAAATAAAGAGATAAATAAAATAAATTAAAATTAAAATGAAATAAATGTAATCGTAAAAACCCCTTTGGGGCATGGTTAGATAGGCGTTGACTAAAAATCAACTTGTTGCCAGTTGATACATCTCATTTTTTACTTTTCATTATATGTTAATAGTAACAAATTCATATTTCCAGGTGTTGTTACATTTGCGGTTGTCACAATTTCTTTTGATATACTTGCTGATATTGAAGATTAGATGTTGTTACTGATGTTGAAGATTAGAGGTTGTTGTTGATGTTGATAATGAAGATCAAGAACTATTGTTGGTACTATCATTGACAACTAGTTGTTGTTACATTTTTTCACTGCTAAAATTGATGTTGTTGATACCAAAGAAGTACCATTTTTACTTCGACTGTAACTGCACAAAGGGACCCACCAAATATGTCCACCATGAGCTCCACCAATGTGCACTCCTACCTAAGTTAGAATTGTCCTAATAAACAGTTGTTCCATCAAATTTTATAAGTACTCAACAGGTTAACTCTCTCATTACTTGAATTGTTGTGTTTAAGTGCAACATGACCACACTACCATGGTTGAGGATGACCTCCATCTCAGTCGAGGGAGGGGGTGGATTTACATTGTGTTATCATGATGGTAAGTTAATTTTTGAATACACATCACCATTTCCAAAACCATCCATCACTCACAACCTTTTTTCAATGTTAATATAAGGTGATTTTTCAAAATATATCTATATATTTTGGATCGCATGCTAATTATGGCACTCCACACACCAATTAAACACTCTACTGCAAATAACTTTCCAAATTCTACAAATTCAACATTCTTCTCCCAATGAAAAACTACATGTTACAACTATTGAACCTATAATATCATTTTAATCAACAAATAAAGATATGGGGGGAGTGCTTATGCATCACAAGCCGAACTCAAATGATGCATTGGAAGTCTATCCAAGGGCATATAATTTTTTCCAAAATCTTGGATGGTTGGAATATTTCTGCGAAAATTATTGCATTTAATTGGTAATTATTCTCCTGTCCTTTTAAATATTCTTTGTCCCAACAAAATAATTTACTGAAAATATTGAATAAAAACACTACTGCAATATTTTCCAATTAAAATTCACTGGAACTGAGAAAACCACACACATAAAAGGGATAAATTTCCCTAAAAATACCTAATGTGGGGAAAATAAATTTTGTAGATGAGGGTTTTATTATTATTCAAAAAATATGTAATTGATAAATAATACTATTTCTTATCATATAATGGCAAAGCTTCGGCAATATAATTTCCTCCAACTACCGGTTCACCAAAAATAATTGGAAGGAAGTCGACCTACCTTTGCAAGATAACTCAACCTCCCTTTGAGAAATTCTTAGATCTCATGTGCAAGTGTACGACCTCAACACATGCAACCTCTAATGAAGGAAATATGGACTCATGGATACTGGAAAACTCAACCTATTTTGAAAAAAAACTCGACTTGAACTCTTTTCCTTCCTTGGAAGAATTTGACCTATAAAATTATCTCACTCTCCAACATGTGAAAACACTGCAAACTCAACCCTCCAGAAAACTCCTATGCACCAGAAGAAAATATCCACCTCTTGCAATCAAATCACATTGTTAATGTCTCCTCCTATGGATCTTAAAATATGGAAGAGAATTGATGAATAAATTATATAGAAATGCTTCTCACCCAATCGCTGCTAAAACCCTCACCGGTTTCAACTCCACACTATCACTGCATATAACTTGAATGTGTCTCCAAAATTCCCTTCAATTTCCTCTTATAACCTCTTGTTGAGAAATCAACTTCCAAGATCTAATCTCGATCAATGCCTAAGATCAAATAGACTTCATCAAACATTTTTTCTAGAAGTCACTAGAGAGAAATAAACTTGTCTCAATTAATACTGATTAATTAACAATTTTCCCTATGTTAAACTTAGGAAAATAATTAAAATTGGTTAATAATATAATTAATACATTTTCCCTTAGAAAAAATTACTAGGCTTGGAGATAATTAATTCTCATATGCTCTTAGCCTCATTGACACCTCCTAAGACTAGAACACTTGTCTGAGCTACAAAATCTAAAAATTTCAACACGTTGATTTTATTTAACGAGGACATTGTGCCAGATTTTACAAAAAAAATGATAGAGCAAGGCCTAATTGTTAGGGAAATTTAAGTAGCAGTTCTAGAGGAGGTAATTTCTAGAGTGATAGCCTTTCCTCAAACAAGGACGTGTTGGTTCAACAAGAAGACCTCGGTTCCAACAACAAAGAATACGTTTCTATAGGAAGGGGAAAATAGTAGAAGAAAAGAAAGAGGGTTGAACATGACCTCACTCCCACACCCATGGAGGATGTGGGATACTTCATTTAGAAGTACATTACCTGTAAAGGAAATTTGGAGTATTTTTAATTATCATTTTCAACTGTTGCCTCATCTTCATCAAGGTAATTGGTTAAAATGCCATATTTTCTCTTGGGGTCACTAAAACACATGGCCAATGTCGTTCAATATACGATGAATCTTGATATGTGTGACAACCCATAGAATAATCAAGTTCATTATCATCGAAGCACTAGAGAAACAAGCTAGAATTTGGGCAGGGTTGTTGGTTATTGCTAGAGGGATGGTACAAGAAGAAGTAGAGAATGAGTATAAATAATAAAGTGGGGATGTTGAGGTGGAGGAAGCAAGGCTAAGAAAAATAAGTGACATTGAAAATTCCTCTATTGACACACCTTTCTAGGACTCATGCGTTGATACCCTAAGGAAGCTCACCCTGATGATACATTTTCTAAGGTTTCTCATGTTGATGAAGGAATTCATGCTAACATACCAGTCAACATAACTAGTGGGTAGTAAAAGAGCTCAAAATTTTGGGTTTTCACTATCATTGAGGAACAACCCCTACAAAAAGAAAATTAAGAAAAATCCATTGAAAAAACTTGTAGGTGGCAAGTTTCTAAAAAAATACGGTTAGGGTTACTATCACAACATTTCTTGCTCAGTCATTTACAACACTAACTATTGTAGAGGATTTGAAGGAGAAACCCAAGAAGAAGAAAAAAGAGGAGTATAAGAAAAAATAAGTTTCCATCTTGCCTTCTCGTAAGCCTGAATCTGACCCCATGTTTCAGCGAGTTGATAGCTTAAGGAAAGAAAATGATGAATTGAGAAACAACTTGCAATGATAAAAGAGAAATTTCAAATTAATAAACCCTCAAGTTTAGAAACCCTAGCTAAGGTTTTCAAAATGATGAATGCATATTTTTCCACCTCTAAGATTGAAAACATTGAAAAAAATATTGTAAAAAGTTTGTGGGAAAATCCTTAATGAGGTTGGGCACACATGAGATAAGGTATACACCCCATACTCTGTCTTAGTGGGAGTGAAAACATAATTTGAAGTGGAGGATATGGAGTATTAGGTTGATATACAAGAACCTATTGAAGATGCTGATATCACACAAGAAATATAAGTTGAAGCAGAGTCTTATGGAGAATTAATAGGCCAGTACACAAGAAATTTCCAATGATGATATTGTCAGACAAGAACTAGCAGTTGAGGTAAATCATCCTAAGGGAAATCTAAATTTTAGTGCATAATAACCCATCGATGATGCTATTGATACACAATAACTGGTAGTTTCTTAGTAGTATAGCTAGAGGATGAAGAGGATATTGAAACCCATAAGGATTGACATCAATTTGTCGAAGACACTATTGTAACAAAAGATGAGGCAATGTGGCCTAAAATTGAAAGGTATGATCATTTAGATACAATATTATTATTTGTAGAGTTGAACAAGTGGAGATAGTTGGTAGTGTGATTACAAAAAGGGGTAGTCCCACTAAGTGATCATAGGAGATTTATAGAAAATATCAAGGAGACATGGGTTGAAGAATTAATGATTCAAATATTGAGATGGGACAAGGTAAATGTTGATCCCCCTATATTACAACAAGAATTTTGCAACTCCCAGGGCTACTTGAGTTAATTTATTAATCCAGAGTGTGTACAAACTTAAGAGGTGACGGTGCTATATGCACATTAAACAAGATTCTACCTAAGCTTCTTTGAAGTAATGGATTGAACTGAAATGTGAAAATACCATTTTGCAAAATTCCAAAGAAGGCAAACTATTAAAATTAAATTTGAAAGAAAATATTCAATTTAAGCATTACTTGTCCTACTTCATAAAAAAAAATGAATATATTTGCATGGAAAGAAACACTGGAAAATAAATCCTAATTTGTTTCGTAGAAGATAAATAACAGGAAAGTAGAGATAATTTAGTTGCATGAAAGTATTGATTCGAATATATATTTAAAGAAATAAAATATATATTATTTCAATCAAGGTAAAATATACTCTATTTGCAGAAACCATCAAATGCTCAAAATTGATCAATGTAAACTATTTCTATGCTACTTCACTCATAACCAAAACAATAAAACCTAATTACATATTTAAAGATATTGTTATGAATGGAAGATATAAAAAGGGTATCTATTATTCTCAAGTTGGATTCCAAAGCTTAGGGGATGTTGTGGAGTGATGAGAAATAAAATTAAGCTTAAGAAGTGATTCTAGCCGAGTTCTGGTGAGTTCTGTGAAGTGCTACAAGGTTGCTACAAGATGCCATGTACTGCTACAAGATTGCATCAGAGAGGGTATTAGGGTTCTAGAAGAAGTATGAAGGTGGGAGAAGATGGTAGGATGTTGTTAAAGAGTGTAAGGAACCTTTCCAAGCTTTAATATAATTAGTAGCCCATCTTGCAAAAGGGGAAAAACGAGCTAACAATATCTTGTAGCTCTGTAATGTAATTTTTTGCACGTAGAAAATTTGTATAGACAAATGCAAATTGGAATAAAAGTGTTGAAGGAGATGGTTCCTATGAATGGAAAGTGATGCCACTCTACCTTATGAACCAATATATCTTACTACACATAAAATTATAATTCAACTAAAGGAATTCTAAAATAATAATTGCAGAAAACAAAAATGCATGGGAAAATATGAGTTGAATTTGAACTAGAATCTAACTATTGCATAAAATAAAGAATATTTTTTTTTCTTGTCCACACAATGTACACAAGGAAGCATCTCAGGATATCTTTTTTAACAAATTGAAAATACAAAGAAATTTCATATAAACATATTTTCTAAAAGAAACATAACTAGACTAAATGTAGAAAAAGAAATGCATAACAAAAATATACAAGAGAGGAGCTTAAGTGCTTAGGATGTGCCCTAAACCAAGGAAACTCATATCCCTTAAAACAAAATTATACTGAAGGAAAAATGATGCTTATAATTAATCTCATAAATTGTTCAAATACATAACATGACAATAGAAACAACAAATAGCAAGATCTAGCTCTAATAGTCACTATATTCCTCTAAAATTTGAATGCTACTAAGATGCTAAGCTCCTTTATTTATATAAAAATGAGTGAGGGGAAGCCTGTTAATTTTTAGATTTTTATATGTTGCATCAATTAATTTAGCCCAATTCCAAACTTCACTTAGCAATATTTCCAATTACAATTAGTCTTTCCATTCATAAACAGTAATTGAATATAGAACAATAAATGCAATGACAAAGGGGACAATCAACACATCAACAAGAGACACCAGGATTGGTCAAAGACTAGGGAAAAAAACCCACTATGAGGAAAACCATTTGAAAACGTTATTCTATTATAATTTCATAAAATTTTAGCAGAGAGTACAATGAGCCCAAATCCATAAGTAATAATGAAAGTCAAATTTTTGACTTGTTCAACAAATCTACCAACCAATATCCAAAATATGTGCCAATAGTCAGAATAGTGAAATAAAATATTCTTGTGCACTTCCTGTTCACCCTTCACAGTTCCTCTTCAAACTTCGCATTTTTTTTTCGCCCTTTGCAATTCCTATTCACCCTTTGTAGTTCTTATTCACCCTTTTCTATTTATGTTCACCTTTCGCAATTGTTGTTCAACCTTCGCATTTTTTGTTCACCCTTCCAAAGTTTATGTTCACCCTTCGCAATTATGGTTAAACCTTTTATTCTAGATAGAATGAAACTCAAAAAGAAGAAGAAATGATATGTGATGATGATGTCCAAATGAGTTTGAGGTCAC
Organism: Pinus albicaulis; assembly: GCA_034641835.2. Taxonomy (NCBI): domain Eukaryota; kingdom Viridiplantae; phylum Streptophyta; class Pinopsida; order Pinales; family Pinaceae; genus Pinus; species Pinus albicaulis. Next base: position 485,761,194 of record CM076578.1, read on the forward strand.
TTTTATTTATGGGCTTCCATGGGTATCCAATTTTCTTAGGGTCGACCTTGTCCAAATGTGCATATGTGGGATTTCCTTCATAAGTACATTTTCCCTTATCCGATTTGAGTGATATTTTCCCTTATATCGAGCCAAAAGTTAAAATATATCATCATAATCATCTCCCTCTTTCTGGGAGAATCCTTGAGCCACGAACCTCGCCTTGTATTTTTCAATACTTCCATCAATTCCATGCTTAATGTTGTATATTCACTTAGAAGTTACCATGGATTTCCCCTTCGGTCTCGGAACAACATCCCATACATATTTCTTCATAATAGATTCATATTCTTCGGCCATACATCTTTCCAAAATTGTTCTTTTACGACTTCTTTGAATGTGGAAAGTTCAGATTGAATTATAATACTCATGGCGACAACATATCCCTGGTACCTTCATGGATTCTTCCTTTCTCCAAATGATCTTCGAGAGGGCACATGTCTATCAACACGCTGAAGCGTGTCTCATAACCAAAGTGGTCTCTTCCTAGTAGGAGGATTACTAGCAGGAGAATCTAAGGGATCCGTGGGATTCATGGGATGATCAACAATATCAATCTCAAATTCGGGCACGGACGAGCCATCCAAGATCTCCATTTCATTATTCTTCTTGGGAGGAGGAAGCGAGGGAAGGTCTCAAGATTTTCCAAGTGTGACATCTTCATCGAATGTGAAATCCAGGCTAATTTCGACCTTTGACCAAGAATACATATTCTAATTTCTTTAGAATTTTCACAATAACCAAAAAACATACCTATTCTTCTATTATCTTATAGCTTGTTCCTTTTCTCTTTCGGCACATGAAAGTACACAGGGCAACCAAATCTGTGGAGATGACTCACATCAGGATTCACACCTGTGACTGCTTCTTTCAGTGTTTTTTTGTTTACTTCTTGATGAGGCACCCTATTTTGAACATATACGACAGATTTTCTGCTTCTCCCCAAAGAAACTTTGCTACCTTTTTATCATGGAGTAATACATGGGAGGCTTCTAAAATGGACCTGTTCTTCCTTTTAGCTACTCCATTTTGTTTGGGAATATAAGGTGAATTTTTCTCTTTATTGATGCCTTCTTGCAAAAATCAATGAATTCATTTGAAGTATACTCTCCACCACTGTTGGACCTGAATATTTTAATTTTCTTCCCTGCCTTATTTTTTATCAAGGCTTTGAACTCCTTGAACTTTTCAAATGCTTCATCCTTATGCTTCAAATAATATATCCATGTATTTATAGAAAAGTCATCAATGAATAAAATATAATATAGATGGTTGCTAAGAGAGTGTACAAGCATCATACCACTTAATTCGGAGTGAATGAGATGGAGCATGTCTTTTATCTTTATTTCACTAGAGGGAAATGATCCCCTTGTAATATTTTCGCTGGAACATCCTGGACATACTCCATCATGATGAGGTTGAACCTTTGGAATCCCAGAGACCAAGTTTTCCAATTTCAGAAGTGCATAATAATGAATACGAGCTAACCTTCGGTGCCATAATTAGCTTATATTATTTGTATTATGAACCAATGCCAAGAGTGGCCTTCCAGTGACCCTGTACAGTCCTTCATATCTTTTTCCCAAAGTGAATGCATATTTCATACATGATCCAATGTTCCAAGTAAGAAATTTTCCCTTGATGAAGACAACCCGCATCCCTTTGTCTTCCAGAGTGGAAATTTATACCAAATTTTTCTTCAACCCAGACACATACATTACATCATGCAATACAATAGATTCCCTAGAATTCAAATGAAATTTGACGGATCTAAAACCTTTGACGGGATGAGTGGAATTTTCTCCAATAATGATTTTCAAATTTTAATCCCTCTCTACTAAGTTAGAGAGAACTTCCTTTTAACCAGAGAAGTGATTAGTGGCCCCATTATTAACCAACCAACTATCCCAGGAATCCGAAGGAGATGAACTAGTGAGAATGGAAATAAGAAATTATTCAAATTGATTTGAAACATTACTTTCATACCTAGATAATTTTGACTTCTTTTGTGGACAACTATATTCTCCATGATCACTTGGAGAATCTCTTCTTCTTCTATCATTTCTTCCATCACGATCATTCCTTCGACCATCTCTCCTACTTTGATCATTGAATTTTTTGTTGTTGTTTCTAGTATTATAACGCGGTCCATTATTATTCTCGGGGAAATCTCGAGCATAATGACCCTTCTTATGACAATTATAGAATTAAATATGAAAGTATAATTTCATTTTTTTTTAATTTCTAGGAGGATTTATTGAATTTGATGGACCTCTTTTCCCTTTCTTATTCTTCTTTTCATAAATGATGAATGCAACGGATTCTCCTTATTCTTACTTTTGAATCCTTCCTCTTCCTATCATCCTAGAATTTTCTTAAGTGAGATTTCCAACAATCTCATCAAATGAATGAAGGACATTTGTGTTGCTAATAATAGTGATGAATGTTTCCCAAATAGGAGGGACACCTCTTAAAGTCACTACCACTAGTTCCCTGTTAGGTACAACTTCTCCAACTCTTAGAAATTGATCTCTACCACGAGATATCCTCATTATGTATGATTTTATGGACTCTCCTTTATTCATATTTGTGTCTTTGAGTCGATCTTTCAAAGTGATGATTTCATTCAAATTTTTGACGTCATACATACCTGATATATTATTATACATGTCCTTGGACCTTTTCAAGTTTCCAACATATGCAAGAAAATTATCTTGTAAACCATAAGCTATAATTAGCTTTGCTTTATTCTCACCTTTCTTATTATTACTTTTGACGAAAGTGGATGCATTTTTGGAGGCTTAGGTATCTTTCCTTGAATTAAATCGAAAACATCATTGTTTTCGGTTATGATTTCCAACCTGGATTTCCATGCAACAAAATTTGATGAGTCACCCAAGTTCTCATTCTCCTTGAAGGTGGTCATTTTCATCTTGATTTGACTAGATTGTCTCTTCCAAATTTTCCAAATATTATTGCTTCAATACGTGTATCCTCTTGGGCTTGTCCTTCACCTTAGCTCTGATACCATGTTAATTTTTATATTTTTCTATGCTAAGTTAATTACTTTAGCCCAATTCCAAACTAAACTTAGCAATACTTGCAATTATAATTAGTCTTTCCTTTCATCAGCATTAATTGAAGATAGAACAATAAATGCAATGAAAAAGGAGACAATCATCACATCAACAAGAGACACTAGGATTGGTCAAAGACCAGGGAAAAAACCCACTATGGGGAAAACCCTTTGAAAATTTTATTCTATTATACTGTCATAAAATGTTCAGCAAAGAGTACAATGAGCCCAAATCCATAAGTTATAATCAAAGTAAATGTTTTGACTTGTTCAACAAATATACCAACCAATATCCAAAATATGTGCCAATATTCAAAATAATGCAATCAAATATTTTGTTTACACTTCACAGTTCCTGTTCACCCTTCACAGTTCATGTCCACCCTTTGCATTTCCAGTTCAACATTCGATTCTAGATATAACAGAACTACAAAAAAAGAATAAATGATATCTTATGATGATGTCCAAATGAGCTTGAGGTCACTTTTATTTATAAGCTTCCATGGGTGTCCAATTTTCTTTAGGGCTGACCTTTCCAAAATTTTCATGTGTGGGCTTTCATTCATAAGTACATTTTCCCTTATCCGATTTGAGTGATCTTTAGGTTGATTTTGGTCCTATAGGAAATCAATGCTAACATAATCTCCATCATATGAGTTTTACAAAGTGAAATTTTACCACAGTTGCATAATTTAACATAGCCTCATGGAAGGGAGTACTTCTTCTCTCCAAAACTCCTACAAAAGTGGACTTGGTCTCCTAATATTCTCGCATTCACTGAGGGGTAGTAACTGCCCATAAGACAACCAAATTTTTTATGGGTTGATGCAAGGAACGAGACTCCTAAATATTTTCATTCTAGCCACCAACGTGTTCTACACAATAAATTCTCTTTGTCATGCACATTCAACGCATTAGGCTAAAATATATGACAAATATTCATTATCCTTCCTAGTGAACATTATAGCTCAAAAAGATTTCATGAAATGGAAAAAGAGAGGTTAAAATGTGAAGAAGGATGGTCAGATGAGCCATGAATTGTACCTATTTGGGAGGCCCATTATATCCACCTACTGAAATTGTTTCTCATCCTTTGAGAAACTAAGTCACTTAACTGCACCTCATTCATGGCTTTGGTGGCCTCCTTGACATCCCAAGCTACCTCAAATGGAATTCCTTCTTCATTATGGAAGCCAACACTCTTTTAAATATTTGTGCATTATCTTCGTTATTCTTCTCGTTCACGGTTTTATTGCAAGCCCAATAGTAGAAGAGGACTGAACTTGAGTCCAATCCAATTGATTACTAATATTTGGACTATCCTCTTATAAACAGGGGTTCTATCCAAAGCATTTCTTAGCCTTTCTGTGGAGTTATACTCTTTCTATTAGGTCCCTATATTACTAGTGTAGTCCCTTATTGGTGTTAGTGTAGCCCTCTTATTGTTATTGTTGTACCCTTGTAACCCCCATATTGTTATTATTGTGCCCTTACATTATTATTGTTAGATCGAATAGGATTATATTGTGACCCCATGGAATCCTATATATAGAAGGAGGTTTTTTCATTTGTATCATCCAAGAATTGTTCATTTATGTAATGTAAAGGAGGTTTCCCCATCGAAGTGGCTTATTTCTAAGGCGTTGATCTCTCTTTTCTTCTATTTTTGGAGTTGGTTTCATAACATTTGGTATCAAAGCTTTGGATTCTAGGGTTTCGCTGCTCCAAACAGGCCATCGTGGAATTTTCGCTATAGATTTTTTTCTACGATGGTTCAGAAGCTGAAAATTTTACCACGTGAAGTCAAAACGTGAGGAACGTCTTGTAAAAATTTCAGATCTTGGTTCGAAATATTTTTGGAGATAATATTTGTGGAAGTTAGGGTTTTTGCAGGCTCCGGAATTTCATCTAAACGAGGTGACCTTGGAAAAATTGTCATAACTCTCTCTCTAAGAATCAGAATGGAATTCTGTAAAAATTAGCTGAAATTACATGGAATTTGGTTTCCTTTGTATCAATTTCAGAGCTGAAGGAGGAAATCGTGACACATGGCACATCGTACAAGTTAGATCTACTGAACCAGTCCATAATTAGGTCATTGTGGGAGATAGGACATAACTTTGTCTTGAAGAATCCAAATCAGGTCACGCCTATGGCATTCGAAAGAAGATTAAGAGGGATACTACATGAAAGAATTTTAGATATTTAAGATCCTAAATCATAGATATAATTCAGTTTCAATATTGAGCTCCTCAAAAGAAAGAAAAAGGTGTGTATTTTTTTTTTTAAATTGCATAAGCCTTGTTTGAAAAATTAGTTTGAAGTGATTCCAAGGGCATATTGAAGCATATATATGAGTATTGGGTTCTAAAATTCCCCCTAAAAAGAATTCAACACCCATTAGTCCCTCATAACACTATACTACTGCGGGTGAAAATTTGAAGTTGGGAAACACTTTTTGCTCTTTTTTGACGTTGAAAATTGTAATTTTCTATGTTTTTTCAACTTCAACTCCACTAAACTCATATTTTCAATGGAAATTACGCTTTGACATCAAAACAAGTTTTGTAGATAATTGTCTTACCTCCATACTCATATTAAAAATAAATAAAATATTGACATATAGAGGGGTAAATTTGTTGTTTACTAACTGCATATACTTGAAATTTTCAGGAAAACATAAATAGTCACTTTTTGAACCCTAACGTTTTTTAGGGAAGGTTATTCATTTTTTGGAAATAAACCATATCATCATAATCTTCATAGATTGCACTAGTGCATTAAATATTTTTTGGTAATTTTCAGATTAAATCACTATTTTTTATTATTTTTTGAAATGGACCAAGACAAAAAATAGTGATGTTTTAGTACATTTTATGAGCCCTAGATTTTCTTTTCAATGTGATCGTCAATAAGAAAAATGAAAATACCCTTTTGAAGAAGATAGGGATAGGAATTGCAATATGATTTTTCTGATTTTTTTGGTGTTGCCATTTTAAAGTTATTGAATTTTCATTCAGTGCAATTTCAGAACAATGAAATTCCACAGTGACACAGTTTAGTATAAAATTAATACCAAATTGAAATTTTTAATGAAACTCCACAAATGTTACATAATTAGAAACTAGATTCAAAGATGAATCTAATGGTACTGGGTTCGAAAGATAACATTTTGTTTTTGTAGGTGTTCTGCCCCTCCAAAGTTGCAGGTTCTTGAAAACTACAAAATTTTCTAGGTTTTTAGTTGACTAAAAACTCTCGCCTGAGATAATTTCTTGGGTGAGACATTTATTAAACTCTCGACCAAGAATTTCAAACTCTCGACCGAGAGTTTAAAGCACCACAGGTTACATTTAGCCATGCGACTAAACTCTAGGCCGAAAGTTTAAAAAACTCTCGGTCGAGAGTTTGCACCCGAGAGTTTACCCAAGGCCGACTCTTGTCCAACAGTTTAATAAACTCTCGGATGAGATTTTATTAAATTTTAATTGAAACATTTCATTTTCGGCTGACACGATGTTTTGGGTGAGAGTTATATGTAAATACTTCGAAAGATTAATTCCATACACCATTCTGAACCATCAAAAATTTCGAAGGTGCGAGGGTCTGAATTCTTTTTCTGCCAAGGTTTGAATATTTTCTGGGTACAAAATTATTTTTGGATTTTTTTTTTTAAAGTGTTTTTGCATGCGAAATTTTATTTGGAAGTATTTCTGGGAGCAAAAATTTTTTTGGCAAATTTTTTTTTTGAAGTTTTTTTGGGTGCATGGATGCATGAAGTATTTTTGCAAAATGTCTCTATGAAGGCATGAAGTATTTTTTCAAAATGTCTTTATGAATTTAATTATTTATTTAATTTTATATCTTATTGAAAGCATGAAGTACTTATTCTGAATTCTTTATGTTTTTTTGGGTATTGTATATAAATATTTTTAATTTTAAAACTATCTTGAACTACAATTTAAAAAAAAAAAAAAATACAAAATTCAAATTGAAAAAACCATTAACTCACCAGTGAGATCGATATCAATATTCTCTTGGACATTTGTGTTTTCAATATTCTCGTTGACAAGTTCCTCAACATTTTTCATTTCCTCATCATTGGCATGGACCTCTACATCTCTTTCACGATGCTCTACCTCCACATTTATTTCATGGCTTAATCTTTCCCTTTCCTCTCGCCTTTTTTTTTGTAATCTCTCATTCTTATCTGCTAAATCGGTATTTTTTCGATCATGCCTTGATAGGCAATTCTTTTGGTTTTCCATGTTCACAAAATTGGAACCTAAAATCCAATTCTATTTGGGATACATTTGTGGTTGATGCAAATTTCAGAAAGGATTAAAGTATGGTGAAATATATGTTGTAATCAAGTATGGTGCATATTTGTAATCAAGTACGGTGTGGATCTGTTGGAAAGCATTCTGAAGTAGAGGATGCGGATCAGAATGAAGGGGCTCTAGTCAAATGGAGTATGATCAAACCTGTAATGAATACAGTTATATACACCTAAGGTTTGTGTTATATACGGATGTTATGTTATGCAAAGAATTAAGGTTGATGATGATGCTATGATGTGAAGTTTAAGGGTCATTACAGTATGGGAAAAGGGAGAAAGGTAAATCTATGATTTACCTTCCTACTTTCAAATGAAAGGTTCTAAAAAGTTTCTAGTGTATGAAAAATGAAGGACAAGATCTCAAATAATCATGCATCTAATATATGAATCAGAAATAAGAAGTGTTTGAAGATAAACTCAGAGACCAAGCTCTCTAGTTTTGGTGCAGGACAGTGTAGGTTGGTGAAGAAAAGAAGGATCAGTATTGAAGGCAGTCAAAGAATCATTAACAAGGTCTTGGAGGCATTCCTAGGTCAAGGATTTGAGTCTTGGTCATGGTACTTGTCATTTGAATACCTATAATAAGAATTCATTACAGGTTTTCCTCTCCAAGAAGGAGAGATTTTGCCTTGGCTCTAGGAGCCTAATTTTGTGTCTCGTATATTTTGACAATCGACTTGATGAAAGACTAAATAATCTAAAGAAGAGAATACATAAGTAACTCAAGTAAGATCACAAGTAATTATCAAAAGTATAATTTTAATTAATTATTAGCCCTCTAAATTCTCAACATGGTATTAGAGCTAAGGTGTTGAACATAAGGGCTACTTGACAAAGAAGACACTCCAGGAAGCGAAGATCAAAGTTTGGTTTGAAAAGTAAAACTAGTTTGCAAGGAAGACTCTCAAGCTATTTCAAGAAAGATATTCTATCTCATTTAAAGGATCAAATAATTCAAGAAAATAATATTTGCCATCAAATATTTACATTCAAGATATTGTCATAAGAGGACATCATCTTTTGAAGATATCCTTTATCATCAAGGATCGAAGAACACCTACATTGGAGTTTTCAATCTTAGAAGAAGCTCCTGATTTCATCTTCATCATCGCCAAGGAAGATCCAAGCCACTCTACTCAAGTAAGTATCTATGACCTTACATAAACCTTCCAATATGACTTATTGTAAAGAGAGCAACAAGCTGGTTGGGTTATCAAACTTTAGTTCTTGGAAGAAGAGGAGAAATTTGAATCTAATTTAAGACGAAGTTATAGACTACATCAAAGGATCTACAATTCAACTCGAAAAATAATATACTCCAGCTCATGCCATATACATGAAGGGAGAAATCAGAGCCCAAAGGATTCTAATAAAATCCATTAAGGACTCACTCATTCACTATGTATCAAAAATAAAGTCTGCAAAAGAAATATATGAGAAACTGATAGAGATATTCTTTATCAGTACCGCAAGAGAAGAAATCTCGATGAGACAAGAACTACACAAAATGAAATTTTCAAGAGAAGAAGGAATCACTTCATAATTTATGAGGATTTCTGAAATAAAAGATCAACTGTAGGAATTGTGAGAAGTAATGTCTGACACTGAGATGACTATAGTGGTGCTAAATGCTCTACCAGAAAAATGGGAAAACTTCACTTGAAGTTTATACGAGAAGAAAGAATCCACACCATTCCATGATTTATGGTCTCTATGTAAAATAGAGGAAACAATATTGAAAGCCAAAGTTGATACAGGATCAAGTGAATGGAATCAAACCTTTGCAGCCATATCCAGGAATAAAGGAATACTTGGAAAATTTGACCCTCGGAATAAAAGAAGAAATATGGACAAAGTAATATGCTTTGGATGCATGAAATTGGGCATTATAAAAGATATTATCCTAAATCTGGTAAGGACAAGAGGAAAAAGGAAGAAGCCCATGTCAAAAATATGAGGGAAGAACTTGATGCAAAGAAATCCAAGAAAGAAGAAGCAAAATATCTCTATATGATTGAGATCATATTCCTCTTTAAGTGATTTATGTTGGCTATAAAATATTATGATAGGAAGCAATGTATATTGATAGCAACATGATAGAAGCATGGTAGGAGCTCTTGGTGAAACAACTCCTGGAAAACCTCACTGATAACAATACCGATGGAAGGCAGTGATCAAGATCAAAGGTCATCATGGAAACTGGTGTTGAAATTTTCAAATGGAGTTCTCTATGAATTCACTGATTAGAAATAAAGGATAATGGTTTCATCAAGAGTTATATGCTACAAAATTCTGGGATTTGATGACATATTGATCAAGAAGGTCAAGGGAATGAAGCTCTTCATTCTAGTGAAATTGATACAGGACGAATCAAAGGAAAAAGGTATGAGATATATCTATATATATATATATATATATATATATATATATATATGATGACACTGGATGTTGTGAAGTCATGTCATATGGTTACATGTAATGGAATTCTATATTTAGAAGTATGATATATGGAGGAGGATCTCTCTCGGTGCACTGATAGATGAAATCAAAATAATATATCCTCATATGGAACATGATTTGGTTTTATATGAACAAGGAACTGAAAATTGGAAGTTCCTGGGAATGAAGATGTGTAGAAGGAAAGAGATCATGAAGTGCAACCATGTAAAGAGGTATTTATCATCCAAAAGCCCAGAAGATGTGACTGGAATATATCCTAGAGGATATGTAGACCTTGATAGAAGTTTGGTAAAGAAGAAGACCCTTAATAAGACATATCATGAGGAGATGTGTCAACGTGAATAAAGGATGTCGATGCCTACAAGAAGATGTCATGGTGAAATATCATCACTAAGGTAACTTTTGATTTAAAAGTTCATATGTATATGTTTATCTGGATGAATTTATGCAAGGCTGCCAATCATATGAAATGATGTAAGACCCTTGAAGATGATTCACAGTAAACAATCGTGTAATAAAGGTGCACCAGATGAGAAAATATGATGAATCAATTTCTGGTAGATGACATGACTCATGGATGAAAGTGATGGATGATCTGTGCCCTATGGAGATAAAGTTGAAGATTATTTAATATCAAAATCCATGATATCGTGGGCAGGAATTCGTCATGAGATGTTGGGTGTCTCACCATTGATGCTGTAGGTCCTTGGTTAAGAGGGAGCCTGGTGATAAGTTTTTTACTTGGAAGAAACTTGGAAATTCCTAAGAATGAGCTTAGGTACATTCCTTTTATAGGAATGAGTACATTCCCTAGTGGAATAGGTCCTCCCTGGCTGGGAGGGAGAGATAGACACATCATTCTGGTCTTCACTTAGGAAGACAAAATGGAGGATTGGGCAATCATCTAACATTTGATACTCTTTGAGAATGTGATAGAACATTCAAGATAAGATTTTTCGGGGACTGATATTCTTTGAGGGATAGCTACCCAAGAGAAGAATAGTCCAAGAAGGTCATAATTTGGAACACCTAGGTAGAGTATGTACCTTGGAGGGACAATGACTATGGTGTCTATAAGTCATGTGTCTTGCCAGCATTGTAGCTCATTGTCTAGTTGAGAGATGGGGTTGTTAGTCAAGGCCTTGCACTAGGAAAATGATGGTTGATATGATGCTACACAGATGCGATTACCAATCTGATTCTTATTATGAGATTATTTAGTTTGAAAGTGACCATGTACCTATATGAATACCTCCCTAGTTAAGCAGGAGTGTTGAAAAGTGTAACTAGGATCGGTCTTCATATTGACTATGTAATTATGTATTTATGTAAAATAGAAGACAAAGATAATAAAATGTAGTTTTGTTATGCTTGCTTCTTGGGTTTCATGAGCAAGGTTTTATTATAGGTCAATAGACTTCTTCTTGATGTCTATTAAGTTGTGTCTTCTAGTTAGAAATATAATTAAGGGTCATAAATATGAAGAGTCTAGTCATCTAAAATGCTCCATGACCTTGTCATGATACTGTGAATAAATAGCACCTGAATGATTCTCAAATATGCCCTCATTAATGCTGGATTAGATGCTCGACATGTCAACCTATATATTAGCCTATATATTGTGATGAAGGCAGCCTACTTGCTAGATAATTGGTCAGCCTAAAAACGGGACATGTGCACTATATATACCTCAGATCCTGAGGCTCATTTCGACACCAATTAATGCAGATCTATCTAAAGTAATTACATTGGTTAATTGAGGATTTAAGATCATCATGAATTTGGATTGATTTGAAGAATATTGCGGATACATATGTGGTGGATGCGGATTTCAGAAAGGATTAAATTATGGTGCAATATCTGTTGTAATCAAGTATGGTGTGAATCTGTTGTAAAGAATTTTGAAGCAGAGGATGTAGATCAGAATGAAGTGGTTGTGGTCAAATTAAATATGATTAAACCTGTAATGAATACACTTATATACACCTAAGGTCTGTGCTTTATACAGATGTCATGTTATGCAAAGAATTAAGGTTGATGATCATGCTATGATGTGAAGTTTAAGGGTTATTACAATATGGGAAAAAAGAGGAAGGTAAATTTATGATTTACCCTCCTACTCTCAAATGAATTTTTCTACAAATTTTATAGTGTATGGAAAATGAAGGACAAGATCTCAAATGATCGTGCATCTAATATCTGAATCAGAAAGAAGAAATGTTTGAAGATAAACTCAGAGATTGAGCTCTCTAGTGTTGGTGCAAGACAGTGTAGGTTGGTCCAGAAAAGAAGGATAAGTATTGAAGACTCTCAAAGAATCATTGACAAGGTCTTGGAGGCATTCCTAGGTCAAGGGTCTGAGTATGGGTCATGGTACTTGTAATATTCCAAAATTAGCATGCAGCCAATTGGAATATTAATTTTTTCTCATGTCACTTAGGAGATAAATAAATGGGTAAGGGGGCCATAAATTTCAGAAGAATGATCAAAATCCCTCATGGTGTGGAAAGGGATCATCAGAGGAGCTAGATTTCACACCCTCATATGTGAACAAGGTCATTTGCATGTGGACAAGGTAAATTTTGACCAAGTCAACAGCGTTGGGATAGGAGGTGGAGAACACTTAGAGAAACAACGCAGTATGAATGGGAGGAGGGTTCTTTGGAGAAGGAAACCCTAATGAGTGGGACCCATGGTGAGAGTGATTTCACTTGTTTAAAAGGAGGGAAAGCCAGCCATTGTTATTCATGATATGGATTATTGATTTTATGTCTGTTTAGACTTTGTGCATTCTCCTGCTGTTTAGCAGAGTTGCAGTGCTGCTTAGCACAAGGCATTCTTGTTTAGGAATTCCTTCTCCTTTCAAGAGAGGCCTCTTGAAGGATCTTTCTCTTCATTTCTCCACATTCAGGCTTGAGGCCAAGCATCCTCCTTCATCTACAGCGCAATTTCTGTTTAGAGCTGGGTTGTGTTGCAGGGTGTTGTAGTGGAGGTTACTGAACACCACTTCCAGGCTTATTTTTCAGAGGAGGAAACCTTATTTAATTTAGAGGATCAGTGAGGGAGAATTTGATCTGATTCCCATCATCTTTGGCATCAGGCCAACCATTTTCCATTATCTACAGCGCAGTCCCTCTCATTGACTGCGTTATTTCCATTGAGCATCTGCAGTGATGGTTGCAGTGTTTTTTTGGAGGGTCAGATATTCAGTGTTAGGATCAACCTTTTACTTGGAAGATCCATTGGAGGAGGTCTATTCAGCTTGTGAAACATCTTCAGCCATCTCCATCCAGTTCTTGAGTTGCAACTGCTACTCAGCCCTACTACTCCGACATTTTTTCCATTTTGTATATTTCAGCCAATCCTTCTAGGATTGACTTGACATTGTTTTTCATGGGTTAGAGCTTTTCTCCCCACATTATTTGAGCCATACATTTCCATATCTATGTATTGACATTATTTCTGTAGCAGTGCCTCCAATAAACTGCGCAGTCATAGCCTTGGGCTTTCTATATGTAGCAGTGTTCTTCATTTTCTTGTACATGTTCTATTGAGGATTGCATTGCCTAGCTTGAGTGATCATTACCTCAAGGATTTGTATACATTTGCTGCTATAAGATCAATTTCATGGCTATTTGGATCTTCTCATGATTTATGTATTGATATAACGCTGCTACTCCAACATGTGTTTTTACATTGTTGCATCTCCAACTTTGGAACATCTTAAGGTGTTCTTATTGTTGTAGAAATTCACTATTTTGGGATACTACAGTACCTGTCATTTAAAGATCTATAAGAAGAATTCATTACAGTTTTTCCTCTCCAAGAGGGAGAGGTTTTTCCCTGGCTCTAGGAGCCTAATTTTGTGTCTCATATATTTTGATAATTGACTTGATGAAAGACTAAATAATCTAAAGAAGAGAACACATAAGTAACTCAAGTAATCTCACAAGTAATTATCAAAAGGAGAATTTGAATTAATCATCGTCCCTTTAAATTCCCAACAATAACAATGTAAAATATCAAACGGGAATTGTACTGAGTACCCAATTTTTTGAGGTAGCAAAAAATCATCCGATTTCGAAAAGCGACGATTCAGAATAGACCTTTTTTTTAGCATATTTTTGACACTTTAAATTTTCTCATGTATCAAGTATGAACATTTTTTTTTAAATGTTAATGATTTTCATGTTGATTTTGAAAAGTGTTGGTGAGGCATCAACCCCTTTTTTAGAGCAATTATTTTTTACACTTTAAATTTTCTATTGTATTAAGTGTGGATACTTTTTAAAAAAATTTGGAAATTTTCATGTGGATTTTGAAAAGCATCTTCCATCAACATTTTTTTTAGGCATATTTTTGACACTTTAAAATCAAATATCAAATTGACACATAATGAGATCGGTTTGCTAGTCAAGGATCGACACAAACCGTGCATGAAAAAAAAAAAAAAAAAACAAAATAATAACTAAATATATAAAACATTAAAAATTAAAAATACAAAAGAAAATAAAAATTAAAACATTGACAAAAAAAAAAAAAAAACACAAAACTTTAAAAAATAATAACAAGTAAATAAAAACATGTATTAAAACATGAGTTAAAAAAACAAAAATAAAATTTTTGAGAGGAATAAAAACTAAAAAAAAAATAAAATAAAAAAATAAGAAGTAAATAAAAATATATATTAAAATATAACCAAATTAAATATATTAAAAATATATATAAAAAATGACAAAAAAAACATAAATTGTAAAAAAAAAACAAAATTAGCTTATAAATGATAAAAAATTTAAATATAAGAAAATATAGGAGAAAATATTTCAAAAAACAAAATTTAAGATAAATAAATAAATAAATAATAAAATAAAAACATTATAAAAAAGACAAATCATAAAAAGTAATAAAAACTTAAAAAAAAATACATTTTAATATATTTTTTAAATTTTTTATTATTTATAAGTTAATTTTGTTGTTTTTTACATTTTTATGTTGTTTTTCCTTTTTTTCCATATTATATATATTTTTATATTTGTTTTTTTTTTTGCCATGTTTTTAATCTGTTTATATTTTAATATATATTTGTATTTACTTGTTATTATTTTTAGAAATTTTTTGTTTGTTTTTGTTTTTGTTTTTATCAATATTTAATTTTTGTTTCGTTTTTTTGGTCATATTTTTTTTTTATCTTTTAATATATATATTTATTTACTTCTTATTATTTTTATACTTTTTGTGTTTTTTTTTGTTTATATTTTTTTCAATGTTTTAATTTTAATTTTAATTTTTGTACTTTTAATTTTTATTTATTTATTTATTATTTTATTTTATTTTATTTTTTCTTGTAAGATCTGTGTCGATCCTCAACTAGCAACCCAATCCAATTATGTGTCAATTTGATTGTTGATTTTAAAGTTTTCATTATAATGGATCGAGCCTGACCCCACTATGTGTCAATTTTATGGTTGGCCTTTAAGTTTTCATTATAATGGGTCTATTAGCCTACATTGTGTGTCAATTTGATGGTTGATTTTTAAATTTTTGTTTCAATGTGTCAAGTTGTCTTAAGCTAAGATTTTAAAGTTGTTACACTTTTAGCATTTGAAAAAAAACATAATCTTGGTATAATGACTCTTTCATTCATGTATTCATCTTTTTTTAATTTAGTCATAGAAAATTTTCATAATGTCATGGTTGAAATATGCTAAAAACTTAAGGTTTTCTATAGTCATGATATTTGGTTTTAATTTTATGGTTGAAAATTTGTCAAAATTTTAAGGGTTTTCTGAATCATGATATTTTATCTTTAACACCATGGCTGAAAAGTGTTGGAATTTTAAGGCTTTTCAGAGACAAGATGTTTTATCTATAATGTCATGCATGAAAATCACTGGAATTTTAAGTCTTTTTGGAGTCTTGATATTTGATCCTTAACGCCATCGCTAAAAAATGTTGAATATTTACCTCGAAAAAAAAAGTGTTATTACAACATCAACACTTTTTTTCCAGAGTGTTTTTTGCACCAAAAAAAAATGCCTTTTATTTCCTTTTACTGCCATTTTTAAAATTTGTTTATAATTTAGTAAAAAAAAAACGTTATCCCACCATCACATTTTTCATTTTCGGGTTGTTTTCCATGTTTTTTTTTTTGGATTTTTGGCTACAGTTATTGTTTTGAGTTTATCATTCCTGTTTCATTGTTTACAATGTTACAATTGTTAGATTCCTCGATTCATCATACTTGGTAATTGGAATTTCACCCAACATCAATTCTAACCATTTTCCTGCCTCATGGAAAGTGGGAGCATCTCAAGGCTTCGTACCAGGTTTCTTGATAGAAATTTCCCTTACTATTTTTTCAGAAATTGGGACATCTCTAATTGCTTGGAGTAATGGAATTCTAATATACAATTTCTGCAATTCCTTCATAAAATAAAAATCAAGTTGTGTAGTAGCCTCAGATACTACTAATCTCTCTTGATAAGGTGGATCCAAACGATTCTTAGTATTGAAAAAAACCTCGGTTATTAAAGGTCCAACAATAACAATGACGTCAATTGTTGTAGGAGTTTTAGTAGTAACAATAACATTTTCTACTACAATGGTCTCAACAATAGTTGTAGGTTATTACCCTATATAGATAATACCTACAAAAAAATGATTAAAAATAAGAGACAAGATACAATGGAAATCACAGAAAGTATATATACACAAATATTTTTCTTCTGGAACCCAAAACCAGAAAAAATGGACTAATTTTTCATTATGTTCCTTTACAATCTTACAATACATTATATATATGGAATAACATTAATAAGCTCCAAATCCAATAACCTTGTATTAGAATATAATCATAGTTCATTTGATTATATCTACAAAACGATGGGCAAAACCATCATGCACCTCAAAACCACTTATAGATAAAATCCCTTGTCTTAAACATCTAAAAATAAATTGAAATATTTGCTATAAAAATTGTGTGCAAATAATATAACACAACCAATAGTAGAAATTCCATTAGCTATTACAAAGGCTTTAATTTGTTGTCTATCTAATGATATTTGGTTTGGATTTTCTTCCCTAGGTGAGTTATCTTTTTTTTGGGGGGAATAGAAGGGAAAATATGGTATTTATTATCCCCCTCGACTGTAATCATACTTCATTTCATCCAACGAGGGAGATACAGTAAGTATGGAAAATGGGTGCTTCAACTTGTTGCACCACCTCATTATATGTATTAGGGTTAGGTTGTACAAGTAAATGAGGTCATAGAGAAGGGTTACTTACTGGTGCATTGGAAGGAAGTTATAGTCGTGTTGAAGCCTCGAAAATCATTGCAACAACATTGGGGGATAACCACCCGGTCCAGACCTTAATACAACTCCTTTTCCGTTTATGATAGTGGCTTCGACTGGTTTAAATAGTTCCAGTTAACTTTTCCCTATCGCTATTTGTTTATGATGTATCTTTAACTACCAATAGACAGGGATATCATATCAATTCTTCTTGCTGATCGGGCAAGAGAATGACCCTTAAGTTGATTTGGGTTCAGCCAAACCACAACTAAGATTTTGCTTCTTTGAGAAGAGGACTTGAAAGAATGTAGAACTTAATCTAAATGCAAACTTACTCTATAATGCAAACAAAAGAAACTAATCTAAATCCTATCTCAATTAGGTAGATATAGATCTAACCCAATTAAGAGCAAGATAATTAAATGATGAGAATTTAAATATGTCTGGCTTTTAATTAATGTCAAGCTAATGAAGAAATTCAATTAGCATGACATTTGTGAATACCAAAACACATCCTATTGAGACCATTTAACTGAAATAATAAATCAACAACACTCCAGAAGAAATTCACAAAAATGATATTGATTATCAAATTAGTCAAGCCAATAATTAAACAATAACATGTGGAAGAAATTCGCAACACATTACTATTTAATAAATCAGTTTTATAAGAAAGATTTATGAGTAAGTAGTTACTCAGAAATCAGAGTTTAATCCATAAGAGCAGAGAAACATAACAATATTGAGACAAATTATCCATATCAACAGAAATGCATAAACATGAATAAAATGAAACAACAATTTTATTATCATAAAAATGAAACTAGTATTTGATACAGAAATGCCAAAAATATCAGTTAATTGAATCCGCTTCTCTGATCCCGGTCTCTAATAGTACTTTACATTAATTTAATTTCTTCTTTCAAAACTAGAGCTATAGAAATGAAAACTCTGTCCATCATACATAATTCAAGATATAAAGAAAAAACCCTCAATAATTTTCATATCTGAAATTTTCTCTCCTCCCTTCTACAACTCTAAATTCCTATAATAGAAATGCTTTTAGAACTCCAGAATTGCAGAGGAGAGTCGCCCTTTTCACATTCTACAATCTTCCATTTATAATATTTCCAAAAGAATTTTGAGAGAAGAGTTTGTTGACGAAAAATCTGCCCAATCCAATTTTAATTGCTCAAAAATTCCAATTTTTAATTTCTAGAGTCTTCTCATTGATTGAGATCTTTTTCTCATATCATTTCTACTGTTTTTCCTGCAAAAAGAAATCAAAATGAATTAAGATGCAACAATAAAATCAAAATATCATTTTTGGCATTAAAAAAAATCCAATCAAATTCTATTTGAATTAATAATTAAAAATAAAGTATAAGCTCTCTATTGATGCCTGGAATGGTTTAATTGGCCAATGATATCATTGATGAGCGAATCTGCAATTAGAAGAGGCTTTGGGCAAATGAAAATGAAGAAAATACAACTCAGAAAATTGATTTTTTTTTTTGAAATTTAGAGCTTGATTTTTGACCCAATAAATGACCAACTCTATTAATGAAACCTCCTCAAAATGTTCTCCTTGATTTTATCTTTCCAATGAGCCATCCTGGACCTCATTTGGCCAAGTAAAACTCAATCTATGAGCCTCCAAAGTTGATAAGTCAAATCTGATATAAATCTAGAAATTCTATTGCTGGGCTAAAAATCAGAAATTTAATTAAAAATTTAATCATAAATTAGCTTTAATTATCTAATAATTACACCTAATTTAATTATTAATTATAAACTAAATTAACTATTTAATAAAATATTATTGATTAATCTTATTTTAACTAACTAATATATAATTATTTATTTATAAACTATTCAATATTAATCTAAATAATGAAATTTCAATTTAATTAAATTAATCATATGTTACATATTAATTAATTTAATTAATATTAAAATTAATTATTTAAATATTTAAATATATTAAATTAATTATTAAACTAAAACTAAACTAACACTATATTAAATTAAAACTAACCTACCACTAACATATTTAATACTAAACTAACACTTGAACTAACACTACCCTAATACTAACACTACACTAACTTAAAACTAACGTAGAATTAACACTATGCTAACTTAAACTAACACTAACACTTCAATATTCCATTAACATTAACTTAAAGCTAATACTCCCATTACACTCATACGAATGAGTTTGAATCTTAAAATAAAAAAAAATAACTTATGACCTTTGACTCAGGAGTTGAGGGATATCGGAGGTTCTTGGAAATGCATCCCATGAAAACTCCCGATGCGATGAGAGAAAAATATGTATACCCAAAAAAAATCCCGATGCGATGTTTTATTATATATATATTTTTTATTTTATTTTTCATATCAAATTTTAATTTAATTAAATTAATCATATTTTACATAATAATTAATTTAATTAATTTAATATTTAATATTAAATATCAATTTTTTATTTCGGTTTTATTTTAATGATGTTTAATTAAATTATGAAATTATCTAAAGTGAGGATTTCTTATCTAAACTACAACCACTTTGTCATTTTGGATTTTCGAGATTAATAATTTATTTGAAAATTGAAGTAAATTTCTAAAATCCCAATGCTTAGTGATTTGACTGTATAAGTAGAAAAATGAAAAATATTAGTAATAACTAACTAGGGGTTAATATTCAAACTAAATGCATTATTGAACTAATTTAATTGCAAAAATGGAATATTGTACATTTTATGCATTTTTTAACCCAGACGACATAATTGATTAGACTTCAAAGGAGTGCCATTTACAAACCAATTGACCAAACGAGGTGAAACAAGAATCAATAAAAATCTTATAAAAAATTGATCGTAACAAAGCAATCAAAACAAGAATCTAAAGAAGATGAAAATTTAATAAAATCATGAGGTAATTAACTTAATAAAAATCCTAAAAGGTATTTAGCCAAAAAATTTATAGAAAGGGTCACCATTATTTGAAGTAAACAATTCAAAAATGGGGGAGGTTGTGTTTTACCACAACAATGGCGACACATGGGAAAAGAACTAGTTATCTCTGTTTGATATGAATGAAATTTTCCTAAAATTAAAGTAAAAATAATTAAAGAAGAGAAAATTGTTCTTGGAATGCTTGACTAAGTTCATTAATCTGAATAAAAGAAAGAATTATCTTATTGTAATTTTCTTAAAATTCTTCATAAACTAAAATATTTCATAACTCTATATCAGTCCTTAATTAGTTGTAGAGATAAAGCAGGGGTCACTTTACAGCTTAGCTTTTAAAATGTACTCATTTGTCACAGGTAGAGCCACTACTGCTAGCAAACATCTCTAGTCTCGACAGCGTTACCTTTTAATCATAAATGATTCATAATCCTATCTATTTAAGAATTATTGACCTAGAGATAAATCCATTTATATATGTTTTATTATTTTATTATTTTTATTTTTTTAAGTTCTTAAAATCCATTGTCCTGGTTTGGTAGCTAGATAATTGATAATGTCATTCACTAGTTATAATTAGACTGAACAAGTTGGCTCGTGATGAGACCCCTTGTATTATAACTGTTTGCAATCATAAGCCATTACCCTGGTTTGTTTAGTAGTGTTGGTAATGTCAGCCTATTTTTCCCCTATGATCATGGTAAGCAGGCTCGTGATGGGACCTCTTATCTTTTAAGTTTAAATATATTTTTGGATTACACTCTAGAAAAATAAAACTCTTTTAAATAGGAAGAATCATTAACTCCTTAAGATTTCAGAATGACAATTTCAGAGTTAAAAATGCTTTGCTATAAAGTGTCTTTACTTGGTTAAAAATAACTTTTCTTGACTGATAATATAATTTTGAAAGATCTTAATAAAATATTGAAATCTCAAAATAATTACAATTTTGATGAAAAAGAAATTTCTCAAATTTCATGATACTTCGTCAACTTCTCTTGTTTTGTAATCTCTTCCTTAACTATGTCTACCTTTATAATAAGAAAAACAAATTTTTCTAAGAGATTTAAAAAAAAGCTAATAGGAGACTATTAACAATTTTTTCCTATGTATGCCAATCATTGTTAGGTAACAAGAATGCCTTCCATATAAATCATGGCAAAGTCACCAAAATCAAAACTGAAAACCAAAGGAACATAATTCTTAAGCTAAAGTGAGAAAAAAAATCAGCAAACAAAAAAATAAAAATGAAGAAATTTAAAAGTGGAAAGGAAAATCTAAGTTTTGGAATACAAACTCTAAAAAGAATCATTTATACCAATGTCTCAACAACATGAAGTAAAAGAAAATAATCATGTAATCATTCCTTCTTATGTCAAGATTCAGATAAATTATGCCTTGCAAGGTTGTAAATGTTTTAGGTAGTGATGATAAAATTTAGCCATAATGAAAAATTTATGTCTGATGTTAATATTCTTGTTTTAAAGCATTATTTTAATCATTTTCTAATAAAAGGAATGCTTTAAAGAAACAAATTAAAGGTTCAGAAACTTCCTAGTGTAGATGTTTCAACGAAGACTATAGATGCTTTTTGAAAATAAAACCAGGAAAAGAGCATAGGGCTTCCAAAACATGATTTGGTAGATTATTGAAAGCTTTTATGAAGAACTGCAAAACAGATTTAAATATCAACATAATTTAAAAACAAAAATGAAAATAAAGTAATGAAAGTGGCTACATGAATCTTACCATTGGATAATTGCATTTGATCTTACTTGAAGGTATCAATTTCTCCAATACTAGCTGACTTCTTCTTTTAGTTAACATTAAAAATATGAAGAAGGCAAACTAACCAAAATCCTATAACCCAAAATCATTATTTATTTTATTTAAACTAAAGCAAGAAGTAAAATGTAAAAAACAGAATGCTTTGTGTTCAAGGGAATTGAAAATAAGACAAATACATCAAAAATGAGATTGAGAATTTGCAGTGATGAATGTTCTCAAAATATTATAAGTTTTATACAAATTCCATGATTTTTTGTAAATTGTTCAGAGTTAAGACCAATTTTAAGATAATGAAATTTAAAATAGAGAAGTCTTGAATTTCGTATTTAATTATGGAATTATTTAAAACTGAAATATATGAGAAATCAAAATGATTTGAATATGTTGAAAATTGTCATTAATCGCTTTAGTATCATAGTGGTTACCCAAGATTGATTTAAATTAACACAATGCCTTATCGGATGATTCGTATTGCATGTAGAGGCATGCATTGAAGTTTATCGCATCGAGGGTTGCAGTAGAAAATTTCCGATATGAGATCATACGAAAAGAATATATGCAATGAGATGGAGCAATCATACTATTGAAGAAATGTTATATTTGGGATCGGGGACAATCATGTCGCAAATTGCACATCGCACACCACATCTTGCGATTTGTACCTTGCATATTGCACATTGTGCATCACAGATTCGGAATAGTGACATGACCATGAATAAAAATGTGATGAAGCGATTGCGTTATAGGAAATGCGATGGATGACATGGCTTTCGGCATTATGATATGAGCATAAAAAATGCGATGAGCGATATCAATATCGACATATCGGAATATTGGAAAATAGTTATGTTGGAAATTCCAACATGATTCTTGCGATAGCAGCGATGCGATGTTTATAATAATCGGTGATGAGCGAAGAGCAAAAAGCAATAGTGATGAGCAATCAGTGATGAGTTATCGCATTGCAACTTTTAAAATGAGCGCACAAGTATGTATTCATTTTTCTTCTCGATTTGCGATTTGTGATTAGACTTATCGCATCGGAGGTTTTTTAAAGTTAACTCTTGACTAATTGTGATATGAATTTAATAATTTGCGATTGCGATTTGAACTTTATCACATCGAAACTTTTCGAATGGAAGGATTAATCTTTTCTTTAATGCGCTTTTGGGATCCGATCTATCGCATCGGAACTTTTTCGATGAAAAACAAACTTTTGAATTCATCCCAATGCGATATGGTATTTTATGAAAAATTGAATGAGGTAACACATCGGAGGTCCTGCATCAAAAATGTGAAAATCAAGTTTAAACGTTTCTGACATAAATCTTGCGATACTGTTTTAAATTTCAATTGGGTTTTCTAATGAATAAAAGTAAAGTTAAAGACTGCTCAAATTCTAATGAATCACAAAATAAAATTTCCCTGAACCTGTTGCAAATTTGAATTGGGTTTGTTTCTTATTTCAAGTTTTGAAAACAAATGAAAACTTGCAAATAAAACAGAACAAGAATAAAAAAAAAACTAAGGAAAAGAGAAACTATTAATAGATGAAAATGAACTAGTAAATGCGTACCTGGAAGAGAATTGACTGTGGATTTTACCTTATGAATCTTCCAATTCTTCCTTCGATTTATCAAAATTCTGACTTTGTTCAAACTTATCTCATTATTTATTCTAAATCGGAGTGTGCAATCAGCCTAAATAAAATTTGTTTATTCATGTTCAGGAAATTTAGAACTCATAAAATTCACCAGAAATAAATATGAAAATAGGCTTCCCTTTGAATTGCAACAGCAATTTACTACCTCTGCTTATTCTGAATTAACTTGAGAAAAATTTGTATTGTTATAATGACTATTTAATAATGCCTAAAAAAAAAAAAAAATATGATGCACATTGTAGCATCAGATAATAAACTAAAGATCAGAATGGGATAAAGCCACTAATTGTGGAAAAATATCAACACAGATTTGAATGTGTGCACACAGCAAAATAGACACCTTTAAAGTCATTTTAACAAATTTAGAAGAAGATAATATGAACTTCATGTGATTACAACAAAAGGTTAGACTGACTAATAATGATTAAATTGGAATTAAGCTTATATAGACAGTCATACATTTCATGGGATAATGAGATCATGAAGCTTTTATATCCTCAAAGCCTTTAACAAATAAATTTCAGAAGAAAATCATATGAGGAAATTTCGAAATAGAGAAAAGTGGCTTTGAGGTGATTGGTGCCAAGTGCAACCTCAACTGAATTTAGTCAAGAAATTATTCAAAATAGGCAGAGTAGAGATATTGCTGCAATAAATTTTGATTTAAAAATGGGAAGCAAGAATTAGAAATTTTCTGATAAGAGGCAAATATTTCCCTGAACATGTATATGATATGAGAAGGGTTGATTGCTTGCTTTATTTTATATCTGCAGAACTATTAAGAATAAATTAATTACACAAAAAAAACTAACTAAATTAATTCTACTTCTATTCTAACCATAAACATGAAAATGACTAGGTATAGTCATATTTCCAATGTACCACTCTTTAATTTTAATTCCTGCATATATGTACAGTTCAAATGTTAGTAATACAAATACAAATCTAATTGAACTAAGAAAAATAAATCTATAATCAGAATGTACAGTTATTATTAACAACTTATTTATAATCATCTTCTTTTCAAATGTCTTTTCCAAATGAATTCCAATTGGATCATCAAAACCTGGATGGGTTTCCATTAAGGATTGGAAAATATTTAAAAGAGGAGATGACAGACCAGATTGTGGATATGAGCTTTTAAATTCAAAGGGCTGGAAACAATTATTAGTGTTATGTGTAAGTGTTAAACTATTATCAATCTTCCATGAAGGAAAACTTTCCAAACAATTTTCGAATAAGATAATGAAAAATGGATGGAAATCTGTCAAATAAGATGGAAAATTATTAATTGGATTAGATTGCTGGCTAGATTGTAAAAACACATTTTCTTGTTGACACTGCCTTTGAGAAGATAGAATCTTTTGATAAAACATTAGCATTGATTGAAATTGAAACATTAATAGCTTTTGATGTTCATGATTATAATATGAAACTTCAATTTCCCAATAAGGCAATGCATCAATTGAGTGTTCACTATTAAAATGCTCAATATGCCAGCGTAAAGTGCCAAAAATTTGAAAAATAAAATCAGAAAATAAGTCTAAATTTGAACAAAATAAGTGTGAAAGAAAAAAAAATGAAATCCCTATTGGTACAACTAATGTTACAGCACAATTGAGATTGTTTTGAAATAATTTATTTTTCACAAGGAATGGCCAGAATAATGGAATTTGAATAATTGCCAATTCCAACTTGTGAATTAAAAAGAGAATTATGATTATGAGTAGGAATGGGAGTTTGATCATGATATGAATCATAAATTGGAATGTTTTCCAGAATGGTGAAATCATGAAGATAATTTTCTGCTCCAGAATGAGGATTGGTTGGAATAATTTCAGAATTGAAATGTTCCTCATTCACAGATGTTACTTGAATTTTATCATGAGGATTCTCTTGAAAAGAAAAGAAATCAACATCCTTGATGTCAGAATAATTATCATAAATGACTTCAGAATATTCTCTGGAATTCTCTTCGACCTCGTCCAATATATCAAAACAAGGAGGAATAAAAAATTCATGTTCATTAATGGAAAAAGAATGATCAATAATGGTTTCTCTATCTTGATAAAAATTTATTGGTAATTCATTTAAATCATCCTCTTTATTTTCTGAAATATCATTAATACCAAGAGGGGAGAAATTACCAACACTAAAAATATCAGGATAAAGTGAAAAATGAGAATCAGAAATAATGAATTCAAAATTTTCTCTGTTAGAAAAATATTGTGCCTTCTGTTCACTATAAATTTCGGATTCTAGATCATTCCTTTGTATACTCATGCTTTCTTGAAGAAGGCTGTTCTGTCGCTCTGTTTTCAGTATTTGTTCATCATGGAAAAATTCAGAAATTTGTACAGCAGTTTGCATTTTATTATTCACTTTGATTGTTGCTTGCATGTGTTGATTTGTGATTTGATTTTCTGAATTTAATGCAGAGTAATTTTTAGATTTCAAGGCAGCTCTTTCTCCAAAATTGCTGCTATTGTCTTCTTGTATTTGGATAGAAATATTTTCCAAGCTTTGTGAGACCACTTCATCATAATTTATTTGCACATCCACATTGGAATTCTCATTTATGTTGGAAGGGGGTAAAACAAAACTTGAACTAATTTCATATGTATTGGGAATGAGAGGAAGAGAGCAAATATATTCAAACCAATCTAGTGATTCTTCTTCTGTAGGTTTATTTTCAACTTTAAATCTTAAACAACTCAAATGAAAACGAATATTAAAATATATAACAGATTCATTTTTAAATCTTCGTAGATATTCAATTTTATCATATACCTGTTCATAATCGTATCCGTCAAATTTGCAAATGAAAATTGTAACAAATTGATCCCAGCTGTGAATTGAGGCAACCGGAAGAGTTCTACACCAGTTTCTAGCTTTTGTCGCAAATGTGAGAGTAAAAATTATACATAAAATGCCTTCATCAATTCCTTGAAAATCATAATTTGAAACATTTTGAATAAATTGAAAGACATGATTAAAAGCAGAAGAATTTTTTTTACCATTAAACTTTACCTGAGACAAGAGTCTTACCACTTCGGGTGGAGTATTGGAAGATGCACGTCCATGTATACAACTCCAAATTGGAAGTTTAAGATGAGCCATCGTGATTTAAATAAAATGTTAAAATTGAAAAGACTCCAATAGACAACAAGTTTCGGCCCTCCTTCTAGCGCCAAAAATGTTGAAGCCTCGAAAATCGTTGCAATGACATTGGGGGATAACCATCCGGTCCAGACCTTAATACAGCTCATTTTCCATTTATGATAGTGGCTCCGACTGGTTTAACTAGGTCCAGTTACCTTTTCCCTATCGCTATTGGTTTACGATGTATCTTTAACTACCAATAGATAGGGATATCATATCAATTCTTCTTGCTGATCGAGCAAGATAATGACCCTTAAGCTGATTTGGGTTCAGCCAAACCACAACTAAGATTTTTCCTCTTTGAGAAGAGGACTTAAAAGAATGTAGAACTTAATCTAAATGCAAACTTATTCTATAATGAAAACAAAAAAACTAATCTAAATCCTATCTCAATTAGGTAGATATAGATCTGACCTAATTAAGAGCAAGATCATTAAATGATGAGAATTTAAATATGTCTGGCTTTTAATTAATGTCAAGCTGACGAAGAAATTCAATTAGCATGACATTTGTGAATACCAAAACACATCCTATTGAGACCATTTAACTGAAATAATAAATCAAAAACACTCTGGAAGACATTCACAAAAATGATATTGATTGTCAAATTAGTCAAGCCAATAATTAAACAATAACATGTGGAAGAAATTCGCAACACATTACTATTTAATAAATCGGTTTTATAAGACAGATTTTTGAGTAAGTAATTACTCAGAAATCAGAGTTTAATCCATAAGAGCAGAGATACATAACAATATTGAGACAAATTATCCATATCAACAGAAATGCATAAACATGAATAAAATGAAACAACAATTTTATTATCATAAAAATGAAACTGGTATTTGATACAGAAATGCCAAAAATACCAGTTAATTGAATCCGCTTCTCTGATTCTGGTCTCTAACAGTACTTTACATTACTTGAATTTATTCTTTCAAAAATAGAGCTACAGAAATGCAAACTCTGCCCATCATACATAATTCAAGATATAAAGAAAAAACCCTCAATAATGTTCAGATCTGAAATTTTCTCTCCTCCCTTCTACAACTATAAATTCTTATAACATAAATGTTTTTAAAAGTACAGAATTGCAGAGGAGAGCTGCACTTTTCACATTCTACAATCTTCCATTTATAATATTTCCAAAAGAATTTTGAGAGGAGAGTTTGTTGAAGAAAAATTTACCCAATCCAATTTTAATTGCTCAAAAATTCCAATATTTAATTGTTGGAGTCTTCTCATTGATTGAGATATTTTTCTCCATATCCTTTCTACTTTTTTTCCTGCAAAAAGAAATCAAAATGAATTAAGATGCAACAATAAAATCAAAATATCATTTTTGGCATTAAAAAAAATCCAATCAAATTCTATTTGAATTAATAATTAAAAATAAAGTATAATATCTCTTTTGATTCATGCACTGGTTTAATTGGCCAAAGATATCATTGATGAGCGAATCTATAATTAGAAGAGGCTTTGGGAAAATGAAAATGAAGAAAATAAAACTCAGAAAATTGATTTTTTTTTGGAAATTCGGAGCTTGATTTTCTGCCTGATTTTTGACCCAATAAATGACCAAATATGTTAGTGAAACCTCCTCATAAATATTCTCCTTGATTTTCTCTTTCCAATGAGCAGTCTTGAGCCTCATTTGGCCAAGTAAAACTCAATCTATGAACCTCCAAAGTTGATAAGTCAAATCTGATATAAATCTAGAAATTCTATTGTTGGGCTAAAAATCATAAATTTAATTAAAAATTTAATCCTAAATTAGCTTTAATTATTTAATAATTAATTCTAATTTAATTGTTAATTATAAACTAAATTAACTATTTAATAAACTATTATTGATTAGTCTTAGTCTAACTAACTAATATATAATTAATTGTTTATAAACTATTCAATATTAATCTAAATAATGAAATTTCAATGTAATTAAATTAATCATATGTTACATATTAATTAATTTAATTAATATTAAAATCAATTATTTAAATATTTAAATATTAAATTTATTATTAAACTAAAACTAAAATAACACTATATTAAATTAAAACTAACTTAAAACTAACCTACCACTAACATATTTAATACTAAACTAACACTTGAACTAACACTACCCTAATACTAACTTAAAACTAACGTAGAATTAACACTATGCTAACTTAAACTAACACTAACACTTCAATATTCTATTAACATTAACTTAAAGCTAATACTCCCATTACACTCATACGAATGAGTTTGAAACTTAAAATAAAACAAATAACTTATGACCTTTGACTCATCACAATCGACACATCGGGAGTTGAGAGATATCGGAGGTTCTTGGAAATGCATCTCATGAAAACTCTTGATGCGATGAGAGAAAAAGATGCATACCAAAAATAAAATCTCGATGCGATGTTTTATTATATTTATTTTATTTTATTTTATTTTTCATATCAAATTTTAATTTAATTTAATTAATCATATTTTATATAATAATTAATTTAATTAATTTAAGATTTAATATTAAATATCAATTTTTTATTTTGGTTTTATTTTAATGATGTTTAATTAAATTATGAAATTATCTAAAGTGATGATTTGCCTATCTAAACTACAGCCACTTTGTCATTTTGTATTTTCGAGATTAATAATTTATTTGAAAATTGAAGTAAATTTCTAAAATCCCGATGCTTAGTGATTTGGCTGTATAAGTAGAAAAACGAAAAATATTAGTAATAACTAACTAGGGGTTAATATTCAAACTAAATGCATTATTGAAATAATTTAATTACAAAAATGGAATATTGTACATTTTACGCATTTTTTAACCCAAGCGACATAATTGATTAGACTTCAAAGGAGTGCCATTTACAAACCAGTTGACCAAACGAGTTGAAACAAGCATCAATGAAAAGCTTATAAAAAATCGATCGTAACAAAGCAATAAAAACAAGAATCTAAAGAAGATGAAAAATTAATAAAATCATGAGGTAATTAACTTAATAAAAATCCTAAAAGGTATTTAGCCAAAAAATTTATAGAAAGGGTCCCCATTATTTGAAGTAAACAAGTCAAAAATTGGGGGTTGTGTTTTACCACAACAAATTGTTGTTGCTGTATGAGTAACTGCATAATAAATTATCTCGGTGTTAGCACTCCATCGGATCTCTGAAGGCTAAGAAGGAGACCAAAAAAGGTAACCACATACCACTTTGACCTAGTATCTAGACCTACTAGGCTTATAGGGATCTCTCAATGAGATCATAGCCAAATTAACTGGATGAAAGAGATTTTAGGCTAGGTATAGTAGGTTCTAGGGTTTTGTTGATTTGGATTTTTGTGTTGGATGTAAAAGGACCATTAGAAACTAGGCTTGAAAACTCTTTTAGGGTTATAAGAGAAAAAATTGCAGGGGAATAAAGGGGTAAGGTAGCTAAACTCAAATGGCCAAATAGGTTGTAAGGTTGTGGTATAGGATGAGTAGAAAGATCATGAATAAGAATATAAGTATGAATTCATTCCTTAAGAAGAAAGTAAACACAACATCATCATCTCATCAAAACAAGACATGCATTACTCATGAATCTTGCTTAAGGAACTGTAAAGACAATGAATGAAATAAATATATATGTAATGGAAAGAGAAAGTATTTCTTTGGAGTAACTTACTTAAGAGAAACATAGCCATACAAGCTCACCACATGAATCCCTAAATTTAAGATGCAACTTTTCTCTGTATTCACTGTATTACTTAGCCAAAATAGAATACACTAGTTCAATGTCCAATGTTCCAACCCTTAGAAATGATTACAAAAGGCCTCATATAACTACTGAGATCTAAATCCTCCCTTGGAGGTCAAATTTACCAGTAATAAATTCAAATACATGCATCTATCTAAAGTCAACTACACCCTAGGGAGGTTGCACAAAAAATTCCTCCTTTTCCTAACCAATAAAGACATATCCTCAAAGCAATAAATGGAGGATAAGACACTTATTTACCTATATCTTTACCATTTACATTTACATTTAAAATTTTACTTTTACATTCATCCACATTCATCTTTTCACTTTTACAAAAGTCAAACTAGGAATTACCAAAGATTACACAGGGAAATTTGTAATTAAAACTCAGACATTTGTAGATGCGCAGCACCAACTTGAAATCTGAGAGAACGGTAAAATAGCCCTACCTGTCTAGTTTCCAAAAAATTTAAAATTTTGAACATAACCCTTGGGAACACCCTATAAAACTAATTCTCCCAAGGTGTCTCTAGATGCACAGCGCCTATCAAAAAGAGGGGCATAATGCTGATTTTTGATCCCTTTTTTCCATTTTTCTCAAAATATGTGCCCTTTCTGGAAAATCTGAGTAAATGGTTTTGAGAGGAGGGAATAAGCTTTCCAAAATGAAAACCACTTGTCCTTTTGTGACCTAAGTAAAAATCACAGCGCCAAGTCGTTGCGCATCCATCCTTAGTCAATTTTCTTGTTTTCTAAATTTGCACCAAATTTGACCAAAAAATAAAAAATGCTCAAAATCTCCCCAAAATTGGTCCAGAGCTATTGCATGAGGTGTACTATGCTACCATGGAGGCATCAAAAATAAAATCAATCTTTCCATTCTCCCCTTGGCTAATCATGGTTTCCTTTGTACTATGATTTTATAAAGGGTTTGTGCTGCTCAAGGTCTAGGTTCATGCCTTTGAACCAATATTCCCCATAATTTGGTATCCCTGTAGCAAGAGAGATGGAATCAACTGAAAATTTAAATTCAATCCCTACAATGGTGCCTTTTTCTCCCTTCAGTTTCGTGGCAAATAAATCTGTAAGGTCCTCATGGTAACCTACCTCCTCCACCCTTTGGCAAAACCCTAGGCAGTTGACATCTTCAAAAAAAATTCTGATGAAGGGTGAAGAAATGATTTCATTGTAGTTTGAGGGATAATACCTCAGTATTTCCCCCCCTTTGTGTATTATTCTCTTCTTTGATGGTGAAGTGTCTCCTTCCAAAGTTAAAAAAAAAACCTAGATGATGGGGAGAGGAAAAATAAGGGAATGTGAGTGAAGAAAATGAAATAAGGGAGTTAGGGTAGGGAGATAGGGGTAGAAAAATTTAGGGAGAGGGGAAGGGATCTTAGGAATGTTTAAGGAGTGATACGAAGACAAATGAGTGAGGGTTGTAAGCTAGGAAATTGAAACATAGTCCTAGATGGAAAAAAGGCCCAATTTAGTAGAATAGGGCGAGGGTTTGTAGGGAAATGTTGCAAAAATGATGGGAAATGTTTTGTGAAGTGAGGGAATGGTGTTTAGTTAACCAAAAAAGGTGCAGAGACAATATTACTAGAGTTTCATAGCATTAATTGATCATTTGATAACCAAAGGCGTAAATGTTTTTATGAAACCCTAGCGAAATAAGCTAGGTATCATTACTTGATTTTCCATGGAAGTGAGAGCATTAGGATGATTGTACTTACTTGTTATAATGATTTGGAGAGTGAAAAATCTGAAGTGGAGACTGAAAATTTGAAATTTGGTGTTTTTTGAGAAAAATTGGGCAACTCTGCCCCGTGCACAACGCCTCCTCCAGATGCGTAGCACAGTTCAGGGATGCACAACGCCTTCAATTTTTTTCCTCCAGGAGCTGTAAAAACATGTTTTTCTCACTGATTGAAGGATGAGCAGGATAATGAAGGGAGAGAGAAATACAAATGAATTTTTTTGGTGACTTTTTGGCCTTTTTATAAGCATGGAATGGCTTTGTTTGAGTGAAAGTGGGCCCCACATGTCTCTTTGGAGGGTGACTTCCTTTCTTCTTTTTTTTGACTTCATAACCTTTTTTAATTTGAACTTTTTGAGTTTTCCTTGGAAAATTCAACTTCATATTTGTAATTTTAGAACATTTATTAAATATAGAAACATTAAAATTGCATTTAAAAATCAAAATTCTTGAAGAATTTTTCATTTATTACCACTCTTCCCATTTGCCGGATTTTATGCATGAAATGGCAGGTTGGTGATCTTGAAACCCTAATGACCTAATGGAGACTCTTAACTTAATGAAATCATGATGGATATGACTGAAGTGATGATTAAAATCTCTGAATGATGATACACTCAGCTTATTTGATGACATGGACCAACAATTGAAATTTTGGAAGGAGTGGAAAATCATCCTAAACCTAATGCCTAGTGACCAAATGTTTCTTGAAAACCTAGTGAAATGACAAAAAATTGACTATGGGACCCTAAAAAAACATGATAAGAGTCCATTTGATAACTGGTGACAGGATTCAAATACTTACACTAACATTGGCTCCAGCTGGGCATGACAGCTCCTTGGAGGTGTCAAGAACACCGTAGACCAAGTAGCCTAACCATTGGGCATGGAGTCAAAAGCTAAAAAAACAAACTGAATACTAAAAACTTGACATGATAAATTGAATCAATACTAGACTGACTCATACTTAAACAAAACTTATAGAACTTATTGATGGCATCAAATCACCGAGACTTGAGGGCTTCAAATCCTGATGACAACCACCTGCCTGCTAAAGACATATGTACAATCACGTGAAGTGATCCTTCCAGTGTAAACAATCCAACAGATGGATACTTACTTGAATTATGCTCTCACTTTCCTCGATCAGGAAGAAAAAATAAAAGATAGGCAACTCCGAGTGTCTACTGAAAATATCCTCCTAATCCATAAATTCAAGAAAAGATATCATCCCTATTGACTACAACAAATCAATGTAAGGATCTTCAATAATTTGAAATGTTACCTTGTCTCGAGATCTAGCAAAACCGCAAGCCCACCCTTCATTCTGATCTAAAATAATACTTAGTTGTTGATCCATAGGAAGGAATAGGGAAGTATAACCTTCTACTACCTGAGTTTTGGTGGTAAATTCCTGAAGCATGGGAAATTTTGATGCTATCTCTTGCATGTTTTCTATCTTAGGCTGATACTCCTCAAATTCATAGTCTAAATCATACTTGAACATAAAAAATTCTTCAAGATTGTTAAACATGACAACCTTATCCTCTTCATGAAAGACAATAGTCATTGTTAGCTAATCTCTTTGCAGGAAATCATCATCACAAGTTGGCTTACAAACAAGAAATTCCTATATAGT
Source organism: Pinus albicaulis (assembly GCA_034641835.2). Lineage (NCBI taxonomy): Eukaryota > Viridiplantae > Streptophyta > Pinopsida > Pinales > Pinaceae > Pinus > Pinus albicaulis. Next base: position 485,795,122 of record CM076578.1, read on the forward strand.
TTCATCAGTATCATGACTATCATCATTTAAACTCAGATTTCCATTTTAAAAAATGGAAGAAGTTTCACTAAAACATTCTTGATTATGTGAACACTGCAAACCTACATTAGCTTTGGTTGTAACATGATTGTTCAGGAGCTGATCTATCTCATCTTTAGACATAGGAGAAACTTGTGTTTTATAGCATTTAACATTGGCTTAATGATTTTCATTTTCAAGATCGGGAATATGCATTTCTCTCTTTTTGGTTTCATTTTTTTTCATCGAAGGAGGAAGCTACTGATTCTTGTTGGGAGGAAAAATAGTGAAGGGCTTCTATGATCTCATCATCTAGACACTCTTCATCCCCATACAAATTTTCAAGAAACTCAATGAAATTTTCAGAAATCTCACACCAACTATAAATCATTGACAAGGAAGAATTAGAGCTTTGATAATATTGAAAGAAAACTTAATGAAATTCCTTTAAAGAATATAAACTAGCAGATGGTAGACCTTCATACCATGATATCGATTTTCCCTCCAAGGTATCCATGAACATTTTCATTAGACAAAATTCAGGAAATTCAATCTTTAGTATGTGAATATGAAAATGAAATTTGACCAAATGAAAACTAGCATCTTCTCCATCTTAACCTTTAAACTTTGGCAACCCTGTTTGCCAATATATACAAGGAATATGGTTTGGAAAACCAGGAATATGAGGTCGATTCATAGGACCATACCTTTGATCATTTGAATCCATCTTGAAAAAAATGAGGTCACAATCAATTTCTTCAGACTACCGGTTCTTGGAAAGAGAAGTCACCATGAAAATTATGAATCTTTGGATTTTTTGACACTGGATTCGATAGGTGAATGATGTAAAACCTTCTTGTTCCTGATCAGTTTTCCCCATCAGCAATCAAATCTGATCCTTTTCGTTCACTCCCAGGGAATATCTGTCAGCTCGCTCCCTGACAACGACACCAAGATGTTAACACTCCACCAGATCTCCAAAGGATGAGAAGGAGACCAAAAAAGGTAACCACATACCACTTTGACCTAGTAGCTAGCCCTACTAGGCTGAGAGGGCTCTCTCAATGAGATCAGAACCAAATTTACTGGATGAAAGAGATTTTAGGCTAGGTATAGTAGGATCTAGGGTTTTATTGATTTGGATTTTTGTGCTGGATGAAAAAGGACCATTAGAAACTAGGCTTGAAAACTCTTTTAGGGTTACAAGAGAAAAAATTTCAAAGGAATAAAGTGGCAAGGTAGGAAAGCTCAAATGTCCAAATAGGTTGTAAGGTTGTGGTATAGGATGAGTAGAAAGATCAGGAACAAGCATATAAGTATGAATTCATTCCTTAATAAGAAATTAAGCACAACATCATCATCTCATCAAAACATGGCATGCATTACTCATGAATATTGCTTAAGGAACTGTAAAGACAATGAGTGAAATAAATAGATATGTAATGGAAAGATAAATTATTTCAATGGAGTGACTTAGTGAAGAGAAACATATCCATACAAGCTCACCACATGAACCCCTAAATTTAAGCTGCAAATTTTCTATGTATCCACCGTATTACTTAGTCAAAATAGAATACACTAGTTCAATTTCAAATGTTCAACCCTTGGAAATGATTACAAATTGCCTCATATAGCTATTGAGGTCGAAATCCTCCCTTGGAGGTCAAATTTTCCAGCAAGGAAGTCAAATACACACATCTATCTGAAGTCAGCTACACCCTAGGGAGGTTGCACAACAAATTCCTCCTTTTCCTAACCACTAGAGACATATACTCAAAGCAATAAATGGAGGATAAGACACCTATTTACCTCTATATTTACCATTTACATTTACATTTTTATTTTTACATTCATCCACATTCATCTTTTCACTTTTACAAAAGTTAAACTAGGAATTGCCAAAAATTACACAGTGAAATTTGTAATTAAAACTCAGAAATTTTCGCATGCGCATCAACAACTTGGAGGCCACTTTTGGGCACCTTCCTGAAGTCAAAATGGACATATGAGAGAACGGTCAACTACCCCTGCCTGTCTAGTTTCTATAACACTTTTAATTTTTGAAAATTACCCATGGGAAGGCCCTCAAAAACACATTCTCCCAATGTATCTCTGGATGCGCACCACCTGTAAAAAAGAGGGGCAGAATACTGATTTTTAATCCCTTTTTTCCACTTTTCTCAAAATTTGTGCCCTTTTTGGAAAATATGGGGAAATTTATTTTTAGAGGAGGGCATAAGCTTTTGAAAAATGAAAAATACTTGTCATTTTGTTCCCTGCGGAAAAATCCTAGCGCCAAGGCAATGCGCATCCAACCTTAGTCAATTTTCCTATTTTTTTGAATTTGCATCAAATTTGACAAAACAGAAATGCTCCAAATCTCCCCAAAATTGGTCTAGAATTGCTGCATGAGGTGTAATATGATACCATTTAGGCATCAGAAATCAAATAAAGCTTTCCCTTCTCCTCTTGGCTAACTAGGGTTTGCTTTGTATTGTGATTTTATGAAGGGTTTGTGCTGCTCAAGGTCTAGGTTCATACCTTTGAACCAATATTCCCCATGATTTGGAATCCTTGTAGCAAGAGAGATGGAATAAACTGAAAATGTAAATTCAATCCCTGTAATGGTGGCTTTTTCTCCCTTCAGGTTGGTGGCAAATAAATCTGTCAGCTCCTCATGATAACCTACCTCCTCCACACTTTAGCAAAACCCTAGGAAGTGGACATCTTCAAAAAAAAATCTGATGAAGGGTGAAGATATGATTTCATTACAGTTTGAGGGCTCATACCTCAGTGTTTTCCCCCTTTTTGTATTCTTCTATTCTCTGATGGTGAAGAATCTCCTTACATAGTTTTAAAAAAACCTAGATGATGGGGAGAGGAAAACAAGGGAAAGTGAGTGAAGGAAATGAAATAAGGGAGTTAGAGTAGGGATATGGGGGTAGAAAAAATTAAGGAGAGGAGCAAGGACATTAGGAATGTTTAGGAGTGATATGAAAACAAATGAGTGAGGGGATTAAGCCAAGAAACTGAAACACAATCCTAGCTAGAAAAAAGGCCCAATTTAGTATAATAGGGCCAGGGTTTGTATGGAAATGTTGCAAAAATGATGGGAAATTTTTTTTGAAGTGAGGGAATGGTGTTTAGTTAACCACCAAAGGTGTAGCAACAATATTAATAGAGTTTCATAGCATTAATTGATCACTTAATTACAAAAGGAATACATTTTTTTATGAAACCCTAGGGAAATAAGCTAGGTATCATTACTTGATTTTCCATGGAAGAGAGAGAATTAGGATGATTGTACTTACTTGTTATAATTCTTTGGAGAGTGAAAGAACTGAAGTGGAGAATGAAAATTTTAAATTTGGTGTTTTCGAGCAAAATTGGGCAACTCTACCCCGTGCACAGCATAGTTCAAGGATGTGTAACGCCTCCTTCAGATGCACAACATAGTTCAGGGATTCACAATGCCTTCAATATTTTGCCTCCAAGATCCGTAAAAACGCATTTTTCTCATTAATTGAAGGATGAACACAATAATGAAGGGAGAAAGGAATACAAATGGATTTTTTTGTGACTTTTTGGCCTTTTAATAAGCATGGAATGGCTTTGTTTGATTAATAATGGACCCCACATGACTCTTTGGAGGGTGACTTCCTTTCTTATTTTTATTACTTCACAACCCTTTGTAATTTGAACTTTTTGACTTTCCTTGGAACATTGAACTATATATTTGCATCTTTAGAACACTTATTACATATAGAAACTTTTAAATTACATTTCAAAATTAGAATTCTTGAATAAATTTGCATATATTACCACTCTTCCAATTTCTGGATTTTATGCATGAAATGGCATCTTGGTGACCTTGAAACCCTAATGAGCTAATGGAGACTCTTAAATTAATGAAATCATGATGGAGATGACTGAAGTGATGATGAAAATCTCTGAATGATGATACACACAGCTTATCTGATGATATGGACCACCAATTGAAATTTTGGAAGGAGTGGAAAATCATCCTAAACCTAATTCCTAGTGACCAAATTTTGCTTGAAAACCTAGTGAAATGACACAAATTTGACTATGGGACCCTAAAAAAACATGATAAGTGTCCATTTGATCACTGGTGATAGGATGCAAAGACTGACACTAACATTGGCTCCAGCTGGGGATGGCAGCTCCTTGGAGGTGTCATGAACACCATATGCCAAGTAGCCTAACCATTGGGCATGGAGTCAAAAGCTAAGAAAACAAAATGAATAATGAAAAATTGACATGATAAGCTGACTTAAAACTTGAATGACTCGGATTTAAACAAAATTTACATAACTTATTGATGGTAGCATATCACCGAGACTTGTGGGCTTCAAATCCCGATGACAACCACCTGCCTACTGAAGACATATGTACAATCATGTGAAGTGATCCTTCTAGTGTAACCAATCCAACAGATGGATACTTACTTGAATTCTGCTCCCACTTTCCTCGAGCAGGCAGAAAAAACAAAATATAGGCAACTCCGAGTGTCTACTAAAAATGTCCTCATAATCCATAAATTCAAGAAAAGATATCATCCCTATTGACTGCAGCAAATCAATGTAAGGATCTTCAATAATTTTAAATGTTACCTTGTCTTGAGATCCAACAAAAAAACAAGCACACCCTTCATTCTGATATGAAAGAATACTTTTTTTTTATCCATAGGAAGGAATAGGGAAGTATGACCTTCTACTACCTGATTTTTGGCTTTAAATTCCTGAAGCATGGGAAATTCTGACTCTATCTCTTGCACGTTGTCTATCTTAGGCTCATACTCCTGAAATTCATAGTCTAAATCATCCTAGAACAGAAAACATTCTTCAAGATTGTTAAACATGACAACCTTATCCTCTTCATGAAAGACAATAGTCCTTGTTAGTTGATCTCTTTGCAGGAAATCATCATCACAAATTGGCTTACTCACGACAACTTCATGTATAGTTTCATCAGTCTCATTAATATCATCATTTAAACTCATATTTTCATTTTCAAAAATGGAAGAAGTTTCACTAACACATTCTTGACTATGTGAACCCTGCAAACCTGCATTAGCTCGGGCTATAACATGATTGTTCAGGAGTTGATCTATCTCATCTTTAGACAGAGGAGAAACTTGAGTTTTATAGAAATTAACATTGTCTTAATGATTTTCATTTTCAAGATTAGGAATAGCAATTTCTATATTTTTTTCCCAATTTGTTTCATTCAAGGAGGAAGCTATTGATTCTTGTTGGGAGGAAAAATCCTAAAGGGCTTCTATGATCTCATCTCTAGACACTCTTCATCCTCATAAAATTTTTCAAGAAACTCAATGAAATTTTCAGAAACCTCGCAACAACTATCAACCATTGACAAGGAAGAATTAGAGCTTTGATAATGTTGAAATAAAACTGAATGAAATTCCTTTAGAGAATATAAACTAGTAGATGGTAGAACTTCATACCATGATCTCACTTTTTCCGCCAAGGTAGCCATGAACATTTTCATCAAACAATATTTAGGAAATTCAATCTTTAGTCCATGAATATGAAAATGAAATTTGACCAAATGCAAACTAGAAACTTCTCTATCGTTACCTTTAAACTTTGGCTACCATGTTTTCCAATCTATACAAGGAATATGGTTTGGAAAACCAGGAATATCAACTCGATTCATAGGAGAATACCTTTGAGCAGTTGAATCCATCTTTAAAACAATGAGGTCACCAAGAATTTCTTCAAACTACCGGTTCTTGGAAAGTAAAGTCACCATGAAAATTATGAATCTTTGGATTTTTCAGCACTGGAGTCACCATGTGAATGATGCACAACCTTATTGTGCTTGATCACTATTCACCATCAACAATCAGATCTGATCCTTTTCATTCATTCTCGGGGAATATATGTCACCTTGATCCCCTACAACGATGCCAATATGTTAGCACTCCACCGGATCTCTGAAGGCGGAGAAGGAGACCAGCAAAGGTAACCGCAAACCACTTTGATGTAGTATCTAGACCTACTAGGCTGAGAGGGCTCTCTCAATGAGATCAAAACCAAATTGACTAGATGAAAGAGATTTTAGGCTAGGTATAGTAGGCTCTAGGTTTTTTTTTATTTGGATTTTTGTGCTGGATGAAAAAGGACCATTAGAAACTAGGCTTGAAAACTCTTTTAGGGTTACAAGGGAAAAAATTGTAGGGGAATAAAGGGGCAAGGTAGGCAAGCTTAAATGGCCAAATAGGTTGTAAGGTTGTGGTATAGGATGAGCAGAAAGATCAGGAATAAGCATATAACTATGAATTCATTCCTTAAGAAGAAATTAAACACAACATCATCATCTCATCAAAACAGGGCATGCATTACTCATGAATCCTGCTTAAGGAACTGTAAAGACAATGAGTGAAATAAATAGATATGTAATGGAAAGAGAAAGTATTTCAATGGAGTGACTTAATGAAGAGAAACATGGCCATACAAGCTCACCACATCAATCCCTAAATTTAAGTTGCAAATTTTTTATGTATTCACTGTATTACTTAGTCAAAATAGAATACACTAGTCCAATGTCCAATGTTCCAACCCTTGGAAATGATTACAAAAGGCCTCATATAGCTACTGAGGCTGAAATCCTCACTTGGAGGTTAAATTTTCCAGCAAGAAATTCAAATGCATGCATCTATCTGAAGTCAGCTACACCCTAGGGAGTTTGCACAACAAATTCCTTCTTTTCCTAACCACTAGAGACATATCCTCAAAGTAATAAATGGAGGATAAGACACCTATTTACCTCTATATTTACCATTTACATTTACATTTTGACTTTTACATTCATCTTTTCACTTTTACAAAATTCAAACTAGGAATTACCAAAAATTACACAGTGAAATTTGTAATTAAAACTCAGAAATTTGCAGATGCACATGGACAACTTGGAGGCCACTTTTTGGCACCTTCCTGAAGTCAAAATGGACATTTGATAGAATGGTCTACTAGCCCTGCCTATCTAGTTTCCATAACTCTTTTAATTTTCTAAAATTACCCATGGGAATGCGCTCAAAAATGTATTCTCCCAATGTGTCTATGGATGTGCAGCGCCTGTCAAAAAGAGGGGCAGAATGCTGATTTTTGACCCCTTTTTTCCACTTTTCTCAAAATCTGTGCCCTTTTTGGAAAATATGAGGAAATGGGTTTTGAGAGGAGGGAAAAATATTTCCAAAAATGAAAACTACTTGTCATTTGGTTCTCTGCACGCATCCAGCCTTAGTCATTTTTCCTATTTTTCTAAATTTGCACCAAATTTGACCCAAAATAAATGCTCCAAATCTCCCCAAAATTGGTCTAGAGTTTTTGCATGAGGTGTACTATGCTACCATTTAGGCATAAGCAAGCAAATCAAGCTTTCCCTTCTCCTCTTGGCTGACTAGGGTTTACATTGTATTGTGATTTTATGAAGGGTTTGTGCTGCTCAAGGTCTAGGCTCATACCTTTGAACCAATATTTCCCATGATTTAGTATCCCTGTAGCAAGAGAGATGGAATCAACTGAAAAATTAAATTCAATCCCTGCAATAGTGGCCTTTTCTCCCTTCAGGTTGGTGGCAAATAAATCTGTCAGCTCCTCACGATAACCTACCTCCTCCACCCTTTGGAAAAACCCTAGGAAGTTGACATCTTCAAAACATTTTCTGATGAAGGGTGAAGAGATGATTTCATTGTAGTTTGAGGGCTCATACCTCAGTATTTTCCCCCTTTGTGTAGTCTTCTATTCTTTGATGGTAAAGAGTCTCCTTCCATAGTTTAAAAAAAACCTAGATGATGGGGAGAGGAAAAATAAGGGAAAGTGAGTGAAGGAAATGAAATAAGGGAGTTAGGGTAGGGAGATGGGGGTAGAAAAATTAGCGAGAGGGGTAGGGATCTTAGGAATGTTTAGGGAGTGATATGAAGAAAAATGAGTGAGGGGAGTAAGCTAGGAAATTGAAACACAGTCCTAGCTAGAAAAAGGCCCAATTTAGTAGAATAGGGTGAGAGTTTGTAGGGAAATGTTGAAAAAATGATGGGAAATGTTTCTTGAAGTGAGGGAATGGTTTTTAGTTAACCAAAAAAGGTGTAGGGATAGTATTAATAGATTTTAATATAATTAATTGATCAGTTGATAACCAAAGGCATAATTTTTTTTATGAAACCCTAGAGAAATAAGCTAGGTATCATTACTTGATTTTCCATGGAAGAGAGAGCATTATGATGATTTTAAACTTGTTATAATGCTTTGGAGAGTGAAAAAACTGAAGGAAGACTGAAATTTTGAAATTTGGTTTTTTTTTAGCAAAATTGGGCAACTCTGCCCTGTGCACAGTGCAGTTCAAGGGCAGCACAATTCAGGGACAGGAAACTCCTTCAATTTTTTTGCCTCTAGGAGCTGTAAAAGCATGTTTTTCTCACTGACTGAAGGATGATCACAATAATGAAGGGAGAGAGGAATACAAATTAATAGTGTTTGTGACTCTTTTTCCTTTTTATAAGCATGGAATGGCTTTGTTTGAGTGATAATGGGCCCCACATGTCTCTTTAGAAGGTGACTTCCTTCTTTTTTTAACTTCATAACCTTTTGTAATTTGAACTTTTTGACTTTTGCTTGGAACATTGAACTACAACTTTGTAACGTTAGAACACTTATTACATATAGAAACATTAAAATTACATTTAAAAATCAAAATTCTTGAAGAAATTTTCATTTATTACCACTCTTCCAATTTGTCGAATTTTATGCATGAAATGGCAGTTTGGTGACCTTGAAACCCTAATGACATAATGGAGACTCTTAACTTAATTAAATCATTATGGAGATGACTAGAGTGATGATGAAAATATCTGAATGATGATACACTCAACTTATTTGATGATATGGACCAGGAATTGAAATTTTTGAAGGAGTGGAAAATAATCCTAAACCTAATGCCTAGTGACCAATTTTTGCTTGAAAACCTAGTGAAATGACAAAAATTTGACTAAGGACCCTAAAAAAACATGATAAGGGTCCATTTTATCACTGGTGATAAGATGCAAAGACTAATGCTAACACCTGTAAAAGATGTTCCATGCCATCCTTGAGGCCATGGAAATGGTTGATTTGAAGGAGAAATACACTTGCCCAACCAAAGCATCTAGTAATGAGCCAAAGGAGGGTTAGGAAATTACCAAGGAACTGTAGAATGTTGTATTTGTTGATAAAATTGCAAAGGAGTTTACACATTAGGCTAGCTATTGAAAGAAGAGAAAGGATCTTGAGCTATACCTAGAGGTTGATATTTCCATGATTTCTAGGAACCAATGAAGTATGTTGACTCAAACTCTTAACTTGATTCCTTGAATACTTCCTTCGATCCTAGAAATGATGGCCATTTTCCTGTAGAATTTTATTTTTCATAGATTTTACAGACTTCTACATTATTATGTGGGAACTCTCTAAGAGGGTTTTTCATTCTACAATTACGGTAGAATATAGACAGATCTTTCTCATCCTCAATCTACTCCGGTTTCACTTGTAACATGTCTAGTTGAGAAGATAGATAACTAATACTATCAATTTTAAAATTTTAAAATTAATTGAGATTATAAAAAATAATAATACTAATAATAGCAATAATAATAACAGTATTAGTGATAATAATATTATTAATAACATTAATACCAATTCGCCTTTAAGGAAGACTGTTATCAATCTTTCTCGTTTTTCCTTTGATCGTCATGTCTATAGTTTATTGGAGAGGGGCCTTAATTTTGCTCTTGCTCCTAATAAAATACCTATTCATGACATCATTTGTGATATAGAATACGGGATTAGAGATTTTCCTGATGATACTAAAGACATCATTAGGCAAGACTGTTCTGTCATCCTTAGAAAAGCTAAGCCTCCTAAGAGCAACATTAGCAAACATGAGTTTGAAGCTCTAAAGTCCTTAAACAATAACCGGGACATTGTCGTTCTTAAGGCTGACAAGGGAGGTGCTACGGTTATTTTAAACAAGGATGATTATCGGAATAAGATGTTGGATCACCTTCAAAATAGCGGTAGCTACAAGAAGCTTGATAAAAATCCCCTTAAAAAAGTGGCAAATGATGTTGCTTTGGCGATAAAATCAAATAGCACCGTTGGCTCCCTTAGTAAAAAGCTTATTGAAAGTAATCCCCTCACCCCGAGGATTTATGGTCTTCCTAAGATTCATAAGGAAGGTGTTCCCCTTCGCCCCATTGTCAACACCATAGGTGGTCCGACTTATCTACTCGCTAAATTTTTAGCTAGTAAGTTGAAGCCCCTAGTTGGTCGCACCGACTCCTTTGTCAAAGATTCTTCCTCCTTCATTAATGAATTGAAAGACATTACGTTGGATCCTGATGATAGGTTTGTGAGTTTTGATGTTGTATCATTATATACTTGCATTCCCATTAAAGAAGCTATTGATGTCATCTCTAGTATCACTGATCCTGATATTGCTCATCTCGTAGAGATTTGTCTTACCTCGACCTTCTTTAGTTTCGAAGGTGTATTCTTTGAACAAACCTGTGGTGTGGCCATGGGTGACCCCCTTTCCCCTGTTGTTGCTAATCTTTTCATGGAACACTTTGAATCGAAGGCCCTTTCCTCTTCCCTTTTTCAACCGAAGCTTTGGAAAAGGTTTGTTGACGACACATGTGTGTTGTGGCCCCATGGTAAAGAGAAATTGGACCTTTTCTTCCAACATCTTAATGATCAATCTGAATTCATTAAGTTTACCATGGATTTCGAAGTTGATGGTAGCTTGCCTTTTCTGGATGTCCTTCTTTCGAGAAATGATGATGGTTCCTTTTCTCATCAAGTTTTTAGAAAGAAGACGCATACTGAACAGTATTTACATGCTAGTTCTCATCATTTCCCGGCTCAGAAACTTGGGGTTCTCAGTACCCTAGTCACCAGAGCCTTTAGAATCTCTGATGTGAACCATTTTGAAGGTGAAAAATCCCATCTCCTTAATGTCTTCTGTAAGAACGGCTATAGCAGGACTCAATGTCTTAGAGCTTTTCAAAAAGCTGAGAAAGGTCCTAAGGTTAAGAAAGATCCTTGCGATCGGTCATTAGGAGTTCGCCTTCCTTTTATCCAAGGTACTACTGATAAAATCGCAAGGATCTTGAAGAAACATAATGTCTCTTCAACTTTCAAGCCTCTCCGCACGATCCGTAGTTCTCTTAGATCTGTTAAAGACCCGATTTGCCCGATGGATGGTAAGGGTGTTTATTTAATTCCGTGCTCCTGTGGGACACCTTACATTGGTGAAACTGGTCGATCAATTAAGCAAAGAATTCATGAACATGTTGCTGACCTTAGACATGGTAGATCTCGATCCTCTACCTTGGCAGAGCATGTTGAAAAAACAAATCACCATATTTGTATTGAAGATACTAAGGTTATTGCAACAATTGACCACTTCCACCACCGAAAGTTGAGGGAAGCTTTGGAAATAGAAAAGAGGTCGGTTAACCTTAATAGGGATGATGGGTGGAATGTTAGCAGATGCTGGATTCCTGCCCTTCACTCTTAAAATTTTATTTTATTTTATTTTATTTATTTATTTATTTATTTGTTCTTATCTCGGTCTTGATTCCTCTCTCCAGTTGTATGCTCTTTTTGTTAATTTGGTTGTGATTAGTATTTTTGTTTTTAATTTATATTTGGGTTTTATTTTTATTTTATTGATCTATATATTTATTATTATTATTTTTATTATTTTATTATTTTATTTTTATTTTTATTTTTATTTTTATCTATTTTATTTTTATTTTTATGATTTCTTTTTTTTTCTTTTTTTCTTTTTTCTTCTTCTTCTTGTTTTTTTTTTTTTTTTTTTTAATATATTATTTTTATTTATTTTTTTTTTATATAGTTATTTGATTAATTTTTGTTTATTTATTTATATTTCTATTTATTTATTTATTTTTAATTAATTAATTAATTAATTTACTTTTATTCTTATTTTTATTTTATTTTTATTTTTATTTATTTATTTATTTTTAATTTTAATTTTATTTTTAAATTTTATTTTTATTTTTTATTATTATTATATTTTTATTTTTATTTTGTTGTATTTTATTTCTATTTTTATTTTTAATTGGGAAACTTACCTCTTTAGTAATCTTAATTGATTAATTTTGCAAATTGTCATTTTATAAGTTTTTTATATAGAATTTACTTGTTTTTATTAGAATTATGATTTTTAAATTATTTCTATATATGAATTGTGATTTTTTAATTGTTGCCATTTATGAATTACTAAAAATTTTGAATGGATTTGATTTTATATTTGATTTTTATTTATATAGAATTTATAATAGGAATATAATTAAAAATTAAAAATATAATAGAATTAATACTAAAAATAAAATTCTTCCTATTCTAGTCAAACTAGCCGTTTTTCCAACGGCTAGTTGGAGATGTCCTGATCTACTTAAACTAGTTCGTGATCAGATTGCTCATCTTGTCCTGATGATGAACCACACTGGTTGGTTCGAAACGCGTCGACATAAATGTACATTATGTGATTTTCACCGAAAATTATTACATACATAATTATCGATTTCTTCCTTTGTTACCCTGTCACCAGTTGATTTATGTATTCTATTAAAATCATGTCATGCCAAAGTTTTGATTCTTGTTGATCCTATTGAGCTCCTTAAGAAAATTTCAACTATATCATCGTATGGTTCCTTTGATATGTATCCCTTTCCCATGAGGTTGAAGAATCGCACCAATAAAAAAAATTAACATAGTGAAATTATTTAAATATAAGACACAAAGGCTCACACAATTTTCATAATCAATGACATATATTTATACATTAGGATAGGCCTTTCATCTGCTATAATCTCTCAGTCATTTCCTATAATGTCTCAGAAATATCTCCATAAGTATTTCCACAAATATCTGCACAACATATTACTAAAAATAACAACTTTAATAATTTCAAATGAATCATTATTCCAACATTTCTCCCCTGTAATGATCATTTGGAAATATTCGAAGGTCATCTCTCAATTTGAAAAAAATTTCCTTAGATAGTTATTTAGTGAATATATCATCTACATGTACATCTATCATGCAGTACTTAATCTTGATCACTCCTTGTTGAACCAAATCCTGAACAAAATGTTATTGAATATCAATTTGCTTTGTCTTCTTATGAAAAATTGGATTCTTGTTAATATATATGGCACTTTGATTATCACATATCAATTGAGTGGGTTTCTCTTGCTAGTCATGTAGATATTCTAGAATTCATCTCAACCAAACTACTTCACATGTTGTTATCATTGTTTCTTTATACTCTACTTCCATTGTGGAGAGAGAAACTATGAGTTTATTATTATTACTCTAAGAAATTTCTGTTGAACCCCTGTTGAATGAATACCCTCGAGTTTATTTCTTGTCATCCATGCATCCAGCCTAATTTGAATCTGTACAACCAATCATATTGAAATATTCTATAGATCTATATACCAAACCATAACCAATTGTTCCACGCAGACATCTTAAAATCCTCTTAGCTTCCTTCCAATGTAATTCCTTGGGTTATTCCATAAATATTAATACCATAGTGACTATAAAAGAAATATATGGTCAATTTGTGGTTAAGTATATCAAGCATCCAACCACTTGATGATACAAAGTAACATCAACTGAATTGGAGTCATCATGTTCGTATTACTTCAACCCAAGCTCCAAAGGAATTGTTTCTGACTTACCACTCAACATTCTAAAGTTCTTCAAAATGTCCCAAGTGTAATTGGATTCTGACATGAAAATCCCACCTTCCTTCTTCCAATCTTCAATACCCATGAAATAATGCAACTCACCAAGATCTGTCATCTCAAACTCAGTAATAATATGTGACTTAAATTTTCGAAATAATTCAACTTTGTTCCCTGTGTAAATAAAATCATCAGCGTATAAGACAACTATCAAAATGTCCTATCCTGACTGAAATAGATAGATATTGGGCTCAAATAAAATTTTAACTAAGCCACGATCCTAAAAATACTTAACAATTCTTGTCCACAGGGTCTTGGATAGATGGTGATCGGGTGCTCTGTTAAGGCACTCCTTGATGTGAAGTCAGTATTTAAATTCCCTGCTCTGATCAGGGTGATATATTGGACATGATGAAGATGTAGTCCTGCCTAGATTACAACAAAAAAAGAAAATACTCAAAAATTCTTGGATACCATGCTCTTGGATCTTTCTTAAGACCATACAAGGCATTCTTCAACTTAAAAACACAATACTATTTTCGTGGTGTTGGAAAATGTAACTAGATTTGGTCTTCATAATTTTTATTGTACTTGTGTCATCTTGTATTTCATGAAAAAACAAAAGAAGAAAAATAATTCATTATTATTACTATTATTATTCAAGCATTTTATTCATGCTTCTATGGTTTATTGAGTTAAAATGATTTTTCATGAGTCAATCTATTGTATTTAAGTCAAGTCCCATTTGGACTTTTGAAAGAAACTGGAAAAATAATTTTATTTGAGTCAAAATAGTCAATTTAGTCCCAAAAAGGCCAAGTCGGCCCTGGAAGGGACAATTTGACCTCCTGGATGTGTATATATAGAGAACAATTCAGCCTCATTTTGGCATCACTTGGTAAATTTTATTTCTATGAGAACAAGAGAAAGAAGGAAAGCAAAAATCAAAGAAGAAGGAGCAAAAGTCAAAGGAGAGAGGGAAGGTCTAGAAAGAAGAAAAATCAAAATTTTATTAATCTTCATTCACATGTGCAAAGTACTTGGGAAAATCTACAAACTACATGGCCAAAATTCAGTTTCTGTGAAGGTGTTGGGGAAACTCTGCGAATTTGCAGGTATGAAATTCTGATTGGAAGAAGCGTTGAACTTCGTTGACATGATTATATTTGACTTCGTTGAGAAAGGTTTGAAGGAGGGTTGATTTTGGTATTGTAGGAGTTCGTGGTCTTGGTTTCTAGGTCATTTATTTATTACTTTGATATGATTCTATAATCAGAGAATATTTTTTGGGTTTTCCCCCTTGTGGGGTTTTTCCCTGGCTTGGAGCCGATATCTTATGTTCATTGTATCTTTTGTGATATTCATGGTTTATGTTTTGGTAATTTTTTGATGAAGAGAACATAATAAAAGAAATAAGAAGCCAACATATACACAAGAAATTATCAAGTAAGATAAATCGACCCTAATTAGCTACCCTAGTGATTTCTCAACAGAGTATCAAAGCTAAGGTGAGGGGAAGGAAACTTGTAGATCATTATTGTTGGCATAAGGGGAAGAAACTTCTACAAAAATAATTCAAGATACTTTGGAGGACATCGTTTGTTAAGGTAATAAGGAATAATACTCAAATATCATCACTCATCTTGAATAAATACTACTGCATCAACTATCTGTCTCTCTCTCAATCATTTAAGGCTCTTGGTTACTCATCATAATATTGAAGAAGATCATCATCTTAAAAATCTCTCTTTTGAAATATATTTTATCGTCACTCATATTGGAAGACATATTTATATAATTAAACACTCAAGAAGCATCAAGATTCTTGGGAACGTCATCTACATTCTTGGAATCACCATTCATAATCGAAGCAACTTGAAGTTACTATTGTACCATCCATCCTAGAAGTTATCATTCTAAGAAATATTTGAAGACACTTGGAATATTGGGAGTTGTTACCACCAAACTGGGACTAATTGGGTTGTTCAACAGTCAATTTGATGTAACTATTTCAAACCACTTGGGTTCGAAGTTAGCCCTTTCAACGAGAGTGAGATCTCTCAATAAAAGGTAAGATATTCAATAAAAAAAGCATAAAAATAAATATGGATTACTCTTAAATTTATTTTAAATGATTTGCTTTAGGTGGAAGATTAGTAAGGGATACCATTGGGCATGGAATCAGCATGAAAACTCAATTACAAACAAGTATCATTCATGGAAGGAGAGGCACATAAACTTTTACAAAATAATTATGACAACAAACATATACATAAAGGAATTTGGAGCATAAGATTTATGAATTCCAAGTAATTATGTATGAGCAAGCTGAAATAACATTCAAAAGATAAGGGACACAAAACATAAAAGCTTAATCAGAATCTTAGGTCTGAACAAAAGACTTCTGCAATTTTCTATTAACTGAGTGAAAAATAGATTACAATAGTAACTTTGGTAATTACATCCATGAACCCTCTATAAATCTAAAAATCCTCTATTTATAGAGTGAAACCCCTTTTACATAGGTCTTCCACCTGGGCTACACTCTCAAGAATGATCTGTAGATCTAATCCAAAAAGGAATTCATTACATTGAGAAAACATAGAGATAATTCTGTTGGAAAGAGTTTGTAATATAAAGGAACTCTATCACTATTAACTGCATCACAAAAAATTTAAATAACCCATTTTAATGATGTATATCAAACCAAAAAACGTTTTTTAGGTGGAAACAACCATGATTAGGTGGAAAACTGTCATGCTATATTTCAGGTCCTGATATTCTGAATTTGAAGATCAGTTGTGTATTAGTGAGGTGGAAAAAATGGTGTGCTAACAGCAATGCCATCCTTTTTCTAAGTGGTATTCATCAACATAGGTCCCAATGATAATCCTCAATCTCTTTTGATGACTCATATTCTCCCTAAAATACATTAAATTCTTCAAAAATACCAAAAATTTAACTCGCTAGAAAAGCAGAGTATTTAGGAAAGTTCGTAGCTTAGTTTTTGTAGCATTTTCATTTCACCACCTTCTGCAATTTTTCAAACTTTCTGCCTGTTGAAGGGTCTTCATTAGGTAAACTAAGGTAGAAACATGCTTTCATTCGCCCCTGACATGATATTTTTTGGAATTTTTACCTCAAAAAATTCTACAGCGAGTTCATAACGAAAACTCGGCTTCAAGCCTCGAGCTCGCTACGAACTTGCCTAACTTAACCAGATTATGAATTTTTTTCTCTTTAGCTCCAAAAAATTTCTTACAGCTCTATAACTAACTTTATATGGTACCCTAAGACAAAAAATGGCCAAAAAAGGTGTGTCTTACCATCTTTCAAGGGGCAGCATGGTCATCCATTACAATCATATTTAAACCCCTTTTCTTCAACAATTCTTGCACTGTCTCAATTTGTATTTATAATTCTTTGACTTATCCTTGTAGCTTCCTTCTTTCTGACTGCAACCACTTGTTCCTCCTGAAGATACGTTTCATCATTTTGTGCAGAAGTAATGTTCTTTTCAACATCTTCCTTGAGCTCTCTGCAACCTCATCATAAAAATCAATATGTTTGCTCACTTCTTTTTTGAAGTTTGTGAGCTCCCGTCTCTCTTGTTTAAAGTCTGCTAACTCTAGCTTAGCTTGTAAAATTTCTTCTATAGATTCCTTATGTTTTTCTCTTAGAAGTTCCAATTCAGACTTTTCTTGAAATTTTTCTTTTCCTTTCCTTGTCTTGATCACCTCTGTCTCTGTTGGAGATAACTCTATGATTTCTTCACTTGCTAGTTGTTTCCTGTTTTCTAGTTCCTTATGCAGCTTCTCATATTTTTCTCCCTTTGATATATGTGACCTAGTGAGTGGCTTCCTAGGTTTAAAAACAAATCCTGAATCTTCATTGGAAAAATATAGCTTCTTATCTTTAAGACCCTTTTTCTTGGTTTTTTCTCCTTTAACCTCTAGAGGCTTCACAACAGAAGTTTCTTCAATATCAATTTCCTGTAAGATATCTTCAAGCTTACCTTTCCCATTTATCTGACTTACAGTGATCCTTCTATGATTTCTTATATCATTTTTGGCTTTACTATTGGTAGGGTTTTATTGAGGCACCACTCTCTCCTACAACTGATCAAATTCTACCTCCATTGGCTCCACCATGGGTTGCACCTCCACCTCATGTTCAACCTCTGTTTCAGCCCTTGATTCTTTTTCCTTCCTAGGATTATTTTTCTTAGACCTTGGTGTCTTTCCAGGAGTGAGGAAATCCACCTCATACTCACTCAAGGATAGAAAAGTGGACCAATCCATGTTCAACTTGTTCAACTCCATAAATAGTGATTTATCATTTCTTTCAAGTTAAAACATGATGAAAAATAGAATTATCACTGCTTTCAGGTTTAGCTTGCACCTTATCAACCATTTTTGCCTAAAATCCTAAACAGAAAAAATGGTAAATATAGAGGTTGTTTACCTGTGAAACAAAGCAACAATCTGAAATGGTATTGGTAGATCATGTGAAATCTTCCTTCACAAGTAAAATATTTCTGAAGCACCATCAACAGTTCTGAATAGTTGTCTTTGAGGTAATTCTTGGGGATGCCTTAGCTCATGCCAATGCCTATGTGCTCCTCCTTCTAAACTCATCACAGTTTTGAAGTTTAAAAATTGTTGCTTTAACCCACTCCTCTCCAGACCTTGGAATCCCAGTTTCATGTGCAATGGTCTTAGGAGAAACAGTAAAATTGAGGATGCCCACCTTCGAACCTGTACCAATGAAGTTTACAGTGAAATATTTGGACACATGTGCATGATATCCTTGTAGTTTTTGCAAAAATCTCATACAACTAGCATTTTTAAAGGCTTGTGAGAAGCTAGGGTCTTATGCAATCAGCCTCATATCCATGGGTTCATATATGACCATAGTGCCACCCTTGTTTGGATTTTTATGTGAAGCCATACCTTCAAATACAATGTTGATCAGCTTCAAACTTTGACACCTGCAAATTTTTTTAAGATAGCAAGCACCTTCCTTGACTCAGGTAACACCTAGCCTAAGACATCTACTGGACAAAAATCAAAACTCAAGACTATTGGCAAAAGGTGCAAACAACTTAGAAGGATGAAAAGCAAGGTGTTGCTATTCGAATTGGGGATCAGGCTAAATTAGGAAATAGGGATGAGTGGGAAAACGAAATGATGGAAGGCATAATGATTACCATGCATGCACATGACACATGATGACACATAACTGAAAAGTACTATGATGACCAAGTGTGTTCTGACCATTGGAATTATGACAAGATACCACTTATCCCAGTGTTAGCATGATCCGGATTTATGTAGGGAATAAACATAATACACATATAACCATGAATATAAACATGCAGTGAAAATAACACTACATTTCATTAATATCAAAGAACTGAAATTTGCTTACAGACAATGGAAATAAAACTAGCTAGGGTACTGGTAGCTATCTCTGAGAAGAGATGTGGTGGCTACAGACCTCTGAACTGCTTTACAATGAGGCGCGAGGGCCTATTTATTATTGAGAAACAATGGAGAACCCTAAACATCCCAAAAACCTAACCCTAGGGGATGAAGCGCCAAAACTATGGGCCCCGTTTGGGTAAATTGGTGTTTCAACTTCCCAGGGACGTAACTTTGGCATACTATCTTTGTTTGATGCACATGATACATCGTTAGAAAAATCTATATGAGGAATAAAAATACTGACCATGAATGTAGATTCTATAACGAAATCATATTCGTCGAAAAAAATGATTCTCAAAAAACATCGTTTAGGGCCTCAAAACGACTCCAGAAGTTCAGGACCCAAAAAACTGCTAAAAATAGTAAGTTGTGTTGAAACAGAAAACCCGAAGAGATAATGGTGGGGCCCCAAGTGGAATAGGTAGGTGGCCACCAATATCCACTTGGCCTTCGCCTCCCCCTTAGAGAGAGAGCATAGTCCCATTATGTTGAGGTTTCTCCATGGAATCGAAGAGAACCTGTTGGACTTGGTCCCTGAGAGTAGACCACTTGCAGCAGTGCAGGAGTTGGCCAGCTTTGACAACCCAATACAATTCTATCTTCTATTGGCGAGTGTTCTTAATTTGCATGTCCATGATACAATCTATGGTGGCTTGTTCCATGGAGTCTGGGTTTAACTCTCTTGGTGTGAGTTGTTCTGCAATGTCCGAGGTGTCCAGTAGAGGTGGGAAGTAAGGAAAAAGGCGATCCACATTGAAGACAGGGTGCAGACCAAGGAGTGGAGGAATACTAAGCTCGAAGGCATTGTTCCCTACATCCTTCGTGATGGTGTACGACCCGTATCAGAGTGAGCGAAGCTTGCGGTGGGGTCTAGTGAGGTGCTACTTCTGCAAATGTAGCCATACTTTTTTGCCCACCTGGAAGTTGTGTGGCACCCGGTGTTGAGCATGGCGCTGCTTGTACTTAGCATTGGCTCTGTCAAATATGTCATGAAACTATTCGTGGATGTTATGAATGCGCTCGATGAATATTTTTGCTTTGTCAACTTCAGAATGGACATGAGTTGAATCGGCCTGAGTAGCCGCAAATGGCATGGCTACAACAATGGGACATAGTGGCTGGAATCCCAAGCCCACTTGAAAGGGGCTGTGGCCGGTTGAGCTGTGGAGAGCCCGGTTATAACTGTGTTGTACATAGGGAAGGCTCTCATCCCATGTGCATGGATGCTTTGAATTGTACATGCATAGAATGTGTACAATCATATTGTTGACGACCTCTGTCTGGCCATCAGTTTGGGGATGGAAAGATGTGGACTTGGTGAGCTTGGTGTCCAACATTGACCAGAGTCTGGACCAAAATGTGCTAAGGAACTTTTTGTCTCGATCTAATATGATAGACTCTAGGATCCCAAAGCGCACCCACACTCATTCAAAGAATATTTTAGTAGTGGATTTTCTTTGTGATATTCTTCTTGCAAGTTGCCATAATACCATCTTCAAGAATCTGTCGACGACCACGAAAAAACAGTCATTTCCATGCTTAGTAGAAGGAAGGCCCAACATGTAATCAATGTAGATGGATTCCAGAGGTTGACTAGGGATAGGTAGCAGAGTATAGAAGCGTTGCTTCTTGATGTTCGTTTTGGCAATGGCACAAGCAATGCAGGATTTGGTGTACTTCCCGACATCCTGTTGAAGGTTCCTCCAATAGAAATAGCCTGCCCGTGCGGCATTTTCTCGACCATGTGCCCGGCTGACTCGGCCATAGTGTGTTTCCCATATCATCTTGGCACGCTTGCTTGAAGGAACACAAAGGTGTCCTAGGTGACATAGCAATGCATCCTAGAGGTGAAAATTTGGAACTTGCGTACCCTCCAATAGTGTATTTTATGTGTGGCCGAATTCTGGACCACTCTTGTAGAGAAGTGGCCAATCAGAAGTCTCATGCCACAAGAGTTGAGAATGGTGGTTAGCGTCATGATCAGTGGTCAACTGAGGCAGTCTGCAACATTATTGGTGCTGCCCTTCTTATACTTGATGTTAAAATGAAATTGTTGGAGATATGTGGACCACTTCGATGCGATTTTACGCTTTCCTTGTGTCTATATGAACTGAAATTCGATGGTCATGTGGAGGATGATTGTTTCCTTCCCCAAAATGTAATTCTTCCATTGTCGAAAAGCCTGCACAATGGAATAAATTTATTTTTCATAAGTAGGATACTTGTGGGCTGTGTCGAAAAATGTCTCACTGTGATATGCCACTAGATGATCCTCTTGAATAAGAATTTCCCCAATAGCATAGACAGAGGCATCCGTCTCGATCTCAAATGGTTGTTGCAAGTCTGGTAATGTGAGCACTAGGAAAGAACATAGGCAATGTTTAAATTCTATGAACGCCTTCTGTTGAGATTCCGACCAAAAGAATTTTTCTTTCGCTCCTCCCTTGGTGGGACGACTCAAAGACCGTGATATAGAGAAGGAATCCTAACGTGAACCTGTGGTCCAGAAATTTGCAAGACAGTACATGAAGCTCTCTTAGAGTGGTTGGGGCTGGCCAATCCTGAATGAATTGAATCTTGGTTGGATCCACATGCACCCCCCTTTCATCAATAATGTATCCCAGATATTGAACCTGGGTCATGCCAAAAGTGCACTTCTCCAAATTGGCACACAATTTGTGTTGCCGCAGTGTTTGGAGGACTTGTCGGATGTGGTGAAGGTGCTCTTCCCAAGTCTGGCTGAAGATCAGAATATCATCCAAGTACACCACTACAAATGAGTTTGTGAATGGCTATGACGTATGCAGTCCATGTCACTCAGAGGATTCCAGACATTAGTCAGCTTGAAAGGCTGTTAACCATTCAAAAGTCCTCATGGCTTTGAGAGGTAGTCTTCCCTGCATCGGAGGGGATAGAGTTGTTCGGTGATACCAGACTTCTATGATGATCTTGCAGAAATATTTCTCCCTTTTAGTGGTTGAGATTCCAACAAAGATAAATGACTTAAATAAAAAAAGTCGCCTTCTATGAAAGGCCCAGAATACACACGCAAGTCTATTTTTGATATGTCTATTTTGAACATGGTGATCATCTTCGAGAAGTTGCAGGATGCTATTTATGGATGGTTGGTCAAGTTGGAAAAGTAGATGAAATTCTATTTTTAGAATATTGGGCGAAGTCTATTTATAGATTGTCTATCTAAAAATAGATGCATGTCGATTATTATTATCTCTTAATAATAATCCGACAATAAACAACAACTTATTCTCTTGGAGCACTTAATTTCAGTGCACAGATTTGGAAAATCAGTGGGCTGAAGGAATTACGCAATTCCTAGGGTTGATTGGTGGTTCATGCATGGAGGACTCAGTTAGAACTGAAGTGGCAAAGTTATGACAGAGTTGGAAGAGTAGTTCATGGAGTTGTATTCAGTTTAACTCAGTTAGACTCAGTTGATCTAGTTGTATCTAGTCTAACTGAATGATACACTAGTGAGAGTGGAGTGAATTAATTAGTTAATTAATTCACAAATAATAACTCATTAATTCATTGAACAATATGATTAACTACAATACATGGCAGTTTAGGTGGACACCAGGTGGAGAGAATGAGTGAAAAGGGAAAGATGGACTATCTGTTGCTTGACTATAGTGATGCATTGATTACCACACACACATTGGAGTTGAAAATAAGGGATAGTGCGGTCGAGGCAAGGGTAATTCGAATTCATTCAGAGCTATTCTTCAGTAGGGATTTCGCAGTGGAGGCACGCTAGCAGGAGGGCAGAAATCGGTGCATGGATTTGCAGATTGCTTCTATGTTAGTGTGTGACGATTGATTGTACTGAGAGCTTGATGTACTAAGGTTTGTATGAGATTGGTACATGATCTCCATGATACATAATATATAATAGTTGGTATTTTTAGCTTCAGGATTTCCCGTTAAACAACTGTGTTATGTGCGATTATTTTTATTTATGCTTCACATGTGTTTGTAATTAATTTTCTGCGAAAGATTAACAGTGGAATGATTCTGTATTTTGTAAGAAGTTAAATATTGTGAGATCATGAGAATGTGGATGTATGCATGCTTAGTGTATACTAATTTCTACATGGTATCAAAGTAGTTTTAATTCTTGAATATTGCAATTGTGAAGAATTGTTGAGTTTGTGTTGGTGGACAATTCGAATTTGCTACAAAGGATTCTTGGTGCAGAAGTTAAGTATACATTGAAATGACTTTCAATGGGTTGCGATTGGAGTATGCCCTTGATGGGAGCTCGAATTACATAGCCTGGAAGGATAGGATGGAGGTGGTGCTGTAGGATAATGGACTGAAGGATTTCATCAATAGCGATGTTCCTAAGCCGAGATCTAGCGATGCTGCATTACTTGACGCATGGCAAAAGAAGATAGAAAAGACAAGAAGAATTCTATTGGAAGGTGTGAAGGACCATATTGTGTCCGGCCTTCACGGGAAAGCCACTCCATTTTTAATGTGGAAGGCTTTGACAGATTTGTTCCAAAGCAGCAGCGACCAGAGGAAGTTGGCGCTGAAAGACAAGCTCATAAAATAAAAAATGGAGAAGGGCGGCAGTATTCCAAAATATCTCACAAAATTTTTCCACTGTAGGGATGAGCTAGGAAGTGTGGGGATTAATGTTGATGATGAATACTTGGTGAGCTTGGCTCTCCTTGGGCTTCTGAAGATTTTGCATATCTACGAAGACTCTATCAATGGAAAGGAGAAATTGTCGGGATGGGAGTGACTTTGGTCGGATCTTGTGCAAGAGGAGATAAGGCGGGGTACCAGGGATGGTTCTTCATCAAATAATGAATATGAAGAGAATTACGCTTTGGCTACGAAAGAAAGGAAAGGGAAAGGGAAGAAATTTCCTTCAAAATCCAAAGCAAAGGCAAAGCGAGATTTTCGATTTGTCTTAAGTGAAGTGTTTTCCTTTGTCACAAACATGGGAATTTCGCCACTAGCGGCCCATGAAGAAGAATAACAAGAAGGTTGTTGAAATTTGTAGGCTGGACTCCCTCTAACCCTCACAATTTGAACTTGATTTCTCTTTGATCGCATGCTTGGTTTCAATCTATATGGGATCGGTGTGATATCTTGATAGTGGTGCTTCCTTCTACATGATAGGAGATAAGGAGCTTTTCAGTGATTTGGAGGAGAAAGATCTCCAAATGAATATAGAGATGGGCGACGATGGACGATATAGTGCGACCGAAATTGGTACCATTACCTTTGAGAGGGAGTCAGGTAAACCATTTCTGTTGAAAGATGTTATGCACATTCCGAGTCTAAAGAAGAACTTGGTCTCAATCGCGATGTTGGAGGACAGAGGTTATGACATTGTTTTCAGCGATGGAAAAGCTTTCCTACGACATAAAACAACGGGTCAAACCAAGAAGATAGGGATTTGAGTTAAGAATCCCTACAAGCTAGAGGTAGATGGCTGCGCTGCAATGGTGGGAAAAGCGGAAGAAGTGGTGAGCTGGGATGAGGGCGAATTATGGCACAGGAGATTGGGCCATCTTCACCATCGCATCCTGAAGATAGTACTGTGATTTCTGCGGAACGATGAACTCAAAGAAGGGTACTCTTGCGCGATCAGATCGGTGAAGATGTCTATGGGTAAGTTTGTGAAAACCACCTTTCATGAGAAGGAGAAGCAGGTAACGGTGATCCTGGAAAATTCACACGGATGTGTGTGGACTCTCGGTTGCTTGACAACAAAACACATGTATGCCTGTGTATATTTGTTTTTGACTATTCTATAATGAATGCTGAGGCCTTCTTCATGTGAAAAAGAGAAAAACGTTCTCAAAGTTAAATTAGTTAAAGCATTGGTGGATAAGGAGTCGGGGAAGCAAGTGAAAGCTCTACAAAGCGATAATGGTGGTGGTCACATCTCAGGGTTGTCAAATGGCAACAAAGAAGAAGGAATTCGAAGAGAACTCACAGCGCCTCATAACCCACAGCAGAATGGGGTCGCGGAGAGAAAGAACAGAACGATCGTGGGTGTTGCACGAGCAATGCTGCATGACCAGGGCCTACCGATGCACTTGTGGGCGGAAGCATGCAACACTACGGTTTATGTGCAAAACTGTTGTCCTCATAGAGTACTTGGCATGAGTACACCTGAAGAAGCTTTTACTGGTAAGAAGCCCGATATTTCTCATTTGAAGATTTTTGGCTCATTTGTTTACATTCATGTGACAAAGGACGCCAAGAAGAAGCTGGACATGACTGCAAAAGTTGGGATATTTTTGGGGTACACAGAAACACCCCATAATTATCGTGTGTATTTTCCAAACAGTTGAATGACTGCAGTGTGACGGGATATAAAATTCACTGAGGTGAAAGCCATGAATTTGTCGCTTGAGAGGGAGCTACACTTGCATGCGGAGGAGGAACTTCTTGTTCCCAAAGATGAGCCTCTGGATGTGGATCAGACACAAGAGGAGATTCATGGAGTGGAGAAGTCCACTCATGCGGAACCAAACATCAGACAAGGCAGGAAGCGTACCACATAAGCTGAGAGACTAAAGGTGGATGCGGCACAGAATGTAGGAGTCCCTACATCACAACGCAGACAGACACAGTCACCTGACCGATATACTAGATACATGGCTCTTATGAGCAAGTGTATCGTGACAGAGCCATCTTTTTTTGAAGAAGCAGCATAGGAGCCCACATGGGTAGATGCCATGGTGGAGGAGTATGACTCCATTGTCAGAAACAGTGCTTGGGATATTGTTCCAAGGCCGGTGGGAAAATCAGTTGTAGGATCAAGATGGATCTACAAGGTAAAGCAAGCTGCTAATGGGAGCGTTGAGAAGTATAAGGCAATATTTGTTGCTCGGGGCTTCTCACAGATCGAGGAGATTGATTATGAAGAAACCTTTGCACCTGTCGTGCGGTATTCTTCCATAAGGACCATCCTTTCTCTCTCAACACAAATGGGTTGGCACATTCATTAGATGGATGTGAAAATTGTGTTCCTTAATGGGATCATTGAGGAAGAGGTGTACATTGAGCATCTTGAAGGATTTGAGATCTTCAGCAATGAGTCGCATGTGTGCAGACTCAAAAGAGAGATGTATGGGCTGAAGCAAGCACCTCGTGCTTGGTACAGTTGGATCGACAGCTATTTCATTGGACTTGGCTTCACCAAGAGTCAGGCGGATGCAAACCTGTACCAAATTGTGGTGGAGGGTAAGCTTTTAATCATTATTCTTTATTTTGATGATTTAATACTGTTACACAAAATTTTTTCACCGTCCCTACAATCCCTCGCCTCGCATATTGGAGGATCTTTCCTGTGACCTATAAGTAGTGTCATACTCTGCAAACACCTTTTTGCATCCTTCTGCATAAGGGCATCATTTCTCCTGTTGGAAATTTCCTCAAAAAGCACACAAAAACCTAAATTTTGGCCTTGGCTCAAGTAGCCAGTTCACCCCTCACACCAATGTGGTAAATCTACACTAGAGCCTGTGCCACCTGGAGCTCTGTCTCAGTGTAGTGCCCGCACCAGCTGTTTTAGGAATGTTTTTTAACAAAAAGAGGTGGAAGTTTCCTTCTAACGACCTCAGGGATGAGTCACAGGAAGTGGTTAAGTTGATGAGCCACGAATCTCCCTCTTTAGGTAGTGGTTTCCACCTCCCATGGAACACTACTTGAAGATAGGTCTCCCTTCCATAATTATAGGAATCCTAACCTCTCCCTCTCCCTCTATATAAATAGGCCTTCTCCCTTTATGAAAGCTAGCTGAACATATAGCCAAGAAGATGAACTTGGAGAAGAAATACTATAGCTGAGTAATTTCTATTGAGAAGGTACAACCAAGGAGAATCCCGTAGAGAGAGCCCCATCCAAATTCCCGACGAGCCTTTGTGAGATGCACTCCGCTGGAACCTTGTTGGAGGAGACCGCAACGTCAAAGCTTGGTTGTACCCTTCCTTTCGTTTATTAATATACTCGACTATGGTGTTCGTTCCATCATTGTGTTATGTTAATTATTTAATGCAATTGATTTAGTATTCTTCGACTGACTGATAGTTACGAATGTGGATTAGTATGTTGTATATCGTCATTATTTATTGTGTGTGTGCAGGTGTCCAAGCGTGAAAGCGAACAGAATGTGATCTGTCAAACCAAGAGCGAGAGGCAGCGACTCTTTCTGACGACAACAACAGTGTAGGACCTCTGGTAATTCATCTATCGAATCTCCATCCATTCGTTAACTAGGAATCAATATTATAGCTTGTCTCGTTTGTGGCTAGACCCACTCTAGGGCTAGTGGATTGCCTCTATCCGCAGAGGGGATTTACCTCACCAAAAAATTGGTGACCATACTGGGGATCAGTGCGAGTTTTTCTTTCATCCATTTGGTCTTCTTCTTGGTCTTTGCTTGCTTGTTTTTCCTATTCTGATTGTTCTGCTAAAGTCTAAGACCCTTGTTCAGCCCCGGAGGATCAGATCTAACCTCTGTCTTTCCAAATCTTCCTTTTACCTGGGTTAACTGGCTTGGCGCGTTTTCTGGTCAGATAGTCACACCCACTGGCGCTTGTTGCTATTTCAGCACCCGCGCCATCCCCTGTTTCACGCTGATTACAGCCAAACAGGTGCACTGACCCCTGTAGGTTTTAGGGTTTGCTCTTTTTTCAAGATTTTGGTCAGTGCTTGTGCTCCTGGGTGATTTCTTGACATGTTTTGAGTGCCTTGGGATTGTTTGTGATTGTGAACAGCCTCTTTCCTTCAGTTTTTTGTCTGTTTCTTGTTAGCATCATAGCCTTAGGGTTTTTTAGTGCTTTGGTATGCTGAGCCTCTTGTAGGAGTTTGGGTCTTTTGTGTCGCGGTCACCTTCATTCCTTGCTTCATTTCATTCGGCTCCCTTGATCCGTTTGAGTGATTGCATTTGGTGAAATGAGTCTTGTCTCTTTCGTTCAATTTTGCTTCTTGTCACTCCAAGCATATATTACACTACTTGTATGGGTCTGTTTTGAAATATTTCTCTGATTTGAGAGATTGCAACATTGGTTTGAGTTTTGATTTGTTTGCTTTTGGGTTGATTGAATTTGTTTCGCTTCAACTCTCACATTAACTTCCTCGAACTAATGTGTTGGTTTGTTTTTCATGTCATTTAGTGCACTTTTTGCTCTATTACATTGAAAAATAACAAAATAAAAAAATTTGTGCTTGCATTCTTGTTTGCATTGTGAAATTGAAAGTCTTTCGCATAACTAGCATTGGAAATTCTAGGAAAGATTTCTCATTTTCATATCTGAAACTGTAGTGGATGTTTTTTCATGTTCTTATTGTTTGCTATCGCTTGAAAACTCCTAACTTTCTCGTAGATAGCTTTTCATCGAACGAAATGGTATTTTGTGGCATGTAGCTTGCATTTAGGGATTTTTTAGATCCAACATTCGGTAGGACCTTGGAATTGAAACATAAATACAAGATCAACTTAAAATTTACTGAATTAACCTAAGGCAACATTGAAACCTAACGAAACATTTAGCGGTCTAAGTTAGAGACGTGTTCCAGCATCTTCAAACCTAGCAGTTGTCGCTCGCCATCTGGCTTCGAACAGCACTAGTACGGAATTGTGCTCCCCGTATCGTCGAGTTTATAAAGGGAGACCCCTCTAGGTTGCAATCCTTTTATTCGTAGGAATCTGAGTCTGCCGCCTTGTAACCATGATACACCGAACACAGCATTCAGGGAGATTACCTGCACGTACGTGAAGTCCTTGGTCGATTCTTCTTTCATTTGATTACCAAGGTGTATATGGCAGTTCACGGAAACCTGGTACACCCTTTTACCTAGACTACCCGAGCAGTCATTTTCAATCTTTACTAACTCCATAAATTTGAAAAGATCATCGAGTGCTTGTCCTTTTGTGCTCGCTTAAAACTGAAAGAGACTAGAGTCATCTTTGACTGTTTCTTGACTCTTAAAACATGAAACAACAAATTTTTGGTTTCAATGTGGTAAAATAAACTACCTATG
Organism: Pinus albicaulis; assembly: GCA_034641835.2. NCBI lineage: Eukaryota > Viridiplantae > Streptophyta > Pinopsida > Pinales > Pinaceae > Pinus > Pinus albicaulis. The sequence continues at coordinate 485,824,459 of CM076578.1, forward strand.
ATTACATGCCCTTTAAAGTTTGATTACTAGGCCTATCTTTGCTTTCCTTGGTTTTGGTCCAAGATTCTTCATTTTTTTGATCTTTTTCCCTTTTTTGGCGTGCTACAGTTACAGTGGCAGAACCATCAGTTTCGTCTACTGGTAGTCCTTTCTTAGACTATTCATCTGAAACTTCTCAAACCTCTAGGTCTGCGGAGCTTCAACAGCCTATTATCCCGTAAGAGTACCCCTTTGGAGAACCAGTTGAGCTCAATTGGCCTCTTTAAAATGCTTGATCTGGGTTTGGGGTTGGGGAGAATTTTCCCCCTCTTCCATCGGGATCACCATTTTTGGCTACGATCATAACTCCTATTCCCCGTAGTATTTTACAAGATCTCATGGTGGATTCATAAATGGACTCGTCTGATCCTATTCACAGTGAGGGGATTCCTATTTCTGATGAAGAATACCAACTTTTCTCAGAAGACATCCATCAAGAGCCTGCTCAATCTTCACCACTAGTGTCACTTCCAACCAGATATAGATATTTGGGTCAGATTATGGACGGTATTACCTCCATTGTAGCATCAACTCCATCAAAGGGGCCAGTCCTTCCATTATTATGAATGTCGCCAATGAAACCTGTCTCATCGGGCCTTTTGTTACATCTATTCCCACTAGGCCTACTATCTGCGTGGCTGCATCGACACCGGTTGTCACCACTCAGTCGTCAGGAGTTTCACTTGCGGTAGAGACTTCGATTGCCATGGAAATCCCTGATGGCCTTTCTTTTGAGGAGTATCGGCTGGCTGTTCAACAGCAGAGCTCCTAGACTTATCAATCCCCTTAGGATCCTAATTGTCCTTATTTTTATCATTATGACCCGGTCGGTAACCCGATTTATTCACTTCCGTTTCAATATGATGAACACGACAACCCTATCTATTTTCCTGCTCCTGAAGCTTATCAGTTTCTTTTCAGTCTTAGACCTACCTTGCCTATGCAACCTTCTAACCAGTAAGGACAACCCTTTCAGGGACAACCTTCGGTTCAAGAAGGGTATGCTTATGACCCACAAGGACAAACCTTTTAGGGACAACCTTCGGTGAAGTAAATGTATGTGTACGACCCACAAGGGCAACCCTTACAGGGACAACCTTTGGTCCACCAGGGATTATTTTACGGCCCGCAAGGGCAGTCTTACAATCCTCAAGGTCAACCTTTACAAGCTCAACATGTGGTCCAACGTAGGCAACCTCAAGGACTAGCTGGGCAATCGGTATATCAACCCGAACCTTCATACGGTCCTGGGGGGAAAATTTATCCATCTTAAGGCTAACCTTTTATGCAACCACAATAGCCATATCTTCCAATTGGTTCAAATGTTGCACAGCTAGGGCCATCTTATGGTCCTGCTCCAGGTCAACCTGGTTATCAGGCACAACCTGGCCCATCATAGCCATCAGGCCAACCTACTCCGCAGGGGCAACCTGGTGGCCCTCATTAGTCAGGTCATCCTGCTCAACCGAGACAACCTGCACAAAAAATTCACCTTGCTTAGCCACCGCTCTACTCTACGCCACAGTTGGGTCAACCTCTGTGCCCCGACTTATCCATCTCAGCAGGGCCCTGCTTATCAGCAGCCCGTTTGACCCCAAGGCGATTATTACCCTCAAGGTCAATATCGACCGGTGTACAACGTGCCTCAAGGTCCTGCTTATTACCCTCAACTGCCAGGCCATACTTATATTCCGCATCAAAATCCTTATGCTACTCAATCAGGACCCTCATATACTCAGAATCAGTATCCTAGTCTTCAACCTCCATATCCGGGTCCTCAGCCACAATATCAACTGAATTATCCGACTTATACCCCTTATGGTCCAAATCCTTCGGGACACAACCAATTGGGGCAAAGTTACACTCAACCAGGATGGAATATGGGTACGGGTCCTTATCGAGGACCTGCTATGACTTTCAACCCTTAATTACCCTTTCTCGCCACTTTGGAATTGTCGTATGTGTCCAAGTTAACAAATGATCTAATTCTTCATAATCCTTATTGGCCTCCGGTTCCAATGAAGGTTCTTGGTGATTGTCGCAAGTTTGAGGGCAAGGCTAGAGAAGACCCCCAAGCACACGTCATGACATACCATTTATGGTGTTCTTCCAATTCTTGGGTGGATGACTCTATTCGACTCCATCTTTTCCAGCGCACTCTCACCGGAGTTGTTGCTACATGGTACATCGAACTGCCTCGTGGTATCTTTCAAGATTTAAACACTATCTCTATGGCGTTCCTTACTCATTTCTAGATGCCAGTTCGTTGCGAAGCTGGGACGCGTCTCATAACATCCTTGAAACAGGATCGGGCTACTCATATCTCGGACCATATTCATGAATGGAGACGTCGTCGTCACCTGATCAAGTTTGAAATTCTTGATCAGCTTCTTACTCATTGGTTCACTACCTCTTTTTTCAATAAGATTGTGAAAGACATCGCCATCGGGGCATGTGTAACTGAGGAAAAAGCCATTGCTCGTGCCTAGTACCTTGATTTAGTGTACTCTCAATCAGGCATATTGTATGAAATCTTGACTGATGCTCCATGACCTAGGACTTATAAAGTGCCGGCTACCCCATCTGTTGACGATGCTATTGGTTTGTGTCTCAGACTCCACATAAGTCTTCCAACGCTGGGAAGCAAAAATCAAATTATTCCAATGGTTTTGCTCCTCAGCCTACCTCAGATTATGGTAAAACCTCAAAGGTCAATTTCGTTCAGGCCAATCTTGTGGAAAAGACATCCAAGGGGAGAAATAAGGGCAAAGGCAAGGCCAAAGCCGATCCCCCAAAACTAGAATCGTCTAAACCTCGTGTTGTTGATGGTTTACAACGAAAGCCGAAGTATCCTTGTTTGATTTGAGATGAGGAGCACTACACTAAGGATTGTCCTAGACAAGATGAAGTTAGTCAATTTCTCAAAGGCGCTAAGGGAACTCTAGTTGTCCTCAAAGAAACTTTTCCATCTCAACAAACACAGATGGTTGAGCAACATGCGCCATCTACATCGTTTGGCTCTCAAGTATTCATGATGAACGGTTCTGCACCCGTTTTTATCGCTACTCGGTCGAAATATTATGTTGGATCACGCTAGGCAGCCGTGAAAGAGATCGTTGATGGTCCTTGTTGAGCTTCAAAGATGTTCTTCTCTTCCACCACATTCCACTTCATTTCCTTTGTCCATTATTAATTTCAGGCTTAAATGATCAATAATATTATTTAAAATTTCTTTGAGATTGTATATAATGTCTAACTTGCTATGTTTTCATGATTTCGTTGTTGTAGTACTTTTTGACTACACCTAGCTACAGAATGTAGACATTCTGTAGCTAGTTTCCGATTCTGCAACTGTCTTCATGTCTATGCAGGTTCCAGGTGTCATCTTAGGGAAAAAAACATATGGTCGTATTCCACATCATTCCCTCATCATTTGTTGCTCCCCACGAAGTCTGAGTTAAAGTATCAAAGCGGTTATGCACGAAGAAGAGAGGCAGTTTCCTATCAAAACAAGGACTCTACAGATGTCCGCAGTAAAGCACAAGACTGTTAATAAGAGTTTTAATTTGATTAGGAATGGGAAAGACACTTATCCTTGTTTTTCTCAAGAAGTAGTTATGTAATTTCATTATAAGTATGACTCGAGAGACCGAGAAACTGTTGGTTAGATTTTTGTTTTCTGTTGCTAGATTTTGGAAGGCTGTAAATACTCTGTTTTGAATAATTTATCCTTTAATGAACGAGACATCATTTTATTGCACGAGCTGAGTCAATTTTGAGTAGATCCGTGTGCTGATCCGGTGGTAGAGGGCCCCTACTGCCCGTGAAGCGTTATGCATTTGGTTTAGATAAGTAGTCGTAGCTTTGTTTCATTCTTAATTTAAATAGTTTTCTGAACTTTGCTTACATTGGATACTACAGTTTAGCTTTGTTCTCATGAAGTATTCCAAAATATCACTAATCCGGAATGAGGCATAATTGTAGCAATTTATAACTTTACGTTTTTGTGTTCAATTATAATTAGTTGTTACAGCTAGTCCTATTCTCATTAATCTCTTCCAAAATATCACTAACTCTGGATAAGACTTAGTTGTGGTGTTTTAGTTTACCTGCGTATTGTTATGTTTTTTTTATGCCCATTTGCACTGAATGATACAGCCAGACTTGTTTGTACAAACTATTCCAAAATATCACTCATCTTGAACAAGACAGGGCTGTAGTATTTCATAGAATTAGTTGCATTTTAGCTCAGTCAATACTCCAGAGGTAGATGTCATTCTAGTTTAATTCTGTCACTATATTTCAAGCTTGATAATGGTACTCTAGCTTAACTTTGTTCACTGTATTAGTATCATTCTAGTTCAGTTCCAATTCATTCCAAGTTAGATAATAACACTCTAGTTTAGTCTTAGTTCACTGTATTAGCATTCTAGTTTAGTTGTTATCCATTGCATTTTAAATTGTATTAGTTGTTAAATTTAGATACCACAGTCTTCATTATTTACAAAATGTTCTTTTTCTGAATTCCTATTAATACATCATCATACGGACAGGAACTACCAATAACAGTTTAAGGCCTTGAGTATTTTGCAACCTTTTTACAATTTCACAAACAAGCCTTTTCTCAAAGACTATTCTAAAAATAAATCTATAACTTTTGAATAAGGCCTAGTAGTGCTAAATTGAGTTGCAGAATAGAATTAGAAGTTAGTTTAGAGTAGAAATATTATTGTGCTACAAATGTTTTTTCCAATTATGTTCTAATAAACCTTTCACCATGGATGAGATGTTGTAACATTGTAAGTTGATTATTGACTTAGAAAAACCTCAATTGCACTAAAAACTTATCCTTTTCTCAAGTTATTCCAACATATCTCTAAATGAATGAATTGGATGAGTTCATGATATGGGTTACTGAGTTCATGTTGTGATTTTTTTCTTCACTATGAGTCCTTATCAAGCTTTGGATTTTCTGTCCTTTAGTGCACACCTAGTTTACAATAGTTTCACTCTATTTTAGTGTAAACTTCTTAGCTCTTTTTCAACATAAAAACCAGAAAACCAAAAACATTATAAAAACACTAAACACAACGTAGTGAGAAACAGATACCTAGGCACATACAGTGCACCACACTTCATCATTTTACTAGCCTTGGTTGACAATTAATGACCTCAATTTAGGAACACTAAGTTGAGCACAACATTTTGGCGCCATTATTGGGGAAGTGTAACTAGGTAGCCTTGTTTCTTATCACCCAAAAACAATGATATGCATAGAGAAAGAGACTCAAGGGGTAGATTCATAAGAAGCAGAAGCTTGATTCCTAGAACACCACTTGTTTCACCAAGACCTAGAGCCAACACACCTCCAAATCAAACCCACATTCCATCCTTTACTGATCCTAGACTTCCAGAGAACTTAAGATCAGATATTCCATTAGAAAGACCTTCCACTTTACCCACTGAACCTGTCTTAGAAGGAGATTCAGGAACCCCTGCTAGGGACATAAACTTTTCAACTTCTACAGAAGAATCAACTATGGCAGAAGAAGGGGGAGGAGGATTTTTTAATGGAGAACACACACTATTTGGAGGGGGTAGAGGTAGAGGTAGAGGAGAAGGAGGTAGAGGTGTAGAAGGAGAAGGAGGCAGAGGAAGAGGTAGAAGAGAGATGGGAAGCTCTTTTGGGTTTCCTATAGTAGATGAAGAAACCAATACAAATATGAAAAACATTTCACCCTCTGTCCTTCCAAACTTCTATGGACTTAAAACTGAAGATCCTAAAACCTTCCTATTTGAATTTTAAGTCCTATGTAGAACTTATGACTACTTACAAGATGCTCAAAAACTTAAACTATTTCCTTCAACATTGAAAGGAGCAGCATTGAAGTGGTTTATGAGTTTGATCAACAGTTCTATTAGGACATGGGAAGACATGAAACAAGCATTTCTACAGAGGTATTTGGATTATTGTATGCCAGTCAATCATAAGGATGAAGTGTTTAAGATGCTACAAAAAGAAGATGAAAACTTGGAAGATTTGTTGGAGAGATTTCATTACAACATCAAAAGAGCAAAAATGGAAAACTTAGACCAAGACACCTTAAAATCTCTCTTGTTGAAAAAAATTAGGGATGAATGGTTAGATATCCTTAACATGATGGGAAAAGGGGATATATCTCAGCTTACATTACCTGAAATAGATGAATTATGTATCAACCTTTCAAGAGGGAAATCTAAAACTGTAAAAGGACCAAGAGACCCTGCTCTTGCAAGGGAAAGTAAGTCTTCTTCTGGGACAGTAAGTAGGGAAGAAATAGGACAAATGCTTGATGAGTTCAAATATGATATCTTGGGGAGTCTTAGTGAACAAATAGACACCCTTAAGTTACAAAAAAAGCAAAATGATGAATCTGATGCCTTAGCAATCTTTTGTCCCAAATGTAGAAAGAAACATGCCCTGAGAGAGTGCCCTTTGGATGCCAAAGTTGTGAAGACTTGTGTAATTTGTTCAGAAAAACATGAGACCAAGAGTTGTCCTTCACTTCCTGGTCTTAAAGTTGTCTTTCAAGAAGATACTCCTACAAGTTCCACAGAATCTCTCAATTTTGTCTCTAGAAGGCCTTGGCAAGGACCTCAAACACAAGAATTTCATGATCAAATGAATAATCAATCTCCACCAAATTGGAATTCTTGGCAGCAACCTTGGCCCCAATTTCAAAATCAATCACAAACCTAGGCGCAAGGAGCACAAAATACCTATGGAAGATACTCTCAGTATTACCAATATCCACCATCCTATCCACCATATCCACATTTCTCTCCTCAAAAAAATCCTCAAAATCCACAACATCAAAATCAACCACTTCCATTATCATTTCCTTAGAAAACAAATCAGTTGCCTGCCCAACCCATACCAAACCCCAACAATAAAAATCCTCAGAACACATACATGATAGAAGGCCAACAGTTTCCAACTTATTTGATCACTCCTTTAGACCTTAGTGATGTTAAAATTAGGTCTAGAAGAATACTTGAAAAGAGGAAACCTTCTGTAATCATACAAGAGCAAGACAATTCTGAGGAAGATTCTCTACGGGTAAATAAAAGTCTTGAAGAGAACACAACTTTCCAAGACTCAAACATTGAATAATCAAAACAAAAAGAACCAATAATTTCAACTCCTATATTAGAGCATCCATCAACATCCACTTCTACACCTCCCTTCCCAGAAAGATTACAAATTGATAGGGGTGTAGAAAAAAAAAATATGGTGCCTAGTTATGATTTCCTAGACGAGCTGAGAAATGTTTGTATTAAGATCCCATTATTGCAAGCCATCAAGGAAATTCCAATCATAGCAAAAACAATAAAGGAGTTGACCATGAAGAAAACAAGAAAAATAATAAGAGAGATAAAGAAAATTCAACTGGCAGGAAAAATAGCAGATATCATGATGGGTAAGAATTCTATTCCAAAGTATCTAGACCCAGGAAATCTAGTTGTCAAAATTCACATCAATGGAATTGAGATCCAAAACACACTCATTGATTTAGGAGCAGCAATTAATATCATGAGTAGACAAATAATGGATAAACTGAAACTTCCTAATCTTCTTTTTACACCCACATTATTAAAATTAGCAGACAGATCTGTGATTAAACCTGATGGGGTAATAGAAGACATTCCAGTGTCCCTATATTCTTGGGAGTATCCTGTGGATTTTATGATCCTAACTCCTAAGAATAATCTAGGAGGACACCCTATTATATTAGGAAGACCTTGGTTAGCTACAGCTGATGCTTTCATTAGTTGTAGATTCGGTGATATGTACATCTCTTATGGTAGTTCAACCAAGAAATTTACCTTGTATCCTCCAGCAAGAACAATTACAGAATTAGATGATACTCAATGGATAGAGGATGAAGAAGACTTACAACCTCTCTTCACAATTTCAGAAATTAGTGAAGATAGCCAGATTCTGAATACCTTGGAAAAATTTGAATCCTCTTCGGAATATAAACATGAACAATTTCAAGAAGAATCCAACATTGATTTTTTGTCATCAAGGCAAATGTCTCTCTATTCCATGGATAAATTTGGCAGCTCTACAATTGAGATATTTCTAGGCAAAACTTTAAACATAAACAAGAACCTAGAGAAATCTCAACAAGAAGAGCTAGTCAAGATATTACAGAGACATTCTTCTGCATATGCATGGGAGTACAATGATATGAAAGGGATAAGCCCCAAGACTTGCACTCATCACATCTACATAGAGGAAAATTGTAAACCAATCAGACAACCTCAAAGACGGATGAATCCAAATCTTAGGGAGATTGTTAAAGAAGAATTGCAGAAATTGTTGAATGTCAACTTTATCTATCCTATTTCAGATAGTCAGTGGGTTTCTCATTTGGTAATTGTGCCAAAGAAAAATGGTAAATGGAGGGTATGTATTGACTACCAAGAATTAAACAAATCTACTCTTAAAGATCATTTTCCCCTACCTTTCATAGATCAGGTGTTAGATACCTTAGCTGGCAAAAAGTACTTCTCATTTCTAGATGGGTTTAGTGGTTATAATCAAATTCAAGTAGCACTTGAGGACCAAGACAAAACCACATTTACCTTTCCTTGGGGTACCTATGCTTACCGAGTATTGCCATTTGGATTATGCAATGCACCTGCAACATTTCAAAGGGCAGTATTAGGAATTTTTTCAGATCTAATACATGATTGTGTAGAGGTATATATGGATGATTTCACAGTTTATGGAAACACATTTGAAGAAGTCTTAGTAAACTTGGAAAAAGTATTAAAGAGATGTAAAGAAGCAAATCTTTCACTAAGTCATGAAAAGTGTTTTATGATGTTTACTGAAGGAATTGTTTTAGGACATCACATTTCAGGGGATAGGATTAGAGTTGATGAGTCAAAAGTTGAAGTCATCTCTAACTTATCTATTCCAAGTTGTCAAAAAGATGTTAGGAGTTTTCTTGGATTTACAGGGTATTATCGAATATTTATAGAAAACTTCACTAAGATAGCATCTCCACTCTTAAAATTACTTACCAAAGACTGTGAATTCAATTGGAATTCTGATTGCGAGTTAGCCTTTGAGACCCTGAAAACAAAAATTTCTGAAGCACCTATTTTAAGGGGACCTAACTGGAAGTTACCTTTTCATATTTCAACAGATGCCTCAGATACAGCTCTAGGAGTAGTATTGGGACAAAAAGACCTGATTCCTTATGCCATCTACTATACTAGTAAAAATTTGACTCCTTCAGAGTTAAACTATACTGTAACTGAAAAAGAGTTTTTAGCTGTTGTTCATGCCATAAAAAAATTCAGACACTATATAACAGGCTATGAAACTTTTGTTCACACAGATCACTCTACAATTATATATTTAATGAACAAATCAATTACTAATGGCAGAGTCATAAGATGGTTATTGCTTTTACAAGAATTCAACATTACCATTCTAGATAGGCCTGGAAAACAAAACACAGTAGCTGATTTCCTATCTAGACTCTAAAACATCAAAGATGACACTCCAGTTGAAGATCAATTTCCTGATGAATATCTTTTTGCAATTTCTACTCAAACTCCTTGGTTTGCTGACATTGCTAATTATTTAGTTTCGGGAAAATTTCCTCCAATAATGAATGCAAGAGATAAAAGAAAAATCATTTATGACAGTGCAAAATATTCATGGGTTGCTAATGAGTTGTACAAGACAGGTCCAAATTTTATCATTAGGAGATGTGTTCGGGAAGATGAGATGCCTGAGATTCTCAAAGCATGTCATGATGAACCTTGTGGCAGACACTTTGCTGATAAGAGGACAGCTTATAAGGTCCTTCATTTAGGATACTATTGGCCATCCCTTTTTAAAGATGCTAAAGAGTATGTCAAAAGGTGTGACAGTTGCCAAAGGGTAGGGAAACCTTCTCCTTTAGGTGAGATGCCATTGCAGCCTCAGGTACATATTGAACCTTTTGAGAAATGGGCTTTAGATTTTGTAGGACCTATTAGTCCTCCATCAAGACAAAAGAAATATATATTATTTTTCATTGATTATGTTACCAAATGGGTAGAGGCCAAGCCATTACTTTCTGCTACTGAATTATCTGTAGTTAATTTTCTTTTTGAGGATATTTTTACTCGTTTTGGTGTCCCAAGAGAAATTGTTACAGATCAAGGAGCTCAATTCACATCAAGGCTAGTGGAACAAATGATGGAGAGGTACAAAATCAGACACAAAAAATCTACTCCCTATCATCCACAAGCAAATGGTCAAGTGGAATCTACTAATAAGGTCATTGAAGGGATCCTAACGAAGACTGTCCATTTACATAGAAGAGATTGGGTAGATAGGCTTCTTGAAGCCTTGTGGGCCTATAGAACTACATGGAGAAGCACAACAGGCCATACTCCTTATGAAATTGTTTATGGAAAGCAAGTTTTGTTTCCCATAGAGTTCCAGATTCAAACTTTCAAAATGGCAGTTCAGCTAGGACTTGATCTATCAGAGGCACAAAAGCACAGATTGGAGCATATTAATGAATTGGATGAGATTAGACAAGATGCAGTTTAGAAAACAAGTATATTCCAACATCAAAGGACTAGATGGCATGATAAGTACATCAAGGAAAATAAATTCAAAGAAGGTGACTGGGCTCTCTTGTTTGATTCAAAGTTCAAGGATTTCCAAGGTAAATTCCAAACACATTGGCTTGGCCCATATGAAATTATAAGAATTTTTTACAATGGAGCAATAAAAATCAAGACAATAGATGAATAAGAGGTCACTTTTCTTGTGAATGGTCATAGATTGAAGCTGTATCACAAACCACTCTCAAGAGAAGAATTTGTCAAGAGATTCCAGGAAAACAGTGATGTGAAGTTAATGAAGAAGAATTTTTCTTCTTCATCAACTTAATTAAATTTTCTGAAGTTAGATGATTGAAAAAAAATAACATAAATAAATAAATAAATAAATAAATTATAAACATGAAAACCAATCACTGATTGGCATGTTTATACAGAAAAGGTGGAGTGAAAATCAAAATCTTTCTGACACTCTAGCTTTTCAAATCTATTCTTTCTACAAGCAGTTATTACAAAATCATAAGTGCAGATCCATTTCACTTATGATCCATCTCACTCCATTCATCCATACTCCATTTCATTCATTCATCCACACTTCATTCATTTCACTCCATGGTCCACCTCATTTCCATCCTAGATTTTTAAGTTTGATGTTTTTCTACAATTGAATAATACACATCATGAATTGCAGGCTACTTTTCATAATCCACTCCACTTCATAAGTTGTGATCCATTTTACTCCATTATTCACTTCATTCATATTCCATTACACCATATTTCATTATCCATTTTCACTCATTCCATACAACATTCCATTCATGCTCCAAACCATTCCATTTCATGTTTCAAGTCTTCTACAGGTACATTCTGCAATCAGTCAGACATTCTGTAGCTAATCAGACATTCTGCAGCCATACAGACATTCTGCAGCCAGAGATCCTGAAGGCACTGTCCAGTAATTATTTGATCTGCAACAAAATGATCCTGCATATCCATGACAACAAGCAAAATCAAGGATTAATGATTTTCAGGGGAGAACAAAGCATATGAAGATCACAAAAATCAGAGGAAAGGAAAAGGTAAAAGTTATGAAATTATTATAATGACAGATCATGAAAAATTTTAGTATAGTTAAGTTATGTATAATTCAAAAAGTTGTTTTAATTAATTGTGTTGATCATGCCTAACAAACCTCTCATAAAAACTTTGGATAAAATTCCTTCTATTCCGCCATTCCAAATCCCATATCTAATCATCATTTAAAAACTTAACGGTTAAAGTACTGAGGTGATTGGATTAGTCACGTCACTAGGCCAAAGCATTTAATGATGATTTTGAATTTCCTACGAAATATCTCCGTGGTCTTTTCTTCCAAGATATTTCCCAACTCATTAATTCGTTTACATCACCCTCACCTCATTATACTCATTCCATAACCACTCCATAACATTCTTTCCCGTAGCCAACTCTTAACCATTTCGGTCTGTAAAACAGAGGAAGCATCTGTGGGGCAAAAACATCTCTTTAACAGTCATTTTCACCATGAGTAGAGGAGCAGTAATTTGAAGGTTGGAAAGAAAAACTATGGGTCTCATAGTGAGGATTGAACCGGTTGGAACTAAGTACTTGGAGGGTTATCCACAAATCAGAGAAATGTTACAGCAAGCCGGGAGGTTGCAATTTTTGGAGAAATTTAGTGGTTTTCACAAAGAGGTGACTAAAACATTTGCAAGGTCCTTCAATGGAGTCGAGGTCGAAATAGGAGACATTAAATTCACTGTTACAGAGGCTTTCATTGCAGAGGCAATGGAACTACCTAGACAAGGAGAAAGGTGGTTCAAAAATAGAGAATTTCATAATGAGACATGGAAGCAAATACTCAAGTCACCAGGTATGGATGTTTCCATTTTTAAAAAGGGTATTCCTAGCTCGGCATTAAAGAATAAGTGGAGGAACATGTTACTCATTTTGCAAAAAATTATCACTTGTGAAGGTAGATTTGGTACCTTCTATGTTTACCATATTCGGTTAATGATGCATTTTTTAGAAGAAGAAATCAACTTGCCATTTTTCTTGCTTCATAGTTTAAAGAAAATGGCCTCAAGTGTTCAAAAGAGAGTTCAATTTCTGGAAACAACCTTATACCACCATGGTTTAGTCAAAATATTGATTGAATATAATTTAAGAAAAATGGGAGATAATTGGGATGAGTTCTTAGTGAGAAATCACTTTGAAGAACCCAAGGAACCTCCACCTGAAGAAAAATATACAAAAAGAAGCAGAAGATGGAAAACCTCCAAAACTGAAACTGAAACTGGTAAAACAATACAAGAGGATAGTGAAGAAATGATTTCTAAGAAATTGGCCCAAATTAAGAAGCAGCTTAAGAAAAAGAAGATAATAAGGAAATCTGCCATAGAAAAAGGAGAAGGGCCATCTCAACCAAGACGGAGCCACAGACTTAGAGGGATACTAAAGAAAAAAGAGGTTAGACAAACTGGAATTATAAAAATTGAGGATGAAGAAACACCTGAGCATCATTATGAGGAGTATTTTGATGAAGAAGCTCCTGAAATAGACCCAGCACAGCAAGAAATTTACAATTATGTTGATACACTAGAGAAGAGAGCTTCAGAAAGTAGAGACAAAACTCCTAGTCCACCAAAATATGTAAGAAGAGATAAATATGAGTTAAAAGTACTCAATAGGCATATCAAGAATGAGAATGAAATTCTAAGAGAGCAGATTAAGCTGAAAACTGATATGAACTCAACTCTATCTCTACAAATGCAAAAGTTGTACAAGGCCAGTGAAAAATTGAAAAAGAAAAATAAAAGGTTAACTAGGGCACTCACAAATTTGAGATTCAAGATAGTCATAAGGAAGCCCAGAAGGCCATTGACTGCCAGGAAAAGCAGAAGAAGAGGGTTGGATGTCCTTGCAGAGGTCTCAGAGTTCATGGAATAGTTGCATGAGGACATGCAAGAACCTAGCAGTGGGGGTATGTTGAGCTTCAAAGATGTTCTTCTCTTCCACCACATTCCACTTCATTTCCTTTTTCCATTATTAATTTCAGGCTTAAATGATTAATAATATTAGTTAAAATTTCTTTGAGATTGTATATAGTGTCTAACTTGCTATGTTTTCATGATTTCGTTGTTATAGTACTTTTTGACTACACCTAGCTACAGAATGTAGACATTCTGTAGCTAGTTGCCGATTCTGCAGCTGTCTTCATGTCTACGTAGGTTCCAGGTGTCATCACAGGGAAAAACACATATGGTCGTATTCCACATCGTTCCCTCATCATTTTTTGCTCCCCACGAAGTCTGAGTTAAAGTATCAAAGCGGTTATGCACGAAGAAGAGAGGCAGTTTCCTATTAAAACACAGACTCTACAGATGCCCGCAATAAAGCACAAGACTGTTAATAAGAGTTTTAATTTGATTAGGAATGGGAAAGACACTTATCCCTATTTTTCTCAAAAATTAGTTATGTAATTTCATTATAAGTATGAATCGGGAGACCGAGAAACTGTTGGTTAGATTTTGTTTTTGTTGCTAGATTTTGGAAGGCCGTAAATACTTTGTTTTGAACAATTTCTCCTTTAATGAAAGAGACATCATTTTATTGCACAAGCTGAGTCAATCTTGAGTAGATCCGCGTGCTGATCCGGTGGTAGAGGGCCCCTACTTCCCGTGAAGCGTTATGCATTTGGTTTAGATAAGTAGCCGTAGCTCTGTTTCATTCTCAATTTAAATAGTTTTATGAACTTTTCTTACATTGGATACTAAAGTTTAGCTTTGTTCTCATGAAGTATTCCAAAATATCACTAATTTGGAATGAGGCATAATTGTAGCAATTTAGAACTTTACGTTTTTGTGTTCAATTATAATTAGTTGTTACAGCTAGTCCTATTCTCATTAATCTCTTCCAAAATATCACTAACTCTGGATAAGACTTAGTTGTGGTGTTTTAGTTTACCTGCGTATTGTTATGTTTTTTTTATGCCCATTTGCACTAAATGATACAGGCAGACTTGTTTGTACAAAATATTCCAAAATATCACTCATCTTGAACAAGACAGGGCTGTAGTATTTCATAGAATTAGTTGCATTTTGGTTCAGTTGAAATACTCCGGAGGTAGATGTCATTCTAGTTTAATTCTGTCACTATATTTCAAGCTTGATAATGGTACTCTAGTTTAACTTTGTTCACTGTATTAGTATCATTCTAGTTCAGCTCCAATTCATTTCAAGTTAGATAATAGCACTCTAGTTTAGTCTTAGTTCACTATATTAGCATTCTAGTTTAGTTGTTATCCATTGCATTTTAAATTGTATTAGTTGTTAAATTTAGATACCACGGTCTTCATTATCTACAAAAATTCTTTTGTTCTAACTTCATATTAATACATCATCATCTGGACAGAAGCTAGTAATATCAGTTTAAGGCCTTGAGTATTTTGCAACCTTTTTACAATTTCACAAACAAGCCTTCTCTCAAAGACTATTCTAAAAAGAAATCTATAACTTTTGAATAAGGCCTAGTAGTGCTAAATTGAGTTGCAGAATAGAATTAGAAGTTATTTTAGAGTAGAAATCTTATTGTGCTACAAATGTTCTTTTCCAATTATGTTCTAATAAACCTTTAACCATGGATGAGATGTTGTAACATTGTAAGTTGATTGTTGACTTAGGAAAACCTCAATTGCACTAAAAACTTATCCTTTTCTCAAGCTATTCCAACATATCTCTAAATGAATGAATTGGATGAGTTCATGATATGGGTTACTAAGTTCATGTTGTGATTTGTTTCTTTGCTATGAGTCCTTATCAAGCTTTGCATTTTCTGTCCTTTAGTGCACACCTAGTTTAGAATAGTTTCACTCTGTTTTAGTATAAACTTCTTAGCTCTTTTTCAACATAAAAACCATAAAACCAAAAACATCATAAAAACACTAAACACAACGTAGTGAGAAACAGATACCTAGGCACATACAGTGCACCACACTTCAGAAATTTACTAGCCCTGGTTGACAATTAATGACCTCAATTTAGGAACACTAAGTTGAGCACAACAATCCTCCTCCCCCACCTGCCTCTGGTCCTCTTGAGATTGAAAGGCCCGGTGCTGAACCCATTGCATGGCCACCTTCTAAAGGTATTGTTCGGAAATCTTCTTATAATCCTAACACCCGTGCTGCTCAGCATTACAGAATTGTTGAGTGTTAGCCACCTATAAAATTTGTCATACCAAATGGTGGCTAAATGATTTTGGATTCTTCAAGGAACAGATTTTATTGCAAAAAAGTGTTGGCTCTTGAAGACTCTTAAAGGCCTCATGCCTCTATCTAATCTCCACTATTGTTTCCATTTCATACTCTGAAATTTCTGCTAAAATCCAAGAGAAAAACTGCTGCAAAACCATCATTTTCCACTTCTCCCACTCAAAAATAACCTTCATTTTCTCCCCTTTTTCTCCATAAAAACTCCCTTGTTTTCATGATTTCTTTTCCTCCCTTCATGAAAATCATCTTTACAAGGTTAAAAACTCACTTTTTAACCTTACCGAAACCATCAAATTCCATTGAAAACTCTGAAAAATTCATGAAAATATAAGTTTTTCTATGGACTTAAGCCCCTTGGGCTAAGTCCTAACCACTTCCCCCCACATGCCCATGCGTTAAAACCAAACGCCAAAGCCTTTCGACGCTAATCGCATCACACATTTTAAAAGTGCGCAAGTTTTGTGCCATGGACCGAAACTTCCAATTGCGATTGGTTTTTTATGTGTTTAAAGCTCCCAAATATATTATTTCTCATGCAAACCATAAAACCTGTCCCAGGCACTTATCACATCGCAATAATCCAAAGAACGCAAGTCCATGCCATATTCGAAAGTTCCAATGCGATTAGCATTGCGTCATATAAATTCCGATGCGATTAAAACCTTTGTATAAATATCCCGTGGGCCCACCTTCCGTACTCAAAACCTTATAAATAATCCATCCCTATTTCCTTTTTTCCTTTGTAAAATATCAAACCCGCTTTTCCAAGGTTTTGGTCTAAAAACCAAAGTCGTGTGTTAAATATACAAATTGGTTGATTAAAAAGACAGCATCAGAATTTCCGATGCGATTGAGTATTTTATATATATAAAGCCCCGCCCCTCCGATCGCATCAGAAATATTTGAAAGGCTCCTTCGATTATGTTTGGTTGACACTTTCGATTGCGATGTTCCAATTGCTCCATCGCATCAGAGTTTTTAAAATCGCATCGCAGCTTTCACATCGCATCGGCCTATTCTCCGATCGCGCAAATTGCATCGGCCTATCTCCCGATCATCGCAATCGCATCAAACTATTCTCCGATCGTGCAATCGCATCACCTCATTCCCGACCTCCGATTTCGATTCCCCCGATCCATTCTCAACCGTTGATCTAACCTTTAGATCAACAAACAACGCTTCATCGCATCGCAATTTCGCATCGGAACCATTTGAGTGTTGCCCCCGATTGCGATCCTCCAATTAGATCTGGACCATCCATGTGTCCAGATCGGACAGCCCAGATCTTTTCCACATGTTTCCATCGCCCTCCACTTCTACCAAAGCGGACAGCCCAAATCTTTTCCGCATGTTTCCATCGCCCTCCACTTCTACCAAAGGGTTTTTCAAAAAGCTGTTCTCCACCGTTGATCACACGCGATCAATGGTTTCTGTTCTTTACTTTCTGCGCTCTTCTTTAACCTCCTATGAATAAAATCTCCACCGTTGGATGCAGCCATCCAACGGCCACGATCTTTCCCGCCTTCTGAAGAAATTTTAACCTAATTACGCAGGATTTCTTGACTATTTTTTTGTTTTGTAGGTCTTTTAAAAGGTTTTCCATTATATTGAAGAGAAAGGCCGAAGGCTGGGAAAGACGTTTCCTGCGCCTTTGAGCTATTAAAGAGCATCATTCACGGGCTCGATTCCACTGTTTTATCAATGATTCATAAGCGTTGATACCGTAAAGAGCCCTGCGTGGCCCTACACATCGACAAGACACTGTGTTTTAAACACATTTAAAAAGAGTATAAGTTTGAAGAACCGAGCACAGCGGAAGGAAGATTAAAGACAGATATGGAAAATTACAGCTAAAAAAGATTATCAAAGGCATAATTCCCTGGGTTAAAACACAGTCAAAAGAAATCATAAGTGTTTAACTGATAGAAAAGACCTCCACCGCTGCATTTGAAGCGAATTGATTCCTCAGTTACTACAAGAGCCACATGTTGCCTCAAACCATTCAAAACAGAGGCCAAAGTTATTGATTAAACAAATATCTGCCTCCAGCGTTGCCAGGAAGTTAATTCTGCCAATGGAGTTTAATACATAAAATATCTGCAGAGTTACTCCAGACAGAACACAGAGCCTCAAATTCAAATAACGCTCCCACCGAGCTTAAATCATAATTGTAAAAGTTAATACAGCGCATCCACCTGTAACTTCTCCATCAAGCCTCTCAAAGGGCCGAGAAGTCTTCACTCTGTATTAATTGTCCTTGAGATATTTTTTTATATCTCACCTCCTCATATTCCTATAAATACTTCTGTAGAAGATGAGGAATTGTTGGTTGGTTATAGTTTTATCACAAGCTGTAATACTGAAACTCTTTGAAGTAAATACATAGTCTGTTGAAGTTGAAGAACAAATTGAAGTCTTGGAGATCTTGCTGATGTTGTTGCATGCTTTTTCCTGAGAAGGCTCTATCATTGATCCATGAGCTTGGCTGTTGGTGAAGTATTCTGAACTGTTTTATGTTTTTCCCCTGTTTTCATTATGTTCCATAATTTCTTACTACAGTAGTATAGAAAGTATTAGGCTAAGAAATGACTCCTGGAAGCACCGTAGACCTATTCATCCTTCACTGTTTTATGTTTTCTTCTGCTGAAGTATTTTAGAGGCTTTAAACTTTCTCTTTAGTCTTCATGCTTGTTTATTTCCTTGATAGTTTGAACAGTTGGTTTCAGCATGATTTATGGTTCTCCCTGCTTGTTTGTTGCCACTTAAAAACTGTTATCGAAGTCTCCCTTTGAAGTTCTTTGCTTACAGTGAATCAGAGAGGTATGTTTTGATCTTGCCTTTTGTCCTCACTTAAAAATTTGGCTTAAAGGTCATTATAATTATGGTCATAGATGTTTTTAGGTGTTCCCTCTTCTATGACTGTAATTATCAGTAAATCTTTTATGTTTTCTAAATCCTTTAGAATAAAATCTTTGAGGAAATAGGGTGTTCCCTGAATCTTAGATTTCATTTTGAAAGTTGTCTTGAAATAATTATTTACCTAAATAAATTTTGTAGAATTTATTGTTAGCCATGTCTATCAACTATCTCTTTATTGTTTAAATTATCTTTTCAGGTTCCCTTTGTTGAGAATTCAATTTCTCTTTCCAAATCATTAATTTTCATCCCATTCCAAAAACAAAAGGATCATGTGGCCAAGTTAGATTTGCCCTTTGATATCCCATATCCTTTGATGAGTTTTCTATGACCTTTTCTTGACTCCATTACCCAATGAACCAAATTTTTCTCCATTCTGTGTATCTTTCCTAGACCTTTCATGTTCTGCTGTATCAATTCAATCCAACCAAACAAACAAACAACACATGCATTTAATAACTAGTCTAAAATCAATACTATAAGCACACAAGATAAAAATTTTCAAACAAACATTTGAGAGATCCCTCTTTGAGAACAGGAGGACTAGATCCTGTAACTCTAAAGATTGGTTCTGATGTTGCCTTGTCTTTTGATTTGCCAAACTATCAAAACACGGGACACCAAAATAATGGCGATCACAGTGGGACGTTGAGTAAAATCTACAAAAAAAAACACTCATTGTCTAAGTATAACATAAGTAACCTTCTTCAAGCACTACCAAGCAATGGTAATCATGATAGGACCTTTTGAATCAGTGACAAACTAAGTAACTCTTAGGATTCTCGTAAAGCTTTGTCAAACCTTGAAGATTTCAGTTACCAAGCCATAAGAGTAAACTCTGTACGTTTTGACACCCTAGCTAAGTGTTGAATCAGACTTAGAACACTCTCCTAATCTATAAGACCAAAATAACTCAGAAAACCCAAAAACATTTCAGTGTGGCTTCATAATAAATCTAGTGGTGGACTATAAAACTTTTACTACAAGGGAGCTTAAAAATTCCACCTGGCGACTCCACAATCCTAAAAACAAACCTTAAAACTCCACTGGGAAGACCCCAAGTCTTAATATCATCATAAAAAGCTCAGCTAGAACGCTTTAAGATTAAAATTTTCCTTTTTCTGAAAAGATCGGTTAGCCTCTTAAAGATTGTCATATTTGGTTAAACCCTCTTTCTAACCAGGTATGAAAAACATAGCATAGTGGCTCCCAAAAAGATTCACACTAGAGCCCATCCCGACCCAGATCCACCTGAGATAGTTGATGACCCAGAAATCATCCTTTGGAAGTCTCCTAGGATTAAATTATCAACTGTTTTCAGATCACCCTTGAGAGCTAATTCAGTTCCCGAAAATCTTGTAGCTCTAAAACAATCACAACCTGACTTAGTAAATCCATTTAGAACTAGGTCATTTGATGATATAACTCAGCTAGACTCTGAATTTTCACTTTCATCCCCTGAAACAAGCGAGCATCCTGGTAATAGAGAAACAACACCTCCTGACTTACATTTCCTTCACAACTTAGGTGTCTCTCATCCAAGATCAGCTCAGCAATCTATTTCTGGTCCATCCACTTCTGCTCACCCTTCATCCACTGTTCAAACCACTACACATCAGCCCACTATTCCTGTTATAAATCCGCTCCTTGTAAATCCACTCCCACCACCTATCATGGCAGCATGGTATGCTCCCCTAGTCCTTCCTGTACCATTAGTTAATCTTCCACAGGACTATCAGTTCAAAATTCCATTATATGATGCTAACAATGCTACAACTGCATCACAACATGTAGATAAAATGAATGACTACTTTTACAGAAATGAAATTGATGATGATTCTGTCAAGCTTAGGTTATTTTCTCAGAGCCTAGGAGGAGAAGTAAGAAAATGGTTCAAAGGTTTAGCCCCCCATAGTATTAATGATCTCCAAGGCTTCCATCAAACGTTCTTAAACAAATGGGAAGTAAAGAAAAACCCTCTCCAAGTCCTTTCTGACTACAAAAACCTCCATAAAAACACTGGGGAAAGTGTGCAAGCTTACTACACTAGGTTCAATAGTGTGTATAATGCACTTTCCCCAGAACTAAAACCTCCACAGGGTTCAGCTTTAAATAAATTTCCTGAAGGGTTTGACTCTGACATGGCCTATCAGCTGAGAGAAAGAAATTTTTCAACTGTGGAAGATATGCAACAGGGTGCTCTTTCTGTGGAAGTCAACTTGATGGAGAAGAGAGCAAGAATGAAAACTGAAAAGAGAGTGTCTTTTAGAGAAGAGCCCACTCCTTCTACTTCAATCTAAAAAATGGAGAGGATATTGGAAGAAATGATGAAAGATATGAGCATAATTAAGAAAGCACAAGCAAATCGAAATCAAATTGCTCCTCAAAATAGAAATCAGAATTATAGAAGAGAAAACAATCAAGACAAACAGAACGAGAATGACCAACATATTAGACCTCCCTTCCAATAGAACTATGTGGATAAATATGAGGAAGATAGGGAGTTGGAAAGGTTGGAAGAAGATCATGTAAACTTGATTGGATCAGACAGTGGAGATGATGTTTTCCTCACTGAGGAAGAACAAGGATTCTTCTCGTATGATCAAAATACAAACACCTATGAAGACTCTGATGACTATAGATTGGGTTTTGAAAATGAAATTATGGAAGTGCATAAAAAATATGATCTTAGGAGCAAAGGGAATGCAGATAACTTAAAGGAAAACAACACTAATACCGCTATCAAGAAAAACACAGAAACTCAGCCCAAAAACACAGCGGAGAAAACTAACATTTTGGCCAAAAAACCAGACTTAAACAAAGACAAAAATATTCAGCCAAATGTTGAAAAAAGTACCCCTAGCACTTTAGCTAGTGGTCCTAACAAAACTGTCTCAATTACCAGTCCAAATAAGGTTCAGCAAATCAAAGTGGCTGAAAAGAATTCAATTGAAAAAGCAGATGTAAATATCAACAAGTCAATTATTCCTTTCAGCCTCGAGGGAGAGATTTCCAAGATAAAAATTACCATCCCCCTAGCTGAACTAGTAACCCAAGAGGTGTACAAAAACCAAGTTTTGAAAGCTTTGAACTTAGGAAGTGATACAGACACTTTAAACTTGACAGATGATAAACCTGAGTTGTTGTTTGGTCCAGAAGTTGAAGGAAAATATCAAGAAGGGGTTGTCCCTCCCTTCTATGTTAGCTTGAACATACATGAGAAAATTTTACACAATGCTATGTTAGACTCAGGAGCTTCACACAATCTAATGCCCAAGGTAGTGATGGAAAGCTTAGGCTTAGAAATTACTAAACCATACAAAGAATTGTATTCCTTTGACTCAAGCAGAGTCAAGTGTTTAGGTTTAATCAAAGATTTATGTGTTACTCTAGCTCAGATCCCTGCTAAGAGTCTAGTTATGGATATAGTTGTAGCTGACATTCCCCCTAAGTATGGCATGCTCTTATCAAGATCTTGGGGAGCCAAACTTCAAGGAAGCCTTCAAATGGACATGTCTTATGCCACCATCCCTGTTTTTAACCAAAACAGAAGACTATACAGGGAATCTCACATGAATTATATGGTGAGCGACCTAGACAAACCAAACAACACTCCAATCTACTGTACTCAATCAAGTTTAGATTTTTTTATCTTGTGTAACGAAGATGAAATTACTCAACAAGATAAAGAGAACATAGACCCCATTGATTCACCAGAAAAATCAAATTTCCTCTCAAATCAACTTCAAAACATCGAAAATCAACAACAACAAGAAAACGAAAATGAGTCAAACGTGATTTGGACAATAAACTTTGATGGATCCTGTAATAAAGCAAGCGCAGGTGCAGGCGTATGGATCCAGAATACGAATCAAAGTTTTGCATATAAATTGGATTTCCCATGCCCTAACAATATTGCTGAGTACGAAGCACTTCTCCTAGGTTTACAATTGCTCAAACAATTACAAGCCCAAAAGGTAACAATCTTAGGGGATTCTGAACTTATCATAAAACAAATCAAAGGAGAATACTCAGCCAGAAATCCGAGTCTTAGGGAATATCGGAACGCTGCTTTCGATCTATTGAAAACCTTTGAAAAATATGAACTCATTTTCATTCCTAGAGCGTTTAATCATTTAGTAAATGAACTCGCGTTTAATGCCAATAACTGTCAAATACCTAAGATAAACGAACAACTTACCGTAAAGGTAAAACACAGACCTGCTGTGCCTGATAACGAATATCACTGGCAGGTGTTTGACTCTGACAAACACATAGATGATTTCTTAAAGTCAGAAAACGATTTCACCATACCAACATCAGAATCTAGCCATAATCAGAACTGTCCATATATTGAAGAAATCCCAGAAGCTGAAATAACACACTCTGCTGATATAAGTCGTTATGAGAATATGTTTGAAGCAGAGTCAATTGACAACGTGGACCAAAGAGACCTGGAAGTTTTAGAATGTAAGAACGGTTCAATTCCAAGAGGTCTCTCACCTTTGGAACACCTTTTCGACTTTAATGATGTAGCCAAAGAACCAAAAATGGAGCCTGTAGAAACAAATGTAGAAGAACACAACACAGGCTCCCTAATGGAACCAAAAATGATTAAATTGTCCAACACTCTTCCAACTCACATAAAATCTCGATACATTGATCTGTTTAAAGAGTTTAAAGATTTTTTTTCTTGGGCATACAAAGATCTGAAGTCTTACGATACCGGCATCATTCAGCACAAGATTCCCTTGAAGGAAAATCAAAAGCCCTTCAAACAAAAACTGAGGAGAATAAAACCACTTTTATTACCTTTAGTTAGAGCCGAAATTGAAAAGATGCACGATGCTGGAATTATAGTACGTGTTAGATTTTCAGAATGGGTATCAAACTTAGTTTCTGTTAGGAAAAAGACAGGAGAGATCAGACTTTGTATCGACTTCAGAAACTTAAATAGAGCATCCCTAAAAGACAACTACCCATTTCCCAAGATGGATCATATAATTCAGAGAGTATTTGGGTCAAAAAGGATATCACTCTTAGATGGGTTCTCAGGTTACAACCAGGTGTTAGTGCTCCCAAGTGATCAAATCAAAACTACTTTCACCACACCTTGGGGCACCTTTATGTATGTCAAAATTCCTTTTGGGTTAATGAATGCAGGGGCCACCTTCCAAAGGGCCATGGACATAGCCTTCTCTGAAGATATTGGCTATTTCATAATTATTTACCTTGATGACATAACTGTCTTTTCAAAAACTGATGAAGAACATTTGACTCACTTCCGAAAAGTTTTTGAGAAATGTAGGAAATTTGGCTTGTCATTGAATCCCAAGAAGACACTCTTCGATCTCCAAGAAGTTAAACTTCTTGGACATATAATTTCGGAAGAGGGAATCAAAATAGACCCTACAAGGATAGATGGCATATTGCAAATTAGCCATCCAAGAAGCCTCAAAGAGTTGCAATCTTTCATCGGAAAGATTAATTTTTTGAGAAGGTTTATCCCCAACCTTGCTGAGCTATTAAAAAAAATTACAAACATGCTTAAGAAAGATGTGGGTGTAAAATGGACTTTACCAGCTAAACAATCATTCGAACTGGTCAAACAAGCTCTTACCGAAACACTAGTCCTGATTAGTCCAGATTTTACCAAAAAATTTTACATTTTTTCTTTTGCATCTGAGCATACAATAGCTGCAGTTTTACTTCAAAAGAATGATTTGGGGCAAGAACAACCAATATATTTCTTTATTAGGGCCTTAAGAGATGCTCCTCTCAAATATAATATCATGGAGAAGCAAGCCTTAGCATTGGTGAAAGCATTGAAAGACTTTAGGGTCTATATTTTACACTCTCACATAATTGCTTTTGTTCCGCATACTGTTGTCAAGGACATTATAAGTCAAGACCCTGATGGTAAAAGTCTAAGTCAAGACCCTGATGGTAAAAGGGGAAAATGGATTGCAACTATTCTTGAATATGACTTAGAAATTAGGCCCACCAAACTAGTTAAAGGGCAAGGATTAACAAAACTCATGGCTGAGTCTAACTTCCAAGAACTAGACATCAATATGGTAGATGTGTTGGAAGAAATAGAAGAATCTGATGCTCCTATTATTAAAGAAAAATTTTTAAATTCTCCTTGGTATGCTGACATTATTTATGTGCTTTTATATTTAAATACCCCTCCTTCTTTGTCTAAAACTAAAGCTAGATTCTTGAAACAAAAGGCTTTGAGTTTTTGTATCTTAGATGGAGTATTATATTGGAAAAATGTTGTTGGAATTTTTCTTAAATGTTTACTTGAAGACGATGCAGGAAAGATCATGCATGAATTACATGATGGAGAATGTGGAGGTCACCTCTACTGGAAGGCCACAGCCAACAAAATTCGTAGACCTGGTTACTATTGGCCTACCCTTTTCCTAGACACTCAAAAGCTGGTCATGTCTTGCCATAAGTGTCAAATCTTTGATGGAAAAAGAAAACTCCTTCCCTTACCTTTACATCCTATCAGAGTTGAGGCACCTTTTCAACAATGGGGGCTAGACTTTATTGGGGAAATTCATCCATCCTCCTCAGCTCAGCATAAGTGGATCCTCACAACCACTGACTTCTTTACCAAGTGGATAGAAGTTATACCCTCCAGAAATGCTAATGACTCTGTCATTATCAAGTTCCTTGAAAAAAATATCCTATCCAGATTTGGTTGTCCCAGAAAAATCATAACAGACAATGCTGCTGCTTTTAAATCTAAGAAAATGGTTGATTTCTGTTGCAAATACCACATAACCTTGGGCCATTCCACTGCTTACTATCCCCAAGGAAATGGATTAGTTTAATCCTCCAACAAGAGTCTCCTCAATATAATCAAAAAACTGTTGGAGCAAAATCAGAAATCATGGCACAGTAAGTTGGTTCATGCCTTATGGGCTGAGAGATTAACTACAAAGAAGTCAATAAATATGTCTCCCTATCAGTTAGTTTATGGCATGGATGCGGTTTTTCCCACCTCATTAGGAGTTCCAGTCATGAAACTCCTTCAAGAAGTGCAGATTGAAGAAAATGATATGCAGAGAAGGATTAACCAAACAATCCATTTACAGCAGACCAGAGAAGAAGTTTATGAGAGAACACAGTTAGTCCAAGAAAAAATGAAGAAACTATTTGATAAGAGGACTAAGGCAAAAAATTTCCAAATTGGAAATGTTGTTCTTAAATGGGATTCAAGAAGAGAAGAGAAGGGAAAACATGGCAAGTTTGACAACTTGTGGAAAGGACCATATATTATCCATGATGAGAGGGGTCACAATGCATTTTTCTTGAAAGAATTGAATGGAGAAGACTTGTATGGAGGTCCTATTAATGGCAGGATGCTCAAGCATTACTTCTGCCAAGAATCTTAAGTTTTAAAGCATTTTATTTTTCATTGTAAATGTCATAGTCTAACCATTGCATTCAAAGTTAGAAAAATCAAAAATACAAAAACATACAAAAAAAATAAAAGAAGGCAGATTGTGAAAACAAGAAAGGCACAACCCCATGCCAAAAGGAAAATAAATTCTGAAAGTGTGCAAGCTTAAAAGCCACTCCTCAAAACACACTTCTAGTTAGTCAAACTGTTCAATCTTGACTAATTAGCTTTAAATTTTTCTGCTGATAGGATAGTGAATTCGATTTTCCAAACTGTCTAATCTTGGCTTATTAGTAGATAGTTTAGGATAGAAATCAAAGGTTCAAACAAGCTAAAAACTAAACCTAAGTTTCCAAAAATAAAGATGACTCAAATCTGTTTTATTTTTTGAGTCAAAACAGATGCAAAACTGGTTCTAATCAGCTCAAAATCTGAACCAGATGATGAAGAAAACAACTCACAGTAGTACAAACAGAGCTGTAAAAGATGAAGGAAGTGCTGTAAAACTTCTAGATCTTAAGCCTTACATTTTGATTTAATTTTCTGCAAAATAATGTCTATGTGCAGCTTGTTCTTATGCCATAGATCACAGCAAGTCAAACAACTTAATCTTGACTTGGATGTTTTTAAATTTCTGTTGTAGAATTTAGAGAATAAAATCTGATTGGACAGTTTAATCCCAAACAAATAGTAGATTAGGTAGAGAATTATATGGATTCAACTGTTTAATCTGAATCCATGGAGAAATAAGAAGTAGAACTAGATTAGATTTTTTGCTTTCAAAAAGAATAAAATGTTGAAAGAGAGTTTGCCAATCCAAATGCACTCTAGAAAGAAAAAATGTTAGATCAGTAGGATTGGGTAGGTAGAAAGCGTGTTGATGAAAAATCCATTTTTTTCCATGGCTGTTAGCATTTATAGAGAAAAAGAAGATCATTCAATCAAAGAAAGGCAGCCCAATGGATGAGGCAACTGATCAGCCTCCCAGAAAATGCAAGTCTGAAAGTTCTTGATACCTTCAAGAAGGCACCATCCCCAAGTGGAGCCACTGTTAGCCACCTATAAAAATTTCATACCAAATGGTGGCTAAATGATTTTGGAGCCTTCAAGGAACAGATTTTATTGCAAAAAAGTGTCGGCTCTTGAAGACTCTTAAAGGCCTCATGCCTCTGTCCAATCTCCACTATTGTTTCCATTTCATACTTTGAAATTTCTGCTAAAATCCAAGAGAAAAACTGCTGCAAAACCATCATTTTCCCCTTCTCCCACTCAAAACTAACCTTCATTTGCTCCCCTTTTTCTCCATAAAAACTCCCTTTTTTTCATGATTTCTTTTCCTCCCTTCATGAAAATCATCTTTACAAGGTTAAAAACTCACTTTTTAACCTTACCGAAACCATCAAATTCCATTGAAAAATCTGAAAAATTCATGAAAATATAAGTTTTTCTATGGACTTAAGCCCCTTGGGCTAAGTCCTAACCACTTCCCCCCACATGCCCATGCGTTAAAACCAAATGCCAAAGCTTTTCGGCGCTAACCGCATCGCACATTTTCAAAGTGCGCAAGTTTTGTGCCATGGACCGAAAGTTCCGATTGCGATTGGATTTTTATGTGTTTAAAGCTCCCAAATATATTATTTCTCATGCAAACCATAAAACCCGTCCCGGGTGCTTATCGCATCGCAATAATCCAAAGAACGCACGTCCATGCCATATTCGAAAGTTCCGATGCGATTAGCAGTGCGTCATATAAATTCCGATGCGATTAAAACCTTTCTATAAATATCCTATGGGCCCGCCTTCCGTACTCAAAACCTTATAAATAATCCATCCCTATTTCCTTTTTTCCTTTGTAAAATATCAAACCCGTTTTTCCAAGGTTTTGGTCTAAAAACCAAAGTCATGTGTTAAATATACAAATGGGTTGATTAAAAAGACCGCATCGGAATTTCCGATGCGATTGAGTCTTTTATATATATAAATCCCCGCCCCTCCGATGGCATCGGAAATCTTTGAAAGGCTCCTCCGATTATGTTCAGTTGACACTTCCGATTGCGATGTTCCGATTGCTCCATCGCATTGGAGTTTTTAAAATCGCATCGCAGCTTTCACATCGCATCGCCCTGTTCTCTGATCGCGCAAATCGCATCGGCCTATCTCCCGATCATGTTAATCACATCAAACTATTCTCCGATTGCGCAATCGCATCACCTCATTCCTGACCTCCGATTGCGATTCCCCCCGATCCATTCTCAACCGTTGATCTAACCTTTAGATCAATGGACAGCGCTTCATCACATCGCAATTTTGCATCGGCACCATTTGAGTCTTGCCCCCGATTGCGATCCTCCTATTAGATCTGGACCGTCCACGTGTCCAGATCGGATGGCCCAGATCTTTTCCACATGTTTCCATCACCCTCCGCTTCTACCAAAGGGTTTTTCAAAAAGCCGTTCTCCACCGTTGATCACGCGCGATCAATGGTTTCTGTTCTTTACTTTCCGCGCTCTTCTTTAACCTCCTCTGAATAAAATCTCCACCGTTGGATGCAGCCATCCAACGGCCACGATCTTTCTCGCCTTCTGAAGAAGTTTTAACCTAATTACGTAGGATTTCTTGACTATTTTTTTGTTTTGCAGGTCTTTTAAAAGGTTTTCCATTATATTGAAGAGAAAGGCCAAAGGCCGGGAAAGACACTTCATGCGCCTTTGAGCTATTAAAGAGAATCATTCACGGGCTCGATTCCATTGTTTTATCAATGATTCATAAGATTTGATATCGTAAAGAGCCCTGCGCGTCCCTACACATCGACAAGACACTGTGTTTTAAACACATTTAAAAAGAGTATAAGTTTGAAGAACTGAGCACAGCAGAAGGAAGATTAAAGACAGATTTGGAAAATTACGGCTAAAAAATATTATCAAAGGCCTAATTCCCTGGGTTAAAACACATTCAAAAGAAATAATAAGTGTTTAACTGATAGAAAAGACCTCCACCGCTGCATTTGAGGCGAATTGATTCCTCAGGTACTACAAGAGCCACCTGTTGCCTCAAACCATTCAAAACAGAGGTCGAAGTTATTGATTAAACAAATATCTGCCTCCAGCGTTGTCAGGAAGTTAATTCTTCCAAAGGAGTTTAATACATAAAATATCTGCAGAGTTACTCCAGACAGAACACAGAGCCTGAAAGTCAAATAAATATCCCACCAAGCTTAAATCATAATTGTAAAAGTTAATACAGAGCATCCACCTGTAACTTCTCCATCGAGCCTCTCAAAGGGCCGAGAAGTCTTCACTCTGTATTAATTTTCCTTGAGATATTTTGTTAGATCTCACCTCCTCATCTTCTTATAAATACTTCTGTAGAAGATGAGGAATTTTTGGTTGGTTATTGTTTGATCACAAGTTGTAATACTGAAACTCTTTGAAGTAAATACATAGTCTGTTGAAGTTGAAGAACAAATTGAAGTCTTGGAGATCTTGCTGATGTTGTTGCATGCTTGTTCCTGAGAAGGCTCTATCATTGGATCCATGAGCTTGGCTGTTGGTGAAGTATTCTGAATTGTTTTATGTTTTTCCCCTGTTTTCATTATGTTCCATAATTTCTTACTACAGTAGGATAGAAAGTAGTAGGCTAAGAAATGACTCCTGGAAGCACCTTAGACCTATTCATCCTTCACTGTTTTATGTTTTCTTTTGCTGAAGTATTTTAGAGGCTTTAAACTTTCTCTTTAGTCTTCATGCTTGCTTATTTCCTTGATAGTTTGAACAGTTGGTTTCAGCATGATTTATGGTTCTCCCTGCTTGTCTGTTGCCACTTAAAAACTGTTATCGAAGTCTCCCTTTGAATTTATTTTCTTACAGTGAATCAGAGAGGTCTGTTTTGATCTTGCCCTTTGTCCTCACTTAAGCAGTTGGCTTAAAGGTCATTATAATTATGGTCATAGATGTTTTTAGGTGATCCCTCTTCTATGACTGTAATTATCAGTAAATATTTTATGTTTTCTAAATCCTTTAGAATAAAATCTTTGAGGAAATAGGGTGTTCCCCGAATCTTAGATTTAATTTTGAAAGTTGTCTTGAAATCATTATTTACCTAAATAATGTTTGTAGAATTTATGGTTAGCCCTGTCTATCAACTATCTCTATATTGTTTAAATTATCTCTTCAGGTTCCCTTTGTTGAGAATTCAATCTCTTTCCAAATCATTAATGTTCATCCCATTCCAAAAACAAAAGGATCCTGTGGCCAAGTTAGATTTGCCCTTTGATATCCCATATCCTTTGATGAGCTTGCTATGACCTTTTCTTGACTCCATTACCCAATCAACTAGATGTTTCTCCATTCTGTGTATCTTTCCTAGACCTTTCATGTTTTGCTGTATCAATTCAATCCAACCAAACAAACAAACAACACCTACATTTAATAACTAGTCTAAAATCAATACTATAAGCACACAAGATAAAATTTTGCAAACAAACATTTGAGAGATCCCTCTCTGAGAACAGGAGGACTAGATCCTGTAACTCTAAAGATTAGTTCTGATGTTTCCTTGTCTTTTGATTTTCCAAACTATCAAAACACGGGACACCAACATTGAGGATTTAGCACATGCGCCATCCGCGATGTCTGCGTTAGAAGTGCTTCAGAGTTGTCCGTCTCAACGGAAAGCGTTATTATCTGTGATCAACGGGATTGATCCTGCTGATTCTAGACTTCTCACTTTCGACTTAGAGAATTTCGTCCCCCGACTTCCACACCAGATTGCGCTTTTCATACAAGTTAGAATTAACAGTCTCAACATCCATAGATTTTTTGTGGACAAAGGTGAATCTATCTGTGTCATGTCATCTGCTTGTTGGAAGGCTATTGGCTCCCCAGCCCGAACTTCGTCACCCAATGCCCTTGAGGCATTTGATGGAAGGGAATCGAAACCCTTGGGTGTTCTCGCCAACTTGCCAATCACATTGCAAGGAAAGACGGTCAATGTTGAAGTAGAAGTAGTTGACGCTAAACTCAATTAAAATCTTCTACTCGGTCGCAGTTGGACTCACGCTATGATGTGTGTTCCATCCACCCTCTTTCATCTTCTAAAGTTTCCACACGAGGGAAAAATCATTACTGTCGACCAATTGTCGTTCTTTATCTCGTCTTCTGAGAACAATGTTCCATACGTGGATTAGATTCCTTCTCCCCCCGACAGTGTAGCCCTCATGGGTATCTTTCCCCTTCCGCCACCAAATACCATTCAAGTTAATATGATCTCTCTGTCAAATGACCCATGGATCGTCCCTTTACCTGAACAGGTTGATTCATTTGGGGATTCAATGCCGCTTAGTCCATTTGAAATCAATTATTGCGAGCTTGCAGCTACATCTGATTCTCCCCCTTCTGAAGGTACTCCTATGAGCATGTCTCTCGACGTTTATTCTTAATCCCCCTGGCTCGGCGATGCGGATTCACCTGATCCTTTGAAAGAAGTGTTTCCATCTGATGAGGCTATCATGGAAACCATGTCTCTTGAATATCTACCATGGAGCAATAGGCATCATTGTTCCTAGTTTATGCCTGGCCTTGGGGAAATGTCTAACTGTCTTGAGCGTTTTATGCCTCAAGTTCCTTCTCCGCCACTTAAAACACCTATCTTGACTCATGAAGTCTTCGCTAAAGGTAACTTGGGTAACATCACCCATAAGATTCCTATCGACATTTCCGTGAAACCAGGAGTTTTCGAGAACATCCATGTTGGAGTCACTTGCTCTTCCAATGAAGTCCAAGTGTATACTAGCCTCTTTCGTGAATTCCATGATGTTTTCGCCTAGTCTTACGAAGAGATGCCTAAAATTGATCGTAGTATTGTGGTGCACGATATTCCCACCTACCTGGAGGCAAAGTCTGTTCGCTAGCATCTTCGTCCAGTGCATCCTCGAGAAGCCGCCGCCATAAAATCTGAAGTTGAAAAATGTATCAAAGCAGGTTTCATTTATCTGATTCTTCTGACGGAGTGGGTTTCTAACATTAGTCCTGTGGATAAGAAGCAGGGAGAAATTTGTGTTTGTGTTGATTATCGTGATATTAATCAGGCCTGTCCTAAGGATAACTATCCCACCCCTTTCATCAATCAGATCATTGATGATTGTGTGGGGAGTGAGATTTTTTCCCTTATGGACGGATTTTCTGGCTATAATCAGATCAACATTCTCCCATCCGATTAACACAAGACCACTTTTATCTGTCCTTGGGGAAATTTCGCATATAAGAAACTCCCTTTCGGCTTAAATAATGTTGGGGCTAAGTTCTAGCGCGCGATGTCTTATTCCTTTCACGATATTCTTCATATTTTTCAACCATACCTGGATGACCTTCCGGCTCATTCAGCTGCGCGAAAAGACCACCCAGACCATCTCCACCAAATATTTCTTCATTGTAGATGCTACAACATTCGGCTCAATCCGCATAAATGTGTCTTCTGCATCTATTCCGGTAGAATTTTAGGGTTTATCGTATCCAAAGATGGAATTCGCCTTGATCTTCTTAAGGTTGAAGCTATTGTTAATCTCCCCTCTCCATCCTCATTACACCAACTCCAGAGTCTCCAAGGGAAAGAGAATTTCTTATGTCGTTTTATCCCGAACTATGCCGAAGTAGCCAAAGGATTCACACGACTTTTAAAGTAGGACGTCCCTTTCTGTTGGGATGAGGTTGCTCAGAAATATTTTGATACGCTTAATACATTGCTTGTCAACGCTCCTCTATTGCGTCCTCTGAATTACCATCGTGATTTCGCCCTCTATCTAGCTATCAGCTTCAATATGATCGCCATGGTTTTGGTTCAAGATGATGATGACGGTAACGAGCATGTTTTTTATTACTTGTCTCAGAACCTTCTCGACCCTTAAACGCATTACGCACATGTCGAGAAGTTAGTGCTAGCTACGGTCCAGGCCATCTAGTGTTTTCATCATTATATCCTTTTACGGATGGTGACTGTGATTTCTGATTGTAACCCCATAACCTATATTCTGTCTCAACAGTTGCTCAGGGGAAAATACTCGAAGTGGATCGTTATCCTCCAAGATTTTGATTTGGAGTTTACTACTGCCAAATCAAATAAATCACTCGTTTTCGCTGATTTGATTTGTTCTCTCCCCGCCGACTCTGCTCCTTCTTATTCCGAGGATCATATTCTAGAAAAAACTCTTTTATTGATTATCACCCTCGATCCATGGTACGGTGATATCATCGTGTATCTCTAGACTTCTAGTTTTAGGTCTGAGTTAACGAAAGATGCCCGACGCTGCATTCGGCATCAGTCACAACCTTATCGTATTATCGGAGATACCCTCTATCGTGTTGGAGTCGATTCTTTACTCTGCCGATGTCTGACCCTCAAGGAAGCTGAGAAAGTTTTAAATGATTGCCACAGTGGCGCCTGTGGTAGCCACATGTCTAGTTATGCCACCGCACAGAAGATCCTTTGTGCTGGCTATTTCTGGCCATCCATTTTTAAAGATTTCATTGTCATAGTACACAAATGTCATGTGTGCCAGATATATCAATGCAAGATGTGTGTGCCACCTGTTCCACTACACCCTATCATTACCATTGGTCCTTTTTCCAAATGGGGCATCGATTTTATGACGTGTAACCCTCATTCAACCGAGGGGGGCATGCCTATATTATCATCGTCGTTGATTATTTTACAAAATGGGCCGAAGCAATGCCTACAGTGGCTGTGGACAGTAAGACAGTCACGCAATTCATATTCAATCATGTTATTACTCAGTTTGGTGTCCCTCAAGCTATCGTTACTGATCATGTTTCTCATTTTTGAGACTATATGATGGCGGAGCTAACGTCTAAGTTGGGTCTGCGTCACGACAGCTCCATGCCTTATTACCCTCAAGATAATGGCCAAGTTGAAGCCGTAAAAAAATTTCTTGTTACAATGCTTCAACGAACAATTGGGATCCATAAATCAAATTGGAATCTCATGTTGTTTTCATCTCTATGGGCTTATCGAACGTCGATTAAGAGTGCAACCAGATTCACCCTGTTTCAGTTGGTATATGGTCTGGAAGTTACTCTTCTGATTGAATGTGAAATCCCTTCACTCAAACTAGCTATGGAATTATTGCCTAATACTACGCCTGAGGAAGAGCGTCTCCTTTATTTAGAAAGATTGGATGAAACTCATCGCTTAGCTGCCTTAGTCATCGAAGCATAGAAGAAGCGAGTCAAAGCTCATTTTGACCAAACAGTTTCCCCTCGTTCTTTTATCAAAGGTAGCCTCATTCTCCTGTACGACCAAGCTCATGACAAGCTAGGGGAAGGTAGATTTCAACCCATGTGGCATGGGCCCTACATCATCAAATGTGTGTTACAGAATGGGGCTTATAAGCTTATTGATTATGAAGGTTAACCCTTAGCACAACCCATAAATGGTTTGTACTTGAAAAAGTAATATGCTTGAGTCATTCATGCATGATATGTGTAAGTTTTTTTTTTCATTTTTGTACATGCTTTGGTTTGATGTTCTTTATAAGATTTTTCTGCTTATTGGGTCTTGTTTGTTATGAAGATGTCTATTTCCCCTTATGTTGGTTTCGCGGATGGTGCTTCCCGCAGTACCAGGAACTTGTCGTTGGCAGCCTGGGTAATTTATGATCCTGTTGGTGAGTTGATTAACCTACAAGGTATTTGTCTAGGACCAACTACAAACAATGTCACTGAATATAGTGTTGTTTTGGAACTATTAACCGAGGCAGTTAACCTCGGCATACACGCATTGCTTGTGAATCTGGATTCGTAGTTTGTTGTTCTTCAACTTAACGTTCGTTATTCGGTTTGAAACCCATGCATTTTGAGATTGTATTTGTGTATTCGTTTACTTGAAAGACATTTTTATTTCATCACAAATCAACATATACCAATATGAATGAATACATTAACTGATAAAATAGCTAACATTGTGCTAGATAGGCATTTGCACAATTTATAAAACATCATCATATGTAAATAGACCCATGTAGAAAACATATGTATATATATCGATTGTTTGCAACATGTGCATCATAAAAACCCAAAAAATATATATGTATGTTTCAGTTACATCGCGAGACAACATGTCTCTCAAAATGTGCGGAAATAAAATCCTAGATGCTTAATCAGCGTGGTGCTCATGATAGCACGTCACCACTCGTACCAACCGCCTTATCAAGCGGTGGATATGGCTCAGCACCCCTATAGTATGCCTTTGGTAGGCCCAAGGAACATCATCCAGGCAAGCATAGTCTAGGATCCCATGGGAGATCCCCTCCAGATTTTGTACTATCTCCTCCTCGCCGCCCTCGCCATGAGGATCGAAATTGCGAGGAGTTCGCCTCACTATCGGTGACATACCTGCAGTTATCTCTGGGCCAACATTTGCATACATATAATATTAGCTGTTATAACATTCATATATAGAAAAAAATCATAAACTCATAAAATTAAAAAATGAGTCTCACCTAGCTCTTCGTCCCAATCCTCTCCCTCCGGGAGCGGGAGATCTAGATCACCGATGAAGTCTGTACCATAGTAAGGCTAGTCCTCCATGATAATCAGTTGTCAATGAAGCCAATTAAAAAACTCTGGCCTCCAGGACATCTGTTGTCCACCCCCTGTTCTAGGCATCAGCGCAGCCCATCAGGCCATCCGTGGTTCTCTGAGTGGTGGCATCGGGACAATGACCTCCTGACGCTGGAATATGGGTAGTCGTTCCAAGAAGAACGATAGCAGAATTGATCCATACCCAAACTATTTTAGTTTTCCCTTGCACTTGGTGAGTTTCCGCTTAATGTTAATAGTCACGGCCTCTGCCTAGTTGTAGAGATTCAGGTTCATGCACTCTGAGGCAAGAAGTAGTTGTGTCTTTGTGAACTCATGCGGTGCTTGCGATCCTGTAGCCCACGTGATAGTGTGCAGCACTACTTTTAGTGCCAGATCAGGGATGGTTTGGATGTCAACCTTTCCACTCCCTGTTCCTTTTCGTGCCCCTCGGCACACCTTGTCGATCACCATTCCCATGCTTTCCCCGAAAGGATGGGTACCAGTTAAGATAGGGACTGCACCCCTACGCGACAATACTGTGATAAAATACACATCAGATACATCGAGTTCAAGTTCTCGATCTCAAAGCACATACTTTTCTTGATCTTCGTCCCAAATTCTTATCAAATATTGAAGCAATTCCGACTGAGCCGGAGGCACGGTGTTAGGAAGAATTTCTTTAGCCCACAGTCTCTGAGGGCATTCATGCATCGTTCATTCTCCATGGCAAGTTCATATTCCTCACTATGTTCTCTCTCTTTCCACTCAATCACCATTTTTTCTGCTTGGTACCTGCACACATTGTTCATATGAGCATTGTTAGTATACTTGAGCATCCAAATTTGCAAACAAATGGCTGCAATTTCCTTAAATTTAGACGGATTTTTGGGTTTCACGGTTGGTGCGACTGTTTTTCAAACAGTCGCGCCAATGGGCATGCCTTCTGTGTAAAAAAGGGGCGATTGGCGCGGGTCCATGCCCGAAACCCGTGCCAACCACGATTCCATAGTTTTGACAAATCCTCCCCTAAAGTATTCAAAATGATAAATAAAGGTAATGAAATTTAGCTCAAAAGATGGCAAATGATGTTGGCTCTCACCTGAGACTAACAGAATCAAGATTGGTTCACTAGATCGCTCGCAATCATCGCCACAAGATTGAAAGGAAAATGGGTCACTGTTGCTCCACAAAGAGGTAAAAGTGAAAAGTAAATAATTTTTACCACTTATGGCATTTTATAACTTTTAAAAATCTTAAATTAGGTTTTAAAACATATTTGTCAATTATTTTATCATATTATTTTTTAGGAATACATTTTACACACATCTTTTTGTGCAGCGACAGGTTTTCACATGGTTATGACGAAGAAACGAGTTGTATTTTATACTTTTCGAACTCGGTAAAAACACAAAATAGTCACTATTGGAGTCACCTTTCAGCTCTTTTCTGACTCTCTAAAACTGAAAATATTGTCGAGATGCTTGTCGTTTTGAACTCATTAAATGGTTTCGAAACGATATCTACCCAGTATACGTTTACCCCTTTTTCGAGCTAGGATAGATTATTTATGAAAAAGGAATACCTTAGCCTATCGTGACTAAGAGGTTCTCTCGGATATTGTTTTCTACCTTTTCAGATCCGAGAGACTATTTACGAAATGGGCCTTTACTGGAGTTTTCTTTTCCGCTTTCCTTCAAATTCTCTAAACATGAAAAGATTCTGAGTTCTCCCTTTGTCAGACTCGTTAAAAACTGATGACATCGGACTCCGTCATTATGACGCTACTCGAGTTCCTCCTTCCTAGGGCTCGTAAAATGTACTAGGTTGGATTTTTCTGAAGGAAAAACTTACATTGCAAACATATGCTATCCCCTTCAAGCTTGTTTTCAAAAAATAATTGGGGTACTCGCCAGAAATGGTCGGGAAAATGGAACCAGATTGTAGTCATGTTGGCAATATGTCGCTCTTGAACATGGCACTTGTGTGCATTCTTGTCGAGTTGGGGACATCTCACCTTGTCATTTTTTTTCCTCCATGGGTTTGAGTAATCTCTTTTGACCGCTCATTTTCTCTTTGCCACGTCACCATGACCTCAGATCCCTTGATGTCAAATACTTCCAAATCTAGTGTTGTGCCACCAATATGTTCAAGATAAGTTTTCCTCTGAAGTTTTCAACCTCCCTCTGATTCTTTGTTGGTCTTGATTCACAAACATCATATTCCTCTGTCTCGTGTCGATGATGTGGGAAAAATTATAGCCCACTTTCGATCAGATCACTTCCTATTGACTTTAGCTCATTATCCAAGAAGTTGATCTAGAGACTCCCTTCAGGTACCTTGGAGCTTGCATGCCTCAATGGCAGGTTCTTCGCATTCGACGTAAGGTCCACATCATTGGCCTTCGATCGACTGACTCTGTGGGTGTTAGACGTCAGATCGTTGTTCACATTCCGTGGATTGTACCTTTCGTACCTTGAGATCCATTGTCATTATTGGTGGTTTCTCTCGCGTCTGTTAACGACTTTCATCATTGGCTGGTAATCAGACGATTTTCTTACATGTTCGACTTCAGCTCGCATATTCGCATGCTCGAATTTGTACTTTTCTCGAGTCGAGATGGAGTGCAAGACCCTGGGTTTTCTCTGATGAAACCCAGGTTGCGGGTTCTTTGTGGATTACTATGACTTATTACATGACTCTTCTGATTAGATGGCTGCGACCATACCTGAGTCTACTTTTTGATCCCTATTGTTGATTGGTTGTGTCCATACCTCGGGTCTCACTGTTTATGTACTCTATTATGGATGGTTGCGCCCATGCCACATGTCATGTATCAGAGATATCAATTTTACTTGTACTTGAAGGTTTTCTGACAATAGTGTTTGGGTCGAATGCATTCTCATAAAACATTTCACCCTTCCCTCTCTCTCGGACCTCATGCTTTAGGGGGCATCTGTTACAAAGAATTTTGTCACCGTCACTGCAATCCCTCGCCCTGCATTTTGGAGGGTCTTTCCCGTGACCTCTGAGCAGTTTCATACTCTAAA
This sequence comes from Pinus albicaulis, assembly GCA_034641835.2. Classification (NCBI taxonomy): domain Eukaryota; kingdom Viridiplantae; phylum Streptophyta; class Pinopsida; order Pinales; family Pinaceae; genus Pinus; species Pinus albicaulis. The sequence continues at coordinate 485,863,381 of CM076578.1, forward strand.
AACACCTTCTTTGCATCCTTCTGAATAAGGGTATCATTTCTCCTGTTGGACATTTCCTTAAAAAGCACACAAAAACCTATTTTTTTGCCTTGGCGCGGGTAGCCAGTTCACCCCTCACACCAATGTGGTAAATTTACACTAGAGCCTGCACAACTTGGAGCTTTGTCTCAGTGTAGTGCCTGTGATATCTATTTTAGGAATGTTTTTTAACAAAAAGAGGCAGAAGTTTCCTTCTAACCACCTCAGGGATGAGTCACAGGAAGTGGTTAAGATGATTTTCCACGGATCTCCCTCTTTAGGTAGTGGTTTCCACCTCCCATGGAACACTCCTTGAAGATAGGTCTCCCTTCCATAATTATAGGGATCCTAACCTCTCCCTCTCCCTCTATATAAATAGGCCTTCTCCCTTTATGAAAGCTAGCTGAACATATAGCCAAGAAGCTGAAATTGGAGAAGAGATACTATAGTTGAGTAATTGCTATTGAGAAGGTAGAACCAAGGAGAATATTGTGGAGAGAGCCCCGTATGAATTCCCAGTGAGCCTTTGTGAGACATACTCCACTGGAACCCTGTTGAAGGAGACCGCAACGCCAAAGCTTGGTTGTACTCTTCCTTTCGTTTATTAATATACTCGACTATGGTGTTGGTTCCATCATTGTGTTATGTTGATTATTTAATGAAATTGATTTAGTATTCTTCGACTGACTGATAGTTACGAATGTGGATTAGTATGTTGTATATCGTCGTTGTTTCTTATGTGTGTACAGGTGTCCAAGCATGAAAGCGAACGCACTATGATCTGTCAAACTAGGAGCGAGAGGCAGCCACTCTTTCCAACGACAACAACAGCGTAGGACCTCTTGTAAGTCATCTATCGAATATTCATCCATTCGTTAACTAGGAATTGATATTATAGCTTGTCTCATTTTTGGCTAGACCCACTCTAGGGCTAGTGGGATCGCCTCTGTCCATAGAGGGGATTTACATCAGCAACAAATACTAACGGGGGATGAGCAGTTGATACACTCATGCAAGGCAGATCTTTCAAAGGAGTTTGAGATGAATGATTTGGGCCTCCTTCATTATTTCTTTGGATTGGAAAGATGGCAGCGGGAAGGTGAACTATTTGTGTCTCAAGGCAAGTATGCCCGAGAGATACTTGAGAAGTTTCACATGCAAGGCTGCAAGCCTATTGTTGTGCTCAACTTAGTGTTCCTAAATTGAGGTCATTAATTGTCAACTAGGGCTAGTAAACTACCGAAGTGTGGTGCACTGTATGTGCCTAGGTATCTGTTTCTCACTATGTTGTGTTTAATGTTTTTATGATGTTTTTGGTTTTATGGTTTTTATATTGAAAAAGAGCTAAGAATTTTACACTAAAACAGAGTGAAACTATTCTAAACTAGGTGTGCACTAAAGGACAGAAAATGCAAAGCTTGATAAGGACTCATAGCGAAGAAACAAATCACAACATGAACTCAGTATCCCATATCATGAACTCATCCAATTCATTCATTTAGAGATATGTTGGAATAGCTTGAGAAAAGGATAAGTTTTTAGTGCAATTGAGGTTTTCCTAAGTCAACAATCAACTTACAATGTTACAACATCTCATCCATGGTTAAAGGTTTATTAGAACATAATTGGAAAAGAACATTTGTAGCACAATAAGATTTCTACTCTAAACTAACTTCTAATTCTATTCTGCAACTCAATTTAGCACTACTAGGCCTTTTTCAAAAGTTATAGATTTCTTTTTAGAATAGTCTTTGAGAAAAGGCTTGTTTGTGAAATTGTAAAAAGGTTGCAAAATACTCAAGGCCTTAAACTGATATTACTAGCTTCTGTCTAGATGATGATCTATTAATATGAAGTTAGAACAAAAGAAGTTTTGTAGATAATGAAGACCGTGGTATTTAAATTTAAAAACTAATACAATTTAAAATGCAATGGATAACAACTAAACTAGAATGCTAATACAGTGAACTAAGACTAAACTAGAGTGCTATTATCTAACTTGAAATGAATTGGAGCTGAACTAGAATGATACTAATACAGTGAACAAAGTTAAACTAGAGTACCATTATCAAGCTTGAAATATAGTGACAGAATTAAACTAGAATGACATCTACCTCCGGAGTATTGACTGAGCTAAAATGCAACTAATTCTATGAAATACTACAGCCCTCTCTTGTTTAAGATGAGTGATATTTTGGAATAGTTTGTACAAACAAGTTTGGCTATATCATTCAGTGCAAATGGGCATAAAAAAAAACATAACAATATGCAGGTAAACTAAAACACCACAGCTAAGTCTTATCCAGGGTTAGTGATATTTTGGAAGAGATTAATGAGAATAGGACTAGCTGTAACAACTAATTATAATTGAACACAAAAACGTAAAGTTCTAAATTGCTACAATTATGCCTCATTCCGGATTAGTGATCTTTTGGAATACTTCATGAGAACAAAGCTAAACTGTAGTATCCAATGTAAGCAAAGTTCAGAAAACTATTTAAATTGAGAATGAAACAAAGCTACGACTACTTATCTAAACCAAATGCATAACGCTTCACGGGCAGTAGGGTCCCTCTACCACTGGATCAACACGCGGATCTACTCAAGATTGACTCAGCTCGTGCAATAAAATGATGTTTCTTTCATTAAAGGAGAAATTCTTCAAAACAGAGTATTTACAGCCTTCCAAAATCTAGCAACAGAAACAAAATCTAACCAAAAGTTTCTCGGTCTCCCAAGTCATACTTATAATGAAATTACATAAATACTTCTTGAGAAAAACAGGGATAAGTGTCTTTCTCATTCCTAATCAAATTAAAACTCTTATTAACAGTCTTGTGCTTTACTGCGGACATCTCTAGAGTCCGTGTTTTGATAGGAAACTACCTCTCTTCTTCGTGCATAACCACTTTGATATTTTAACTCAGACTTCGTGGGGAGCAACAAATGATGAGGGAATGATGTGGAATACGACCATATGTGTTTTTCCCTGAGATGACACATGGAACCTGCGTAGACATGAAGATAGCTACAGAATCGGCAACTAGCTACAGAATGTCTGCATTCTGTGGCTAGGTGTAGTCAAAAAGTACTACAACAACAAAATCATGAAAGCATAGCAAGTTAGACATTATATACAATCTCAAAGAAATTTTAACTAATCTTATTGATCATTTAAGCCTGAAATTAATAATGGACAAAGGACATGAAGTGGAATGTGGTGGAAGAGAAGAACATCTTTGAAGCTCAACATACCCCCACTGCTAGGTTCTTACATGTCCTCATGCAACTATTCCATGAACTCTGAGACTTCTGCAAGGACATCCAACCCTCTTCTTCTGCTTTTTCTGGCAGTCAATGGCCTTCTAGGCTTCCTTATGACTAACTTAAATCTCAAATTTGTGAGTGCCCTGGTTAACCTTTTATTTTTCTTTTTCAATTTTTCACTGGCCTTGTACAACTTTTGCATTTGTAGAGACAGAGTTGAGTTCATATCAGTTTTCAGCTTAATCTGCTCCCTTAGAAATTCATTCTCATTCTTGATATGTCTATTGAGTACTTCTAACTCATATTTATCTCTTCTTAGGATATCAATTGCAGATTTTGGTGGACTAGGAGTTCTGTCTTTACTTTCTGAAGCTCTCTTTTCTAGTGTCTCAACATAATTGTAAATTTCTTGCTGTGCTGGGTCTATTTCAGGAGCTTCTTCATCAAAATCCTCCTCATACTGATGCTCAGGTGTTTCTTCATCCTCAATGTTTATAATTCCGGTTTGTCTAATCTATGTTTTCTTTAGTATCCCTCTAATTCTGTGGCTCCGTCTTGGTTGAGATGGCCCTTCTCCTTTTTCTCTGGCAGATTTCCTTATTATCCTCTCTTTCTTAAGCTGCTTCTTAATTTGGGCCAATTTCTCAGAAATCATTTCTTCACTATCCTCTTGTATTGTTTTACCAGTTTCAGTTTCAGTTTTGGAGGTTTTCCATCTTGTGCTTCTTTTTGTAGATTTGTCTTCAGGTGGAGGTTCCTTGGGTTCTTCAAAGTGATTTCTCACTAAGAACTCATCCCAATTATCTCCCATTTTTTTCAAATGATATTCAATCAAGATTTTGACTAAACCATGGTGGTATAAGGTTGTTTCCAGAAATTGAACTCTCTTTTGAACACTTGAGGCCATTTTCTTTAAAATATGAAGCAAGAAAAAGGGCAGTTGATTTCTTCTTCTAAGAAATGCATCATTAACCGAATATGGTAAACATAGAAAGTACCAAATCTACCTTCACAAGTGATAAATTTTTGCAAAATGAATAACATGTTCCTCCACTTATTCTTTAATGCCGAGCTAGGAATACCCTTTTTAAAAATGGAAACATCCATACCTGGTGACTTGAGTATTTGCTTCCATGTCTCGTTATGAAATTCTCTATTTTTGAACCACCTTTCTCCTTGCCTAGGTAGTTCTGTTGCCTCTGCAATGAAAGCCTCTGTAACCATGAATTTAATGTCTCCTATTTTGACCTCGGCTCCATTGAAGGACCTTGCAAATGTTTTAGTCACCTCTTTGTGAAAACCACTAAATTTCTCCCAAAATTGCAACCACCCAGCTTGTTGTAACATTTCTCTGATTTGTGGATAACCCTCCAAGTACTCAGTTCCAACCGGTTCAGTCCTCACTATGAGACCCATAGTTTTTCTTTCCAACCTTCAAATTACTACTCCTCTTCTCATGGTGAAAATGACTGTTAAAGAGATGTTTTTTCCCCACAGATGCTTCCTCTGTTTTACAGACCGAAATGGTTAAGAGTTGGCTACGGGAAAGAATGATATGGAGTGGTTACGGAATGAGTATAATGAGGTGAGGGTGATGTAAATGAATTAATGAGTTGGGAAATATCTTGGAAGAAAAGACCGCGGAGATATTTCGTAAGAAATTCAAAATCATCATTAAATGCTTTTGCCTAGTGACATGACTAATCCAATCACCTCAGTACTTTAACTGTTAATTTTTTAAATGATGATCAGATATGGGATTTGGAATGGCGGAATAGAAGGAATTTTATCCAAAGTTTTTATGAGAGGTTTGTTAGGCATGATCAACACAATTAATTAAAACAACTTTTTGAATTATACATAACTTAACTATACTAAAAATTTTCATGATCTATCATTATAATAATTTCATAACTTTTACCTTTGCCTTTCCTCTGATTTTTGTGATCTTCATATGCTTTGTTCTCCCCTGAAAATCATTAATCCTTGATTTTGCTTGTTGTCATGGATATGCAGGATCATTTTGTTGCAGATCAAATAATTGTTGGACAGCGCCTTCAGGATCTCTGGCTGCAGAATGTCTGTATGGCTGCAGAATGTCTGATTAGCTGCAGAATGTCTGACTGATTGCAGAATGTACCTGTAGAAGACTTGAAACATGAAATGGAATGGTTTGGAGCATGAATGGAATGTTGTATGGAATGAGTGAAAATGGATAATGAAATATGGTGTAATGGAATATGAATGAAGTGAATAATGGATTGAAATGGATCACAACTTATGAAGTGGAGTGGAGTATGAAAAGTAGCATGCAATTCATGATGTGTATTATTCAATTGCAGAAAAACATCAAACTTAAAAATATAGGATGGAAATGAGGTGGACCATGGAGTGAAATGAATGAAGTGTGGATGAATGAATGAAATGGAGTATGGATGAATGGAGTGAGATGGATCATAAGTGAAATGGATCTGCACTTATGATTTTGTAGTAACTGCTTACAGAAAGAACAGATTTGAAAAGCTAGAGTGTCAGAAAAATTCTGATTTTCACTCCACCTTTTCTGTATAAAAATGCCAATCAGTGATTGGTTTTCATGTTTATACTTTATTTTTATTTTTTTTTCAATCATCTGACTTCAGAAAATTTAATTAAGTTTATGAAGAAGAAAAATTCTTCTTCATTAACTTCACATCACTGTTTTCCTGGAATCTCTTGAAAAATTCTTCTCTTGAGAGTGGTTTGTGATACAGCTTCAATCTATGACCATTCACAAGAAAAGTGACCTCTTCTTCATCTATTGTCTTGATTTTTATTGCTCGATTGTCAAAAATTCTTATAATTTAATATGGCCCAAGCCAATGTGTTTGGAATTTACCTTGGAAATCCTTGAACTTTGAATCAAACAAGAGAGCCCAGTCACCTTCTTTGAATTTCTTTTCCTCGATGCACTTATCATGCCATCTAGTCCTTTGATGTTGGACTATACTTGTTTTCTGAACTGCATCTTGTCTGATCTCATCCAATTCATTAATTTGCTCCAATCTGTGTTTTTGTGCCTCTGATAGATCAAGTCTTAGTTGAACTGCCATTTTGAAAGTTTGAATCTGTAACTCTATGGGAAACAAAACTTGCTTTACATAAACAAGTTCATAAGGAGTATGGCCTGTTGTGCTTCTCCATGTAGGTCTATAGGCCCACAAGGCTTCAGGAAGCCTATCTACCCAATCTCTTCTATGTAAATGGAGAATCTTCGTTAGGATCCCTCCAATGACCTTATTAGTAGATTCCACTTGACCATTTGCTTGTGGATGATAGGGAGTAGATTTTCTGTGTCTGATTTTGTACCTCTCCATCATTTTTTCCACTAGCCTTGATGTAAATTGATCTCCTTATTCTGTAACAATTTCCCTTGGGACACCAAAACGAGTAAAAATATCCTCAAAAAGAAAATTAACTACAGATGCTTCAGTAGCAGAAAGTAATGGCTTGGCCTCTACCCGTTTAGTAACATAATCAGTGCAAACTAATATATATTTCTTTTGTCTTGATGGAGGACTAATAGGTCCTACAAAATCCAAAGCCCATTTTTCAAAAGGTTCAATATGTACCTGAGGCTGCAATCGCATCTCACCTGAAGGAGAAGGTTTCCCTACCCTTTGGCAACTGTCACACCTTTTAACATACTCTTTAGCATATTTGAAAAGGGATGGCCAATAATATCCCAAATGAAGGATCTTATAGGTTGTCCTTTTATCAGCAAAGTGTCCGCCACAAGGTTCATCATGACATGCCTTGAGAATCTCAGGCATCTCATCTTCCCGAACACATCTCCTAATGATAAGATCTGGACCTGTCTTGTATAACTCATTAGCAACCCATGAATATTTTGCACTGTCATAAATGATCTTTCTTTTGTCTCTTGCATTCATTATTGAAGGAAATTTCCCTGAAACTAAATAATTAGCAATGTCAGCAAACCAAGGAGTTTGAGTAGAAATTGCAAAAAGATATTCATCGGGAAATTGATCTTCAACTGGAGTGTCATCTTTGATGTTTTGGAATCTAGATAGGAAATCAGCTACTGTGTTTTGTTTTCCAGGCCTATCTAGAATGGTAATGTTGAATTCTTGTAAAAGCAATAACTATCTTATGACTCTGCCATTAGTAATTGATTTGTTCATTAAGTATCTAATTGCAGAATGATCAGTGTGAACAAAAGTTTCATAGCCTGTTATATAGTGTCTAAATTTGTTTATGGCATGAACAACAGCTAAAAACTCTTTTTCAGTTACAGTATAGTTTAACTCTGCAGGAGTCAAATTTTTACTGGTATAGTAGATGGCATAAGGAATTAGGTCTTTTTGTCCCAATACTGCTCCTAGAGCTGTATCTGAGGCATCTGTTGAAATATGAAAAGGTAGCTTCCAGTTAGGTCCCCTTAAAATAGGTGCTTCAGAGATTTTTGTTTTCAGGGTCTCAAAGGCTAACTGGCAATCGGGATTCCACTTGAATTCACAATCTTTGGTAAGTAATTTGAAAAGTGGAGATGCTATCTTGGTGAAGTTTTCTATAAACCTTCGATAATATCCTGTAAATCCAAGAAAACTCCTAACATATTTTTGGCAACCTAGAATAGATAAGTTAGAGATGACTTCAACTTTTGACTCATCAACTCTAATCCCATCCCCTGAAATGTGATGACCCAAAACAATTCCTTCAGTAAACATCATAAAACACTTTTCATGACTTAGTGAAAGATTTTCTTCTTTACATCTCTTTAAGACTTTTTCCAAGTTTGCTAAGGCTTCTTCAAATGTGTTTCCATAAACTGTGAAATCATCCATATATACCTCTACACAATCATGTATTAGATCTGAAAAGATTCCTAGTACTGCCCTTTGAAATGTTGCAGGTGCATTACATAGTCCAAATGGCAATACTTGGTAAGCATAGGTACCCCAAGGATAGGTAAATGTGGTTTTGTCTTGATCTTCAAGTGCTACTTGAATTTGGTTATAACCACTAAACCCATCTAAAAATGAGAAGTACTTTTTGCCAGCTAATGTATCTAACACCTGATCTATGAAGGGTAAGGGAAAATGATCTTTAAGAGTAGCTTTGTTTAATTCCTGGTAGTCAATACATACCCTCCATTTACCATTTTTCTTTGGCACAATTACCAAAGGAGAAACCCACTGACTATCTGAAATAGGATAGATAAATTTGACATTCAATAATTTCTGCAATTCTTCTTTAACAATCTCCCTAAGATTTGGACTCATCCTTCTCTGAGGTTGTCTGATTGGTTTACAATTTTCCTCTATGTAGATGTGATGATTGCAAGTCTTGGGGCTTATCCCTTTCATATCAGTGTACTCCCATGCATATGCAGAAGAATGTCTATGTAATATCTTGACTAGCTCTTCTTGTTGAGATTTCTCTAGGTTCTTGTTTATGTTTAAAGTTTTGCCTGGAAATATCTCAATTGTAGAGCTGCCAAATTTATCCATGGAATAGAGAGACATCTGCCTTGATGACAAAAACTCAATGTTGGATTCTTATTGAAATTGCTCATGTTTATATTCCGAAGAGGATTCAAAGTTTTCCAAGGTATTCAGAATTTGGCTATCTTCACTAATTTCTGAAATTGTGAAGAGAGGTTGTAAGTCTTCTTCATCCTCTATCCATTGAGTATCATCTAATTCTGTAATTGTTCTTGCTGGAGGATACAAGGTAAATTTCTTGGTTGAACTACCATCAGAGATATACATATCACCGTATCTACAACTAATGAAAGCATCAGCTGTAGCTAACCAAGGTCTTCCTAATATAATAGGGTGTCCTCCTAGATTATTATTAGGAGTTAGGATCATAAAATCCACAGGATACTCCCAAGAATCTAGGGACACTGGAATGTCTTCTATTACCCCATCAGGTTTAATCACAGATCTGTCTGCTAATTGTAATAATGTGGGTGTAAAGAGAAGATTAGGAAGTTTCAGTTTATCCATGATTTGTCTACTCATGATATTGATTGCTGCTCCTAAATCAATAAGTGTGTTTTGGATTTCAATTCCATTGATGTGAATTTTAACAACTGGATTTCCTGGGTCTAGATACTTTGGAATAGCAATCTTACCCATCATGATATCTACTATTTTTCCTGCCAGTTGAATTTTCTTTATCTCTCTTATTATTTTTCTTGTTTTCTTCATGCTCAACTCCTTTATTGTCTTTGCTAAGATTGGAATTTCCTTGATGGCTTGCAATAATGGGATCTTAATACAAACATTTCTCAACTCATCTAGGAAATCATAATTAGGCACCATAATTTGTTTTTCTACACCCCTATCAATTTTTAATCTTTCTGGGAAGGGAGGTGTAGAAGTGGATGTTGATGGATGCTCTAATATAGGAGTTGAAATTATTGGTTCTTTTTGTTTTGATTTTTCAATGGTTGAGTCTTGGAAAGTTGTGTTCTCTTCAAGACTTGTATTTACCCGTAGAGAAACTTCCTCAGAATTTTCTTTCTCTTGTATGATTACAGAAGGTTTCCTCTTTTCAAGTATTCTTCCAGACCTAAGTTGAACATCACTAAGGTCTAAAAGAGTGATCAAATAAGTTGGAAATTGTTGGCCTTCTATCATGTATGTGTTCTGAGGATTTTTATTGTTGGGGTTTGGTATGGGTTGGGCAGGCAACTGATTTGTTTTCTGAGGAAATGGTAATGGAAGTGGTTGATTTTGATGTTGTGGATTTTGAGGATTTTGTTGAGGAGAGAAATGTGGATATGGTGGATAGGATGGTGGATATTGGTAATACTGAGAGTATCTTCCATAAGGATTTTGTGCTCCTTGCGCCCAGGTTTGTGATTGATTTTGAAATTGGGGCCAAGGTTGCTACCAAGAATTCCAATTTGATGGAGGTTGATTATACATTTGATCATGAAATCCTTGTGTTTGAGGTCCTTGCCAAGGCCTTTTAGAGACAAAATTGAGAGATTCTGTGGAACTTGTAGGAGTATCTTCTTGAAAGAATCTTTAAGAACAGGAAGTGAAGGACAACTCTTGGTCTCATGTTTTTCTGAACAAATTACACAAGTCTCCACAACTTTGGCATCCAAAGGGCACTCTCTCAGGGCATGTTTCTTTCTACATTTGGGACAAAAGATTGCTAAGGCATCAGATTCAGCTTTTTGCTTGTTTTGTAACTTAAGGGTGTCTATCTGTTCACTAATACTCCCCAAGATATCAGATTTGAACTCATCAAGCATATGTCCTATTTCTGCCCTACTTACTGTCCCAGAAGCAGACTTACTTTCCCTTGCAAGAGCAGGGTCTCTTGGTCCTTTTACAGTTTTAGATTTCCCTCTTGAAAGGTTGATACATAATTCAACTATTTCAGGTAATGTGAGCTGAGATATATCCCCTTTTCCCATCATGTTAAGGATATCTAACCATTCATCCCTAATTGTCTTCAACAAGAGAGCTTTTAAGGTGTCTTGGTCTAAGTTTTCCATTTTTGCTCTTTTGATGTTGTAGTGAAATCTCTCCAACAAATCTTCCAAATTTTCATCTTCTTTTTGTAGCATCTTAAACACTTCCTCCTTATGATTGATTGGCATACAATAATCCAAATACCTCTCTAGAAATGCTTGTTTCATGTCTTCCCATGTCCTAATAGAACTGTTGATCAAACTCATAAACCACTTCAATGCTGCTCCTTTCAATGTTGAAGGAAATAGTTTAAGTTCTTGAGCATCTTGTAAGTAGTCATAAGTTTCAAATTCAAATAGGAAGGTTTCAGGATCTTCAGTTTTAAGTCCATAAAAGTTTGGAAGGACAGAGGGTGAAATGTTTTTCATAGTTGCATTGGATTCTTCATCTACTATAGGAAACCCAAAAGAGCTTCCCATCTCTCTTCTACCTCTTCCTCTGCCTCCTTCTCCTTCTACACCTCTACCTCCTTCTCCTCTACCTCTACCTCTACCCCCTCCAAATAGTGTGTGTTCTCCATTAAAAACTCCTCCTCCCCCTTCTTCTGTAATAGTTGATTCTTCTGTAGAAGTTGAAAAGTTTATGTCCCTAGCAGGGGTTCCTGAATCTCCTTCTAATACAGGCTCAATGGGTAAAGTAGAATATCTTTCTAATGGAATATCTGATCTTAAGTTCTCTGGAAGTCTAGGATCAGTAAGGGATGGAATGTGGGTTTGAGTTGGAGGTGTGTTGGCTCTAGGTCTTGGTGAAACAAGTGGTGTTCTAGGAATAAAGCTTCTGCTTCTTATGAATCTACCCCTTGAGCCTCTTTCTCTACGCATATCATTGTTTTTGGGTGATAAGAAACAAGGCTACCTAGTTACACTTCCCTGGCAACGGTGCCAAAATGTTGTGCTCAACTTAGTGTTCCTAAATTGAGGTCATTAATTGTCAATCAGGGCTAGTAAACTGCTGAAGTGTGGTGCACTATGTGTGCCTAGGTATTTTTTTCTCACTACGTTGTGTTTAGTGTTTTTATGATGTTTTTGGTTTTATGGTTTTTATGTTGAAAAAGAGCTAAGAAGTTTACACTAAAACAGAGTGAAACTATTCTAAACTAGGTGTGCACTAAAGGACAGAAAATGCAAAGCTTGATAAGGACTCATAACGAAGAAACAAATCACAACATGAACTCAATAACCCATATCATGAACTCATACAATTCATTCATTTATAGATATGTTGGAATAACTTGAGAAAAGGATAAGTTTTTAGTGCAATTGAGGTTTTCCTAAGTCAACAATCAACTTACAATGTTACAACATCTCATCCATGGTTAAAGGTTTATTAGAACATAATTGGAAAAGAACATTTGTAGCACAATAAGATTTCTACTCTAAACTAACTTCTAATTCTATTCTGCAACTCAATTTAGCACTATTAGGCCTTATTCAAAAGTTATAGATTTCTTTTTAGAATAGTCTTTGAGAAAAGGCTTGTTTGTGAAATTGTAAAAAGGTTGCAAAATACTCAAGGCCTTAAACTGATATTACTATCTTCTGTCCAGATGATGATGTATTAATATGAAGTTAGAACAAAAGAAGTTTTGTAGATAATGAAGACCATGGTATCTAAATTTAACAACTAATACAATTTAAAATGCAATGGATAACAACTAAACTAGAATGCTAATACAGTGAACTAAGACTAAACTAGAGTGCTATTATCTAACTTGAAATGAATTAGAGCTGAACTAGAATGATACTAATACAGTGAACAAAGTTAAACTAGAGTACCATTATCAAGCTTGAAATATAGTGACAGAATTAAACTAGAATGACATCTACCTCCGGAGTATTGACTGAGCTAAAATGCAACTAATTCTATGAAATACTACAGCCCTGTCTTGTTCAAGATGAGTGATATTTTGGAATAGTTTGTACAAACAAGTCTGGCTATATCATTCAGTGCAAATGGGCATAAAAAAAAAACATAACAATATGCAGGTAAACTAAAACACCACAACTAAGTCTTATCCAGGGTTAGTGATATTTTGGAAGAGATTAATGAGAATAGGACTAGCTGTAATAACTAATTATAATTGAACACAAAAATGTAAATTTCTAAACTGCTACAATTATGCCTCATTCTGGATTAGTGATCTTTTGGAATACTTCATGAGAACAAAGCTAGTAAGCAAAGTTCAGAAAACTATTTAAATTGAGAATGAAACAAAGCTACGGCTACTTATCTAAACCAAATGCATAATGCTTCACGGGCAGTAGTGGCCCTCTACCACTGGATCAGCACGCGGATCTACTCAAGATTGACTCAGCTTGTGCAATAAAATGATGTCTCTTTCATTAAAGGATACATTCTTCAAAACAGAGTATTTACGACTTTCCAAAATCTAGCAACAAAAACAAAATCTAACCAACAGTTTCTCGGTCTCCCGAGTCATACTTATAATGAAATTACATAACTACTTCTTGAGAAAAACAGGGATAAGTGTCTTTTCCATTCCTAATCAAATTAAAACTCTTATTAACATTCTTGTGCTTTACTGCGGACATCTGTAGAGTCCGTGTTTTGTTAGGAAACTGCCTCTCTTCTTCGTGCATAACCGCTTTCATACTTTAACTCAGACTTCGTGGGGAGCAACAAATGATGAGGGAATGATGTGGAATACGACCATATGTGTTTTTCCCTAAGATGACACCTGGAACCTGCGTAGACATGAAGACAGCTGCAGAATCGGCAACTAGCTACAGAATGTCTGCATTTTGTAGCTAAGTGTAGTAAAAAAGTACTACAACAACGAAATCATGAAAACATAGCAAGTTAGACATTATATACAATCTCAAATCAATTTTAACTAATCTTATTGATCATTTAAGCCTGAAATTAATAATGGACAAAGGAAATGAAGTGGAATGTGGTGGAAGAGAAGAACATCTTTGAAGCTCAACACCTATTGACACTCCTATTCCGGGAAATTGGAGGACAGAGGATGCTACATCGGTAGAGGTAGTGGATGCCACTGTTTATCGACAGTTGGTGGGTTCACTCATGTATTCAGTTAATACAATACCGGACATATGTTATGCAATGAACCAGCTTTCACAAGCGATGGTTAATCCTACCAAGCTCTTTTGGAAGGTAGGCAAGCATATCCTGAGCTATCTCAGGGTCACATCTGAGTATGGCTTATGGTAAAAAAAATTGGATGAGGTGAAGTTGCATGGCTTCACGGATGTAAATTGGGTAGGTAGCCCAACGGACAGAAAGAGCACTTCAGGAGGGGTTTTCAGTATCGGATCTATAGATGTTTCTTAGTACAGTAGGAAAAAAAGATCTGTGGCACTCAGTTTAGCGGAAGAAGAATACATGGCAGCAAGTCAAGCTGCATGTGAGGCTATCTGGATGAGGAAGATCCTGGTTGGTTTGTTCAGTTCACATTTAGATCCTACATTGATACATTGTGATAATCACAGTTGCATTAAACTCTCAGTTAATCCTATGTTTCACGGTAGATTTAAACATATTGATATTCGGTATCATTATATCAGAGATTATGTGCAGTGGAAGATCATGTTGCTTTAGTACATTCCTATAGAGGATCAGGATGCAGATATTCTGACAAAGGCGCTCACCAGGAGCAAATTCAAATACCATAGAGGCAGTATTGGGGTGAAGGATAATCCTTATCTTGTTGAGAGGGAGTGTTGAGATTCAACAAGATGATGAGCTTAGTGAAACGAGTCGCCTTCACTAAGTGGGCCTGCAGGGTATTTTTGGCACAAGTCTATTTTTAGACTATGTATATTTTTAGACATGGTGATCATATTTCAAAAGTTGCAGGATGCTATTTGTGAATGGTTGGTCAAGTTGGGAAAATATATGAAATTCTATTTTTAGAATATTGGGAGAAGTCTATTTATAGATCGTCGATCTAAAAATAGAAGTGTCGATTATTATTAGCTCTTAATAATAATCCAACAATAAACAACAACTTATTCTCTTAGAGCACTTGATTTTAGTGCACAGATTTGGAAAATCATTGGGCTGAAGGAATTACGCAATTCCTAGGGTTTACTGGTGGTTTATGCATGGAGGACTTAGTTATAACTGAAGTGGAAAAGTTATGACAGATTTGAAAGAGTAGTTCATGGAGTTGTATTCAGTTTAACTCAATAAGACTCAGTTGAGCTAGTTGTATCTAGTCTAACTGAATGATACACTAGTGAGAGTGGAGTGAATTAATTAGTTAATTAATTCAAAAATAATAACTCATTAATCAACTGAAGAATACAACAGTTAACTACAGTGCATGGCAATTCCAGTGGAGACCCAGTAGAGAGATAGGTGAAAGGGCAAGATGGACTATCTGTTGTGACTATAGTGATGCATTGATTGCACCACACACACATTGGAGTTGCCAATAAGGATTGTGCAGTCAAGGAAAGGGTAATTCGAATTCATTCGGAGCTATTCTTCAGTAGGGATTGCGCAGTGGAGGCAGGCTAGCAGGAGGGCAGAGATCGGTGCATGGATTTGCAGATTTCATCTATGTTAGTGTGTGACGATTGATTGTACTGAGAGATTGATGTAATAATATTTGTATGAGATTGTTACATGATCTCCATGATACATAAAATATAATAGTTTGGGTTTTCAGCTTCAGGATTTCCCGTTAAACAACTGCGTTATGTGCGATTGTTTTTATTTATGCTTCTCATGTGTTTGCAATTAATTTTCCGCAAAAGATTAACAATGGAATGATTCTGTATTTTGAAAGAAGTTAAATATTGTGAGATCAGGGGAATCTGGATGTATGCATGCTTAGTGTATACTAATTTCTACATGAGTTGATCCAGAAGGTCATCAATCCATGGGATCGGGTCCCTATTCCAGATAATGATCTTTTTCAGCGCCCGATAGTCAATACAGAGTCTCCAAGTCCCATCCTTCTTCTGTATCAACACGATCGAGCTCCCATGGGGTGATGAACTTGGTTAGATGTGACCTTTCTGCAGCAACTCCTGAATCTGCCTCTTGATTTCATTAATCTCCAGAACAGAGCGCTGATAGATTGGTCCATTGGGTAGTGGCGCACCTGGGGTCAGATCAATGGGGTGCTTGACCTGACAGTGCAGAGGCACCCATGTGGGTGAGGTGAAGATTTCCCTGCACTCCTCCACCACCTTGTCCATTTGATGTTGTCATGCAAAGGAGCTCTGTCTGGAGGTCGTGGCCACAATCTTCTTCTTTCCTTGGGGGCAGATCTTCAGGAAAAAAACATTTCCTAGTTTTGGAAATGAGCTTACTACATTTTTTTGCAATAACCAAAGAGATAGCGGTAAGTGGTGGTACCTCTGGTATACTGTACAACTTATTTCCCAAAGTAACAATAACAGTGCAAGCCCAGGACTCATACACAACATGTCGCTTCCACAAGTATGGTTAGTCTAATAATACATCACAAACATCAAGAGGAGAAATTTCACATAATACCTCATCTGTGAAGGGCTTGATGTTGTAGGGAAGGTGGCACTTCTAGCTGACGCGGAGATTCCATCCTTAGTGAAGCCACCCGATGGTGTATGGTTGTGGGTGTATTGTGGTTGGCAAGCCCAACCGCTTCACGGCGTCTGCTGAAATGAGGTTCTATTGGCTCCCATTGTCGATAATGAACTATAGCAGGGAACCCTTTACCCACATCTGGGAGTGGAAGAGATGCTCCTCCTCCTCTGGATCTTCCGGTTCCTCCTTCTGAATCTTTGTAGTGGCAACAGTGGCATTGGGCTCCACATCAATAATCTGTTTCCCTTTGTCATTCCCCTTTTTAAGTTCTGATTCAGAGTCGGAGCATACATCTGATTCAAAATCCCTCATCTCGGCCACCAGTGACTACTTGACCCGATACTCACTTGTATTGCGAGTGGAGCTCTTATGGAACTCACATCACTTTCCTGTGTCCTTCTTTGGCTTCATGATGTTGTTCTTTGCTTGCCACTTTGGCAGCTTTTCTTGGGTCGCCATGCCTTGGCTTTTTCCTTTGTTCTGCGATTTGGGGGCACCTTTCCCTTGCTTTTGATTTGCAGATCCAAAGTCTCACTTCTTCTGTTTGAATTTCCACTCAATCTTGGCAGCATAGCGGTATGTCGTACCAAGCGAGGAGATGTCAAGGAACTCCATTTCCTCCTGAATGTATCTGTGCAGACAACTACGATACTTTAGCACCAAATTTTTCTCCAAATATTTGATACCCACCTTTGTGCGCAGGGTATGGAACAGATTAGTCAACTCATGCACATCTTGATCCCTTTCTTGTCGTAGCGTGGTCCATTGTATGTACTTGTCCTCATAGCTCCCCATGGGATAGTATTGTTCCTTGATAACATCTCGAAAAGAATTCCAAGTGGGTATGGCTAAGAATAGAGAGGGTTTTGTCTCGTCCTTTTTCTCGCAGTAGGTTTCCCACCAGTCCTTGACATGAGGGGTAGCTTTGAGGAGTGCAAAACTAATCTTCTCTCGATCGAAAAAGTCATGAACCGAGAAATAACCTTCTAATAGATTCAACCATATATATATGACATTTGCATCTATTTGACCCTCAAATATGGGAATGTCAAAGTTTACTTGTACCTTAAAGGGAGTCGTGCCTCCAGAGTGGCTGTTGGATGCAGATTCACTACCGGTGGGCAGTCATTGAAGGATCTGGGAAAAGTTATCCATCATCACGTTATTTTTTTTTTCAAGGGCCTCCTCAAGAAATATTTTGATAGGATCTCCTACTCCCTCATCTTTCTTTTCATCCCCCATGGGAGGCCGACGGGGTTTGCGAGGCTGATCTTGCAAAGGTTCAACCAGATCGATCCCTAACTCCTTATACCCCGACCTCGTTGGGGACATGCAAAGAAGGATCGAGAAAAATCAAACTGCTATAATACCACTGATCCAGATTTACGCATGAATGAAAAAAAATACACATATAACCATGAATACAAAGATGCAGTGGAAATAACACTTCATTTCATTAATATCAAAGAACTGAAATTTGCTTACAGGCATAATGGAAATAAACAAGCTAGGGCGCGGGTAGCTTATCTCTGAGAAGAGATGTGGTGGCTACATGCCTCTGAAATTTGTGTTACAATGAGGCTCGAAGGCCTATATATTATTGAGAAACAATGGAAAACCCTAAACATCCAAAAACCTAACCCTAGGAGATGAAACACCAGAATATGGGCCCCGTAGGGGTAAATTGGTATATCAATTCCTGGGGTCGTAACTTTGGCATACTATCTCTGTTTGACGCACATGATACATCGTTAGAAAGATATATCCGAGGAATACAACTGATAGCCATGAATGTAGATTCCGGAATGGAATCATATTTTCTAGAAAAACGATGCTAAAAAAAAATTGTTTATGGCCTCAAAACGGCTCCAGAAGTTCAGGACCCGAAAAACTGTTAAAAATAGTAAGTTGTGCCGAAACTGAAAACTTGAAAGAGATAATGGTGGGGCCCCAAGTGGAATAGTCGGGTTGCTACCAATATCCACCTGGATCATAGTAGAAAAGACAAAATTCATAGTATTTTCAGTTATTGGGAGGGAAAATTCGCTATGGAACTATCAGGCACTTCCGTAGCAAAAACAGATTGTTTTACACTGAATATGCTGTGGACTCCAGAAAAATTTTCCATGTGTCATAGAATGACGTTTTAACGCATGCAATCATATTTTTTGAAATTTACTTTGATAAGACCTTTATTACATGACCAATGACCATTAGACTCCTTAAACTATGTACAATATTTGAAATTTAATGAATTCATGACCTCACTTCATCCTAAAGACCTAACCTAACTTAACTAAGACAAAATTTTACAAACCTATTTGTTATCAAGGATAAAAACGACTCCACTCGGGATTTTTCACCCCTGTGGTGTAGTAAAGAACCAAAATTTCCAGTGTCTTACTTGAAAACTGAAAATAATGAACTTGGTTAAATATTCTTCAAGCTTTTATGTCATTTTCCTCAGGCTCAAACATGATGATAATATCACCTTTATTTGCAAGAAAAATAACAGATAATGGAAACATAATGTGATGTGTATTTAAACATAATGAATTAGGAAGAGTAGTGTTTTAGAAACTTTTCATTGATAGGTCCTCCTTCACATAGCTGTCCATTCATTTCTTGAAGTAAGAATGTGTTGTTCCCATGATATGCTGCTATTATAAAAGGTCCTTTATTCGCTTTATCTTCAATCCCAATCGCCCACTTCAAAACCACATCTTGAACTTTCAATTTTTCCTCCTTTGTCTTCCTGTCAAAATTCTTTTTGACTCTATTTTGTGACTACTGATGATTAGTGTACACTTCCTCCCTTTTTTCATGCAAATAAATGAGATGAATTATTCTTCTCTGGATTGCAATTGGTTCTTCTTCCAACCCCTGCGGTAATTTCATCACTGTAACTCCAAAGGAGGTTGGAAATATTGCTTCGCTTCCATATACAAACTCATAAAGAGATGTACCAATAGACCTCTTAGTACAAATTCTGTCAGCCCATAAAGAAAATTTTAACTTCAAATACCATGACCTTTTTAATTCTTTAAAAACCTTCTCAATAATTTTGACTATGCTTTTGTTATATGACTCAGCCAAGCCATTACCTTGAGGGTAATATGTTGTAGAGTGACCAAGAGTAATATGGTATTGATTGCAAAAACTAATCAATTTTTTAGACTTAAAATATTGAGCATTTTCAGTAATAATTTTCATGGGACAGCCAAACCTTGATAAAATATTGTTTTCCAGAAAATGAATGATTACTTAGTCTGTAGCTTGCCTTGTAGGGACAACTTCAATCCACTTTGTGAAGTAATCAGTGGTTGTTAAGATCCACCGATGTTTTCTTGAGGATGCAGGGTGTATCTCACCAATAAAATCCAATCCTCATTGTTGGAAAGGAGCTTCTACAAATATTGGTTTCAGAGGTAATGCCATTAGCTTCCTTTTTCCATAAAAAATTTGGCACTCATGACAGACAACAATCTTTTTGTAGATGTATTTGAACATAGAAGGTCAATAGTATCCTTCCCTGAGTATCATGTTTGCTATTGCCTTTCAATAACTATGACCTCCACAATCATCCTTATGGAATTCATCAATTACCCTCTGAGCCTCATCTTCTGGAAAGGAGTTTAAGACTATCCCACTGGTATCCCTCTAATATAAAATCTTATTTAGAATGCAATACCTTAGATACTTCAGCTTTACAAATATGGATTTGGACCTTGTTAATTCAAGAGGAGCCTTGTGATGCCACAAAACAAAAATTACATCCCTATACCACTCATAAATAATGAATTTCACCTCTATAGGGATCAATTCCTCTTCTCCAACCACTTCTGAAAATTCTGCAATGAAATTCACATCTAGGCAATCAAAATTTGATTGTGCCATCAACTTTTCTAGCCCCTGGCCTTTTACCAACTTTGTAGGTCTAATCTACATATCATACTCCAACAAAATGGCAATCCACTTACCTCTTTTTCCATTTGGATCTTTCACCATAGCATTAGGCACAAAAGCCACAATGTGAGAATGTACAATATAAATTCTGAAATATTTAAGGGCCTTTACTAGAGGATAGGCTTTTTTATCTATAATGCTATAATTTAGTTCAAAATTTGCAAGTTTCCTACTGAAGAAAGAAATGGGTCACTCATTACCTTGTTGCCTCTTTTACAATAACACTCCCACAATTGTATGTGTAGAGGAAAAAATAAAAACTAGAAAATCCTTAGAAAAATCAAGACTTAAGAGCACCGAAGCTTGGTTAAGGGCCTTCTTGATCTCTTCAAAAGACTAATTTTCCTCTATTTTCCATTTAATATCAGAATCATTCCTAAGCATCATAGTAATATGCTTGAGAATTTCTGTAAACTTTTAGGAATGAATCTCCTAACAAAATTTACCTTTCCTAAAAAGGATTGAATCTCCTTTTTGTTTCTTGGAAAATCTATCTTCTGTATTGCAGAAACCCTAATTGGACCAATCCTTATTCCTTCTTTTGATATTATATGTCCCAAAAATTTTCCAATGGTAAAAGAAAAAACAATATTACTAGGATTGAGAAAAATACCAATTTTTTTGCATTTTTGTAGAATTTTCTCCAAGTGCTTGAGATTCTCTTCTTCCTTCTTTGAAAAAACAGTGATATCATCTAAGTAAACCACCATTGACCTGTCCTTTTCTTCAGCAAATGCAATGTCCGTCGCCCTTTGGAAAGTTTCTCCTGCATTCATGAGACCAAAAGACATTTTGGCATACATAAATGTCCCCCATGGTGTAGTGAAGGTGGTTTTCTCTTGGTCATCCGGATGCACTAATATCTGATTATAGCCTGAGAAACCATCTAGCATATAAATCCTCTGGGATCCAACAATGTTTTGCAAAATTTGATCCATTTTTGGAAGAGGATAATTGTCTTTAAGGGATGCCTTATTCAAATTTATGAAATCAATGCATATCCTAATCTCTCCATTTTTATTTCTCACGGGTACCAAGTTAACAAACTACTTAGAAAATCTCAATGGAACAATGATTTTTGCATCAAAAAAATTCTTAATTTCTTTTTCAATCAATGGCATAAGCAATGGATTGATTCTCCTCAATTTCTGTTTAAAGGGTGTTAGTGTCCCGTGATTTGGCTGATTGGAAAGCCAAATGACAGTGTAACATCAAACCAGTCTTTGGAGCCCAAGGACCTAGCCTTCCTGGACTCAGAGAGGGCTCTCTCTATTTGTGTAAGGGATATCTGTGTGTTTGCTTATTGTGTTTTGATTTTAGGCTAGTTATGAAGTAGGTTTTTGGTTTTGGTTTTTAGGTTGTGAGGGATGAACTGATCAAAGATATAAGATAGGTAAAAAGATGTTATATCAACTGGGCTATGGGGTCAAAAAGTTCAAGAAAGCTATCAGATGGTGATACAAGGTTGTTGAAGGGCCGATTTGATTCGAGGTAAAATGGATCTTTGGGCAAAATGGAGTAAGATGGACATCAAGTTTGTGAATAACAAAGGATTTCAAGCACAAATAGTTTAATAGCTGACATAAACATGGTAGGGAAAACCATTAATCATGAGAAATGTAACTTTAAGCTAACCAATGCATAGAAATAAACATTCAAGCCATGCATAGAGATATATAACTCTCTAACTTTAGGAAATGGCTATCAGACTTTGGGGAAATACATTTAAGACAGACAAAAAACTCAAAACACTATGTCGGAACACCTAAACATAGTACTTCAAGCTATTGGGCACTTTGAAAACAAGATTGCATAGTATTAGGCAAAGGGAAAGATCAGAACAAGACCTCCTTGGTTCAACAAATGAAAATATAATCAGTCAAAGAGAAGTTTCACAGATGGATCTATGGCTAGCCATGAGTAAGTAGGGCATACTGTAAATAATACTTAGCATGCATAAAACCATGAATGAAACAAGAAAACAGTATTCTTAAGTTATTAAAGAGAAATCAAGAATTCTTTAATGTGACTAAGAATGAAGAAAACATGGAAGCTATGAAGAAACAGGAAATTGAGGTGCCTCCAAGGGCATGTCTCAAATTTGTTCTCTACTGTCATTCAGCAAGAAATAACATGGATTTATGAATGAAAACTAGGAAACACAACAAAGAGAGAGACACTATACCATTCTACGAAGTCATGGAATCCAACAACAATCCTCTTTCATCGTCCAAGAACATCCAAGAAACTATCCAAAAGCATGAGACAAGTATTTCTTCCAAAGCTTATATGACCATATATTTCTTCTGTTCATCAAGTTCAGCCTTGTTTACAATGAAATCCTTTGGAATATATAGGCCAAAGTGAGGAAAACCTCTTAGTTCAACTTACAATCTCATTGGCCTATCCAAAATATCTTATTTTGTCCTTGAGGCTTTGCAAAGCCCAAGGCACAAAATATCTCATAAAATATCTAAAAAATGTTAAAAGAGGGAAATAAATTGACTTTTCATAACTTCTCATGTGCAAAAATAGCTAAACGCACATGAGGAAAAAGCAGTTTTCAAAGGTTCAATTTTTACAAAAATACTCAAAAAATACATCAGCAAAAGGTCCCCTGACTTGCCGGCAACTTTTGGAAGCCTTCTCGATGTCGAAATGAGTCTCATGATAGCTCGTTGGAAAGCTCTAAGTGTATAATTTCTAAAAATGTTTAGTTTTCTCCCAACTGACCACTGTAAGTCCTCCAAAAATAGGCCTGTGTGTAAAAACCCAAAAAATAAACCTTGCTGATAAACGGGGCAGAGTGTAGAAAAAGCGAGTGTTTTTCGCCATTTTGGGGGAGAAAATGATCTTTAAATGTTCTGAAAATTGCTGAGTATGTGCCCCTGAAATTATGGCATCCAATGATACCATTTTCATCCTTTGATGATGCCCCAAAATGAAATGGTGATGCCCATGAGTTTTGGCCAAAAACCCAAAAATGACAAAAAACCAAAATATGTCGAATTTCACCCAAAATTGGTGAGCATGACCCTCAAGGGTTTTCAGCAACATTTTGTGAAGCAAAGTCCAAAATTTGGAGCCTTGAGGTGTCTTTCCTCAATTTTGGTGCCGGGCGCTTCCCTTTAGCCTCCTTGAGTTTTTCTTGAGCAGCCTTCAACTTCCGCCGGGCAAACTGATTTAGCTTTTTATAATGCCCTATCATCCTTCGTTAAAGGTCTAAGTCTTTGTTTGCCTTCTCCAATTTCTTTTCCAAGTGATCATTAACTCTCTCAAGCCATGCTTCCCGATTGTTCTCTATCTCTTGTTCGAAGAATGCAGTGAGAGGGGTAGACTGGAGAAGGGCATTTTCTTCTTCTTTTTGTTTCTCAAGGGCCTTTTTTAGCCCCATGGTTCTTGGCCTCTTTCGCCTAGGCTGATCTTCACCTTCACTTTCCTCGAACTCACCCATGAGTTCCTCCAATCTCACCTGTGCTTTGGAGGCCTCCTTTTTGTATCGGATGGCCCGTGTCTCATACATAGCCATATGGACACTCATTTTCTTGTTTTGGACTTGCAAAAAGTGGTTGAAGTTCCTAGCTCTATGAAGATCAACCCTCAAGGCATCAATTTGGATTTCTCTATGGATCAAGAGATTTTCTAGGATTCGGGCTTCATTATCACTATCATCACTTTGGATTTGGATGATGTCGAATTCCCTTTCCTGTTCATGACTGCTTTCTTCCTTGCCCTTCACTTTGCTTTGGGTGGCTCTTCTAGTACTCTTCCTCTTGGGCAATTCGACCATGGGGTTCTTTGGCAATTTTCCCTTGCTTCGAAGGGCCCTAGTCACATTTGGAGTTACAACTCTAGGCACTGTTTTCTTTGATGTCTGGGGCTTGTCCACCTTCGAAGAAGAGAGCATGGCCCCTTGCCTAGGAGAGGCAGCTAGCACATGCTCCATGGGCTCTTTACCCTTGTCACTTTGCTCCTCATTTTTTCCAATGTCTTGGATCTCTTCATGGATGATTAGGCTGTCCTTTTTCATCTCCCTTTGAGGGTTTTCCTCCTCACTGTTTTGCATATGTTTATCATGCTGCCCCTGTTCTTCTTGAGGTTGCTGCTCCTTTTTATGAGGCTGCTATCCCTCATGTTGTGGTTGTTTTGTGTATAGCTGTGGTTGCCCCTATTCAACACCTTGTGGCTACCACTATTCAGCACCTTTTGGCTGCCCCTGTTCATCACCTTCATGCTGCTGTTGTTCAGTCTCACTGTGATGCTACTCATCAGCACTTTATTTTTCATCCCCTTTCTGCTGCTCATCATCACTTTCCTCTTATTTCTCATGTCCTTCTTCCTCATCATGGTCATGCTCTTCTCCTTCTTCAGGCTCCTTTGTTTGTTCTGTGGTAAACTTGAGCTTTTTGGGAATAGGTCTGCTAGAAGAAGGCGAAGGATGGTGAGTAGGAGGTGTAGAGGATGTATGAACTGGAGGGACAGTGGAGAAATCCGGATGGGTGATGAAGGTATCGCAAGAGACCTACCTCTTTTCAAGCTGATGAATAATGATGAATTTGATGAGAGAGTGATGGAAGAGGCATGTTGTTTGCTGTGAAGGAGGCTTCTTCTAAATAGTGGAGGCCATTTTCTCAATGCTCCTTTGTAAGAAGAAAGGAAGATTTAGCAATTTGGCCCTAGTGAAATGCATGAGCAGTCGAATGTGATAGGCATAGGGTCGGGAGAATCTTCCCTCACAAGTGAAGTATTTCATGATGATCTTCATGAGGGGGGCGTAGCTAGTCAAAAGATATGAGAAGGGGAAAATGGCAGGACATGAATCTCTATGCTCAGGCTTTAGAAAGGGCTTGTAATATTCTGAGTCCAGGTGGCTTTGTTTAAACCACTTCTCCCCAATATAAGGGATTTTAGTGGCCTTGGAGATGGACCTTGGAGAGAATTTGAAGTCTAGGCCTGCCAGCTGGAAACACTTGTCTTGAAACCTCAAAGCGCAAAGATGTGTCAAAGGAGAAAATCTCTTCACCTCTTGCACCTTTTGAAAAAAATATAAACACCCAACCTCATGGAAATTGAACAAGACTAATGGGTGGGAATTCACTTCTTCAGTGGAAACAGGCTCAAATCTCTTATGCAAGCCACTCCTACTATCCTGCCTGGGAGGCATCTTGTTTTGAATGCTCTCTGCAACACCAAGCTACCTCAAATAGCCTGTGGAAAGTTCTTCTCAAGCACACAACTCTGTCCTCTTTTTTAGTCACTGTTTGACCAACGGAAATGCCTCAAATGTTGTGTGAAATGGTTCTTTAATATCAGCTCTCTGCTTGATTCCCTTTGTATGCCAATCAACAAGTAGTTATAATAACAAGCACATAGTCAAATAAAAGGTACACACAGTCAAATGATTACTGTGTTTGGGTAAGGTCACAAAGCTCTTTGTGTTTTGATAAAAACAAGACAGCCTTGCGTTTAGACAAAGGCAAAAAACTCCTGCCAATCAAAAACACCCTCCTTGTCTTCACTATTTCTCACACACAGGTAAACAAAAACACCTTCAAACTGATTTAACAACTTCATTCACCATAGTCTGTTTCATGGATAAAGAGGTAGCACTGATTTTGTTTTTCACCACACAGAGAGGACTTTTGAAAGTGACAAAGTCATTCCTGCATGATTACTGCTGTTAAATTAGGCTTACTATTTCAACTCAGGAATACTGTGTTTTCCTCCAAAAAACTGCTTCACCTTCTAACACTGTTTTGAGAGCATTTTTTTAGGCCTTTTGACATCAATATAAACACACCACTTTCACTATGTCAATGTTGGGAAATCATAGCCACAACAATCGCGGATCTTAAACAAAAATTTCAATCCTTCTTACCACTGTTTTCACCACTACAATATAGCTGACAGAGTTTATGGTTTACCATAATCTTGAGGGTGGCTTTAGGCTTTTTGAAACAAAAAAAACAAAAACTACTCCACTTTCATCCAACTTAAACAATCTTCTTCAAACCATTTACCTCAACACACCTTGATTTATACCGAGAGTTTCTCTTTTTTTTAATCACCACTTAGTAGCTCGAAAATAGCAAGGAGGTAAATGAAAATACCTTGAAAATGGATGGCAGCCCTTGTTTGAAAAGTTTGAGAAGCCTTCAGGGCTTGTTGAGGGCATTTGGACTATTGAAACATGCGCGGCACATTGAAATGGGAAGGCACCGCGCAATAGAAAAGGTGTCGGGTCAGTGGTGGGCAGTCGTGACCGGCGCCTACAGGCAGTACAAACTGTTCGCAAACTGACTCCTGAACGTGCCGCGCACTTTTCTAGGTGCACCGCGTAGTCTCCAAACCTTAAATTCTGCAAACTTTCGCTCAAGAATTTCTTCTTCAGTCTAATGAACAACAAAAGGAAGTGTTGCTCGTGTTTGAAATGAAAATTAGATCTTGGCAACGGTCTTTAACTCTTTTTGAAAGTGAACAAGTCAATTACCCTTTGAAGTGCTTTATGAAAGTTTGAAAATGTTTGAAAAGACCTTTGGGTTGAAACGAAAACATGAAGCCCATGGCTCTCTTTTTTAAAACATAACTGAGACTCTGTTTTGTTCAGATAAATGACATAGTGGCAAGAACCATTTCCTTTATAAGCATGACCCTTTTTGAAACAAAGCAACCCTTTTAAGAATTAAAAGCTTTCCACTGTTTCTCACTAAGGAATGAGACATTGTTTCCTTTTAATATCTGTACTGTAGAAATAAATTCAGCTCCGAGCCATGTGAATGACTATAGAGGTGCCTTTTGAATGATACTGCCCTTTTTCACTGGGGGAAAAACTTAGCTGCAATTTCCATATCCCTTTTCCTCCTCTTGTCTTTGTGTTGCTCATTTGTTGTCACTTTTGACAAGTTTAAAAAAGGTCTTTATGAATAGAAAGAGAAACACCTTTGGAATAACAACATCACTTAGTGTTTTTCTCATTGAAAAAGGAAACCTGTAGAAAGACACATTGTGTTATGTGAGGTATTCTTTGACATTTTGTAAGGAGGTAGCTTCACCCTTTTGAAACTTAAACTGACAGTGTTTTCTCCTGATGCTTTGGAGGTGGTCATGCCCATTTTGAAACTGATTTAGCTGGCAAGTGTTGTTTGAGATTCTCTTTTGACTGTGGGTGAAAAAACTCACTTGAAAATGTAAGTGAAAATCCTGTTTACAAAAGGTCTCCATCACCAAAGCCACTAACTAACCTTAGATTGAAAAAATAATCCAGTCTTCAAATTTAAAGAGCTAAAACAGGGGATGATGAACTGAGGTTTGAAATGTGAACATGGGAAAACTGTCCCTTTGTTCTTCTGTGAAGGAGGTCTGCAAGAAACATGAATTTTCATTCATTTCACCCTTTTTGAGAGAAGTCCCTTTTTGGAATCTTTTCCATATGCGATAATTTCTTTTCATCCTCAAACAATGGTGAGCCCCTTTACTTTGTTTATGAAGGAGGCCTACTTTGACAAATTCCTAGTTTCCTTTCAACCTCTGTTTCACCCCAATGAAGAATGTTTGATGAACATAATGATAGTGGTTTCCTTTATTCATGATGGTAGAAGTTAGTTTGAGACCAAGACTGTTTGACTCCTTTGGCCATCTTCTTAATAATATTTCTTCATTGATAATCAACCCACTAGCTTCTCATTGTAATTCAATAACAGTGAAACTCATACAAACAATTTTTAAAAGCACCACTGCTTTGCCTCTACCTTTAACATCATTTTTATTTCAGAAACCCTCAGTTGCTGTCTCACTGTACCCAAAAATTGTCTTACAGTCAGTGCAATTCTTAAAATCAAACTTTATCCTTGGCCCTTTGCTTATAGATGAAGGAGGTGCTCTCAGTCTTCAACCCTCTACTTATAAAATGAAGTAGGTTTTCTCAGTCTTCAAACCTCTGCTTATAAAATGAAGGAGGTTTTCTCAGTGATGCCATTTCATCAGCTTTTAACAGTGTTATTTTTCCTTTCACTGCCTTTTCATGCTTTGGCTGTGATCGCAGGAGCTTAAAGAAACAACTCTCTGCCCTGTAGCTGCATCCCAGGCTCAAAATCACATGAGAAGCAGCTGTCTTCTCATGTTGAGCCAAATACTATCTTCTGGGATGATGGTACACTTCTACTCTTTGAAATATCCATTGAAACACTGTAAAACCACCTAATATCAATTTGACCTAGGGCATGTGCATTGCTGAGACTTTAGGGCTTGTTAGTGGCACGACTTAAGGGTGTAACCAACTTTATTTGCAGAATGAGGAGGTCTGTTATGATTGGTCCGTAGCAGATAGAGGTTCTTTGGCTTTAGGATAGTTTTCCAAGGGAGAAATGCCTAAAGCACCACTACCTAACTTAGGGGAGACTTATTTGGACAGATTTGGATTGTTTTCTTTGGAGCTGATGGACAAGCTAGTATGGACGAGGCTAGATGGGGTTTGATAATTAGGTTTCATCTCGTCATGGGCGGATTGAAAAGGTAGGAGGGCAAAAAATGTTTATGGGTGTTTTCCAGCTGGCAAATTTGACAATTTTTTAGATCAGCTGCTAGAAAACTTGGTTGTTACAGCTAGTCATCACCAATAAGTGAAAAATATTGATGACTAACAAAGGGATTTTCACTTTCTTTGATTGGCATTGTGTGTTGAATGATGCTATGATCATACCTCTTTAAGTCTGTATAAATCAATGAAAAAACATCAATGTACCTTTTCATTAAATTAACATACCTTTGTCTCACCTCTCAAGAAATAATTTTGGACAACCTAACCAACCTAGGATTTTCTGTAGTGCCAAGGTTACAAATTTCAACCTCTTCATCATCAAATTTCATCTTTGGATTCTTAAACACATCATTCTGATAAAAAAAAATCAAGGGGGATTAAGCCTTTAGGAATGTAATTATTCTTTAGCTGGAGGACCTCTGGATTAGCTTTAGTTTCACTAAACATGTTCTATTGATCTATTTGAATGTTTCCAAATTCTTATTTCAACTCAAGAAAGTTTCTAACATGTTGATCGCTATCAAACACTTGCCAATTTATAATATTATTTGGGATAGGTGGTCTATGCCTAGCCTCAACTTCATTGCTCTTGATGGGATGAGTAGAGATGATAAAAAAGCTAGCTGAGACAGCCCAGGAATCAGCCACAAAATTCTGGTTTCTAGCTTTGATAGTGAAATTATGTTCTTTGAAATTTTCAAGCAATTCAAGGATAAAATTTCTATAAGCCCTCATTCTGACATCATTAGTTTGATAAGATCCTTCTACTTGCTTGATTACTAATCCAGAATCACCACAAAATGAGATTTTCTTGGTGCCTAAACCTTTCAAGGCTTCTAAACCCAGAAACAAAGCCTCATATTCAACCATGTTGTTTGTACAGTCAAAGTTCAATTTGTAATAATAAAATATACTCTCATCCCTAGGGCTGGTAATCCACATACCTGCGCTAGCTCCATCTCTTCTAGCAACGCCATCAAAGTGCATATGCCACCAACCTTCTTAATTTACCTCCTCAATCGGCTAAATTTATGCTTGCTGATTTTTTTCAAATTTCTGATTTTTTGTCTCATTAAGGATCTCATTGAAAAAAATGGAAGACCCCAACTCAGTTTCTACTACATAGATTGGGAAGTTTTGTTGTTTATCTTGTTGCTAACCATATAGGAAATCCTATATTCTCTGTACAACCTTCTTTTCTCACCAAATATTGGAATAGTGGAATAAGTCATGTCCATCCGCATAGTTCCTTTAATTTTAGTAGCCCAAGATCTAGATAGAAGCATACCAAACTTTGGAGGAATTCCAGGCAAAACTGTATCCATTAACACTGTATTAGTAGGCACTTGAGATAAACCAACGACCACATCCTTAATGAGACCAATACACTGAACTCTTTTAGAATCAAAGGAAAACAAGTCTTTGTAAGGTCTGGCTATTTCTAAACCCATTCCCTCCATGATCACCTTAGGAATTAAGTTATGGGATTCCCTTGAATCTATCATAGCATTATGTAAATTTATTTAATGGATTTTTAGACTCACATAGAAAGGTGGAACTTCTTCATTCTTCTCATATTCCACTCTTGGTACTAGGAATATAGTACGATGGTCTTCTTGTAGATTTAGAATGTCAGAAGGTCCAAGCTGAGTATTAAGAATATTGAAAATTTGGCTCCTATACTCAATGACCTTAATAATCTCACAAAAAGGGACAAAAATTTTGATCTTTGAAATCTCATTTTCTAGATTGAAAACCAATGGTGTTTTTTCGATCCCTTTGCCATGGGGTGGTGTGTCTTTCTTCTGTTCAACTGGATTTGCAACATATTTCTTTGGCTAACCTTTATTGGTTGTAATAGGAACATTTCTATTCCTTAGGTTATATTGTTTTTGCATCTCAAAGATAGCATGCTAGTAGCCTTTCAAATAATCAGATTTATTTTCATCTTCATGATTCCCTATGTCATGGTTAGATTCATCACGTTCTTCTTTGGTTAAGAATATCCCTGCTACATCCTCATCCAAATAGTGAATGGTATCTTCTTGAAATTCAGAGTCTGTTTCTTCCTCATCCACTACATTTTGTTGAAAGGGAGGCCTAACTTGTTGATCAAGTTGGTTTCTATTTTCCCTTGGTCTCTGTTGATTTTAAGGCCTTCTAAACTGTGATTCCTAATTTTTGTTTCTTGTTGTGCAGCAAGTAGGGGATTATTACCAAGATCAAGCCTATCCATAAGCCTCTCCATAGTTTTCATCATGGTATCAAATTTTACATCTGAAGATGAAGAAGGTTTTTCTTCTTCTTTTAATTTGGCTTTTCCCATTTTTGACCTCTTTGCTGTAGCCATATTTACCTCAACCTTTATAGCATAATTTTTCATATCAACTAAAGTGGCATATTCTCTCTCCCTTAGTAAAATATAGAAATCATAGTCAAAGATTTCAGCATAATGTAATTGGGCAGATCCTGGGGGAGGTTTAATGTCAGCAGAGATAGAATTGTAAACCTTCTTGAATATTTTAGAAAAATCATGAACTAACTGATCTGTGGATTTTTTCAAATTATTATATTCAGTCAAGGCTTGAATAGGGTTAACTTTACTTCCCCACTTTGTCAAAAAGTTGTCTTCTGATTGGTCCCAATTATGTAAACTCCCAAGGGCTAAGAATTTGAACCATTTTCTCACCTCACCTATGAAACTCTGCACAAACAGTCTCATTTTTACATCTTCATCACCCACCTCTTCTAAGTCAACATAATCATTAAATTGGTCAACATGCTGCTCAGCAGTGATATCTGCTTCACCCCAAATTTTGTTTATTCTAGAGGAACACCCTTCTGGAAGGTCATGGAGTATTTCAGGTAGGACAAGAGGAGCATACCTAGCTGGACCTGTAGGATGAGGAACTCCAAGCATAATGGCAGTGACAGTACTACTTAAAAAAGCAGTGAAAGGAGGAATATTTTGACTAGGAGAAGCAGCAGTGAATGAGGATGTGATGCCAGGAAAATTTGAGGTGGGAATTTTCAGTTTAGAGACAAAAGAGCTCCACTCAGGCAAAGGGACACCAGACCTCCTTCTTAACAATAAATTAAAAGGATCAAGTTCTTTTAATTTTTCAAATGACTTTTGTTCCAATGAAAATTCTAATGTGACATTTTCCCAAAACCCATCTTTTTCTTCTTTTGACACAAGAGATGATGTATCAATTCCTAATATTTTTAGATCTAATATAATTTTAGTCAATTCATTCTCATATTTAGATCTAAAAATAATTTCTTCTATCTTTTCATTAAAAAATTTGTCTTCAAAACTTCAAACAACCTCACAGGGAAAAATATGAAACTCTTGTAAGATATAGATTACCTAATTTTGATAAGTTGCCAATACCTATGAGAATTTTTTCTAGATTAGCAACTAGCTCGGGTGGATTAGGGTTTGGGTTTCTCCTTGTATGAATCTTCTTAGAAGCCACCTTTAAGCTGAGAATCTCAGTGGATTCACCAAGGTAGAATGCAACCTCAAATTTTTCTAACCTCCTGCTACCTTCAAGAGTTCAGTAGCTTTGATTGAGCACAAATTTT
This sequence comes from Pinus albicaulis, assembly GCA_034641835.2. Classification (NCBI taxonomy): domain Eukaryota; kingdom Viridiplantae; phylum Streptophyta; class Pinopsida; order Pinales; family Pinaceae; genus Pinus; species Pinus albicaulis. Next base: position 485,895,817 of record CM076578.1, read on the forward strand.
CTAGAAAATGTAGCTTCAATCTCCCGGCAGACGCACCAAATTTTTATCACCAAACTGGGATTAATTGGGTCGCTCAACAGTCAATTTGATTTAACTATTTCAAACCACTTGGGTTGGAAGTTAGCCCTTCCAAATAGAGAGGGCTCTCTAAAGAAAAGGTAAGATATTCAATAATCAGGCTTAAAAATGAATATGGCTAACTCTTAAATGTCTCTTAAATTATTTTTTTCAGGTGGAAGATGTGTGAGGGCAACCATTGGGCAAGGAGTCAGCATGAAAAATCAATTACAAACAAGTATCATTCATGGAAGTTGAGGCACATAAGCTTTTACAAAATAATTTTGACAACAAACATATACATAAAGGAAGTTGGAGCATAAGATTTATGAATTCCAAGTAAATATGTATGATAAACCTAAAATAACATTCAAAAGATAAGGGACACAAAAACATAAAAGCTTAATCAGAATCTCACGTCTGAACAAAAGACTTCTGCAATTGTTTATTAACCGAGTGAAAATTAGATTACAATAGTAGCTTTGGTCATTATATCCATCAACCCTCTCTAACTATAAAACTCATCTATTTATAGAGTGAAATACCTTTTACATAGATCTTCCACCTCAGATAGACTCTCTAAATTGATCTAGAGATCTAATCCAAAAAGGAATTCGTTACATTGAGAAAAAATATAGATAATTCTATTGGAAAGAGTTTGAAATCTAAAAGGACTCTATCACTATTAACTACATCATAAAAAATATAAATAACACATGCTAATGATGTCTATAAAACCAAAAAACTTTGTTTAGGTGGCAACAACTATGATCAGGTGGAAAATTTTCATGCTAGATTTCAGGTCCTGATATTCCGAATTTGAAAATGAGTTGTGTATTGGTGAGGTGGAAAAAATGGTATCCTGAAAACTATGCCATCCTTTTGCTAAGTGGTATTCATCAATAGATGTCCCAATGATACTCCTCAAACTATTTTTATTACTCATCTTCTCCTTCCTTTAGCTCGCTGGAAAAACAGAGTATTTAGGCAAGTTCGTAACGTAGTTTTTGTAGCATTTCCATTTCACCACCTTCTGCAATTTTTCTGAATTTTCTACCTGTTGGAGGGTATTCATTAGGTAAAAAAAGGTAAACACATGCTTTCATTCACCCATGACATGATATTTTTTTGATGTTGTACCTTAAAAAATTCTACAGCGAGTTTGTAGCAAAAACTCGGCTTTAAGCCTAGAGCTCACTACGAACTTGCCTAACTTAACCAGATTTTGAATTTTTTTCTCCTTAGCTCCAAAACCTTGCTTATAGCTCTATAAATAACTTGATATGGTACCGTACGACAAAAAATGGCAAAAAAATGTGTGTCTTACCATCTTTCAGGGGGCAACAGGGTCATCCATTACAATCATATTTAAAAACTTTTTCTTCAATTATGCTTGCACCATCTCCATTTGTATTTCTAATTCTTTGAATTGGCCTTGTAGCTTCCTTATTTCTGAAAGCAACCACTTGTTCCTCAATATATGTTTCATCATTCTGTGTAGTAATGTTCTTTTCAACATCTTCCTTGACCTCTCTACAAACTCATCATAAAAATCAATCTGTTTCCTCACTTCTTTTTTGAAGTCTGTGAGCTCTTGTATCTCTTGTTTAAAGTATGTTAACTCCATCTTAGCTTCTAAAATTTCTTATATAGCTTCCTTAATTTTTTCTCTTAGACGTTCCAACTCAAACTTTTCTTGAACTTTTTCTTTTCCTTTCCTTATCTTGATCACCTTTGCCTCTGTTGGAGATAACTCTATGATTTATTCCCTTGCTAGTAGTTTCTTATTTTTTGGTTCCTTATGCAACGTCTCATATTTTTCTGTCTTTGATAGCTATGGCCTAGGGAGTGGCTTCCTAGGTTAAAAAGAAATCCTAAATACTCACTCGAAAAATCTAGCTTCTTAGCTTTAAGACCCATTTTCTTGGTTTCTTCTCCTTTAAACTCTAGAGACTTCACAGTAGGAGTTTCCTCAATATCAATTTCCTGCAAGATATATTCAAGCTTACCTTTCCCCTATGTCTGACTTCTAGTGATCCTTCTATGAGTCTTATATCAGTTTTGACTTTACTGCTGGTAGCAGTTTGTCGAGGCACCACTTCCTCTTGCAACTGATCAACTTCTACCTCCATTGGCTCCACCATGGGCTACACCTCTGTATGCACCTCCACCTCATGTTCAACCTCTGTTTCAGCCCTTGATTCTTTGTCCCTCCTAGGATTATTTTTCTTTGACCTACGTGTCTTTCCAGGAGTGAGGACATCCACCTCATACCCACTCAAGAACAGAAAAATGGACCAATCCCTATTGAACTTCTCCAACTCCTCCATAACTAACAATTTAATTAAACCATGATGAAAAATAGAAGTATCACTACTTTCAAGTTTATCTTGCACCTTATTAGTTGTTTTTCCTAAACTCCTAAACAGAAAAAATGGTAAATCCAAAGGTTGTTTACCTGTAAAATGAAGCAACAATCTAAAATGGTATTGGTAGATCATGTGAAATATACCTTCACAAGTAAAATGTTTTTGAATCACCATCAATAGTTTTGAAGAGTTGTCTTTGAGAAAATTCTTGGAGATTCTTGAGCTCATTTCAATGCCTATGTGCTCCTCCTTCAGAAATTCATCACGGTTTTTAAGCTTAAACTTTTTTGCTTTAAACCACTCTCCATACCTTGGAATATCGGTTTCTTGTGAAATGGTCTCATGAGAAACATTAAAATTTATGATGCCCACCTTCGAACCTGTACCAATGAAGTTTACAGTGAAATATTTGGACACTTGTGTATGATATCCTTGCAGTTTCTGGAAAAACCTCATATAACCTACATTTTTAAAGGCTTGTGAGACGCTAGGGTCTTCTGCAATTAGCCTCATATCCATGGGTTCATATCTGACCACACCTCCACCCTTGTTTGGATTTTTATGCGAATTCATACCTTCAAATATAGAATTGATCAGCTTCAAACTTTGACACCTACAAACAAATTTAAGAAAACAAGCACCTTCCTTGGCACAGGTAACGCCTAGCCTAAGAAAGCTACTGGAAAAAAATAAAAACTCAAGATTGTTGGAAAAAGGTTCAAACAACTTACAAGGATGAAAAGCAAGTTGCTGTTGTTTGTATTAGGGATCGGGCTAAATTAGGAAAGAGGGATGAGTGGGAAAACGAATTGATGGAAGGAATAATGATTACCACGCATGCACATGACACATGATGACACATAACTGAAAAGTACTATGATGACCAAGTGTGTTCTGACCATTGGAATTATGAAAGGATATCGCTTATCCCACCGTTAGAAGAAAAGACAAAATTCGTGGCATTTTAATTTATTGAGAGGGAAAAATCGCTACGGAACTATCAGGCACTTCCGTAGGGAAAATAGACTATTTTACACTAAATATATTGCAGACTCCAGAAAAAGTTTCCAAGTTTCACAGAATGACCTTTTAACCCATGCAATCATATTTTTTTTTAAATTTACTTTGATAAGACCTTTATTGCATGACCAATGACCATTAGACCCCTTAAACTATGTACAATATTTGAAATTTAATGCATTTCATGACCTCACTTCATCCTAATGACCTAACCTTACTTAACTAAGACAAACTTAGACAAACTTGTTTGTTAACAAGGATAACAAGAGCATCAAGATATTTGAAGACATCATCATCAAGAAGTCCACTCTTTTGAGAATTAATTACTTTATTACACTTCATGTCTCAATATTCAAATCAAATGGATTCATTTTGTGAGGAAGGAAACACACTCGATGGATCATCAAAATTACAAGAATGTAAGAATAGAATTGATTTGGTTCTCATTGAAAATGAAGTCATGGATCAGGTTATAGGCAAAGTTACGAAACCAAACAAGAATAATACTCAAGAATTTGTCAATTACAATAAAGGAGAAGTTAGAGCTCAAATAATTCTCATAAATCCATCAAATACCATCTTATCCCCTTTGTTTCATATTTGGGCACATATAAAGGAATCTATGAAAAATTGGTAAAACTATATGATGTATGTAATATAGGTCAGAAAATATCTTTGAGGAATCAACTTTACAAAAGAAGGTTGTCGAAAGATGAAGACTTGGCCTCATACCTTATAAAAATATCATAATTGAAAGATCAACTACAAGGGCTTGGACAAGTCATATCTGATTATGAATTAACTACTTGTGTACTTAATGCTCTACCTTCAAAATGGAGTAGTTTTGTGACCAAAATTTATTCAATAAAGGATACTCCAAACTTCGATGAGCTCTGGTATTTGTGTATTCTCTAATAAACAAGATTGAAAGCAAAGTATGACATTAAACCCAACAATGAAAAGTGTCAAGCTTTTGTTGCTATATCAAAGAATAAGTTTGGAAAATTTGGAAGATTTTAACCTCGTAGAAATTACAACAACAATCATCCTCTTGGAAGACAATACATGTCCAAAGTAAAATTCTTTGGGTGTAACAAATTTGGACACTTTAGAAGGGATTGTCCTAAGTATCCTAAAAATTGGAAGAATAATAAGAGTAAGGAAATAAGTGGAGCTCACATTGTTGAATAAAATGAAGAACTTGAAAAGAAACTAAAGAATGAAGGTCCTAAGTATCTCTATTATTGAATAACTCCACCACTACCAGGTCTACTCATGGTTTTTTTTCTCTTTCATTACAAAATGGCAGTTAGAATAGCATGTGCAGTTACATTTGTAGAAGAATATTAGATTTCGAAACTTGTGGAATAATGAAAAGAGGCATAAAACATTGGAAGTGTTAGAGTCTACAAAGTCAATTACATTTGATTGGAAGCATACATCTAAACAAGAAACAAGGGCCAGGATATAAGGATTTGGACCATCTAGAACTTCATAGTTCATGTAGAAACTACATTATATCATGATGATCTAGAAGGCATCATTTAGAAAGAAAAAAAAGGGACTACGAGGATCTATCATAGAAGAAAATCCATTATGCAGAATCAAGGACAATATGCAACATCATAAAAGGTTCCTCACTGTATGGAATAACCATAGTAACATGGAAGGAGTATTTTCCACTAAAATATTATGTAAGAAACATTGGAATAAATATAGAAGTTTTAGATATAAAGATAGTTGAGTTGTTTCATGAAGTTATAATTGGAGCATTTCGCATCCTAAGGAAGGAGTCTTAACATATACATAATTTTCAAAGGAAAATTAAAGAAGCAATTCATTAGTAGTATGAAAGGAAGAGGTATGCAAACCTTTATGAAAGGGCTCTTCATTAAAATTTAGATTCATATATTTAAAGAACATTGAAGGAAGATTTGAATGTAGGACTATACTTGGAAACATTAGCATGATATGCTTTGATTAGTTTGGAAATTCAAGACTCTTCCATATGGTTAATCGATATATAATAGCATGACAGATGGACAGATTACATGGTGATATTGATCAACATCTGATATGGTCTCTTGAAGAACCTAAGGAGGATAATATTATGAAACCAACTTCCAAAAATAGAATAAAAGAGAGATCAACACCTTAGAATCAGCCACTTCGAGGGGGAAACCTCCTTTAAATTAAATAAATGAAAAAATTTTGGATGATACAAATGAAATAACCTCCTTTCTATATATAGAAGTCCATGGGGTCACAATATAATCCTAGCCGGCCTAACAATAATAATGTAATGGCACAACAATAACAATAGTGGATTTTATGGGGCACACGAATAACAATATGGGGGCTACAGGGGTACAACAATAACAATAAGGGGGCTACATTGACAACAATAAGGGACTACACTAGTAATATAGGGACCTAACATACCCCTCTCCTTCAAAAAAGTGTTTTCCTCAATGCTTGAGTAGCTCTGGATGCTTCTGTATAAAATTATCATCCTCCCATATGGAATCTTCAGTGGGTAAGTTATTCCACTTGATGAGATACTCTGAAATTGATCGATTTCGTTGCTGTCGAGTTCTTGTTTCCATGACTGCTTCAGGTTCCAATATGATTTTTCCTTAGTCATCAAGTTCTGACAATATTTTTTGAATTGGAATTTTGTCAACTATAACCCTTGTTAAGCATGAAACATGGAAAAATGGGCGCACTCAAGAAGAAGCAGGAAGCTCCAATTTGTATGCCATAGTACCAATATTTTGCAACACCTTGTAAGAACCATAGTACTTTGGTGATAATTTATTATCCTTCTTAGCTTGCTTGAGGGACATTTTTTTGTATGGTTGTAACCGTAAAAATACCCAATCTCCTACATCAAAACTTCTCTCACTACGATGTTGATATGCCTATTCTTTCATTCGATTTAGTGCCAAATTTAGGTTATCCTTTAAGAGTTGGAGAACTTGTTTTTGATGTTCGATGGGATCTTCCGCTGCTTGAACCTTAGAATTTTCTCTTAAATATGATGTGATGGATGGTGGATGATATCCATAAAGTTCCATAAATGGGGTTATTTTTGTTGCAGTATGGAAAAATTGTTATACTGCTATTCAACCAGAGGTAACCACTTGATCCATTGTGTTTTTTTATCAGATAAAAATAACGAAGATATCCTTCCAAACAGTTGTTGACTATCTCAGTTTTCCCATCGGATTGAGGATGATAAGATCAGCTATGAGCTAGTTGAGTACCCAAACAAGAAAATAATTTTGTCCAAAAATTTCCAGTGAAAATGGGATCTTTGTTTTTTACAATAATCTTTGGGTTTCCATGTGGCTTTTTAATTGTTTCCATAAATGAATTAGCAAATGTAATTGCTTTAAATGGATGAGATAATGCACAAAAGTGTTCATACTTGGTAATTATATCAAATACCACCATGATGACACTATTTCCCTTAGACTTAGGTAAACCTGTGATAAAATCCATTGAAACCTCCTCCAAACATTGACTTGGAATGGATAAAGGTTGTAGAAGACCCAGGATCTTAATTGTCTCAACTTTATTTTGTTGGAAAACCAAACATTCCGCCACAAAATTTTAAATATCATATTTCAGGCCATCCCAAAAAAATTCCTTCTTCACCCTGTGGTAAGTTTTTAAAAATATTGAGTGTCCTCCTAAGGGAGAGGTGTGCGATTCCAAAAGAATATTTTGTTTTAGTTGGGAATTCTTAGAAAGATATAAATGATATTTGTACCATAAGGAACCATTTTTCCAACTAGATGTATCAGATGTACTAGGATATTGCTGCAACTTTTGAATGAGTGTCTGCACTTCTTTGTCATTATTCCATTCATCCCCTGCTTCTGTTATATAATCTGGTTGGATAATATAAATGGAACAAATCAATTCTTCCACCTCTTCATCCTTTCTTGAGAGTGCATCTGCAACAACATTTAGCTTCCCTTTTTTGTAGATTATTTCAAAGTCATAACTCAACATCTTTATGACCCATTTTTGTTGCTCTTCTGAATTAATCTCTACATTGGTTGGTTTGACAAGATAATTTTTATGGCATAGATACTACTTATGATGGTTAATGGAAAGTGATACAAAAGATTGATGGATAAAACCCTCTCACAAAGATAAATTATAAAATATTTGGGCAGCATAAAATAATTGATATCCAGGAAGGTCGATTCTCAGGTATGATGTGATGAAAATAGGAGCCTTGGAGCTATAACTAGATCTCCATGGAAGAATAGGCAGTTTATGATTAAGACAAGATAAGAATTGTGGTTGTGTCACCTTGGTTGAGAGGGAGTAAGGATCTCCTCCCTGGTTGAGAGGGGGTAAGGATCTTCTCCCTGGTTGAGAGGGAGTGATGATAGAAATTGTATTCTCCACATGTCATGCACTAGGCCAGGACTAATAGTTGTAATTATAGTGAAGGAACTAGTAGGGATAATGCAATATTGGATAAGAATCTGGGATCAATACTCCTTGAGGATTTGGAACCCAAGATAGTAAGTAGTCCCGTGGACCGATACTCTTTTTGGATAGGACAAGATATACAAGATAAGAGTAGTCAAAGAGGACTAATATTCTTTAAGGATTGGGAATCCAAGATAAGAATAGTCATGTAAGGATATACCATGTGAACATCCAGATGGGGTATGTGCCTTGAGAGGTAGTAGTGGTGGTTTCCAAATGTCCGCCTCACAGGATTATGCTCTAATCTAGTGGAGTGTTATATCTTGTTAGTCAAGTCCTTTTTATTTTGCATATTGACACTATGGGTTATGATTTTGATGCTTGATTATGGCTTATCAATATGAACTATTCTTATGAGAATATTTCAATTTGAGATTATCCTTGTATCTGATTGTGTAATTATGAATACCTCCCTAGTTAAGAGGGAGTGTTTAAAAATATAACTAGTTTCGGTCTTCATAATTATTATTGTACTTGTATCATCTTGTATTTCCTGAAAAACAAAAGAAGAGAAATAATTGACTATTATTCTAATAATAATAATAATAATAATTCCATTATTCAAGCATGTTCTTCATGCTTCTAGGGTTTTCTGAGTCAAAAGAATATTTGTCATGATTCAATCTATTGTATTTGAGTCAAGTCCCATTTGGAATTTTGAAAGAAAGTGGATAAAGAATTGTATTTGAGTCAAGACAGTCAATTTAGTGCCCACAAGACCAAGTCAGCCCTACTTGGACAAGTCATCTCTGGAAGGTACAATATGACCTCAGGGATGTGTATATATAGAGAATGGTTCAACCTTTTTTTGGCATCACTTGGAAACTTCAATTTTTGTGCAAACAAGAGTAAGAAGGAAAGAGAAAATTAAAGAAGAAGGATCGAAAGTCAAAGGAGAGAGGGAGAGAAGGTATAAAAGGAAGAAAAATTGAACTTTTGTTTATCTTTTTTCACACGTGTGAAATATTGGGGCAACTCTACGAGCTACAGGGCTGAAATGTTATTTCTATGAAGGTGTTGGGGAAACTCTGCAAAGTTGTAGGTCTAAAATTATGATTAGAAGAAGCTTTGACCTTCATTGAATTTATTAGATTTGGCTTGGTTGAGGAAGGTTTGAAGGAGGGCTGACTTCAGTCTTTTGGGAGTTCATGACTTGGTTTTTGGGTCTTGTATTTCTCACTTTGATCTGCTTATATAAGAAGATAATATTTGTTGGGTTTACCCCTTGTGGCATTTTTTCCCTGCGTTGGATCCTATATCTTGTGTTCATTGTCTCTTTTGTGATCTTCATGGTTTATGTTTTGGTAATTTTTTGATGAAGAGGACATAACTAAATAAATAATAATCCAACATATATTCACAAGAAATTATCAAGTAAGAGAAATAAACTCTAATTAGCTTCCCTAGTGATTTATCAACACCTAGCACTTCAAACCCCTCAGGTTATTGCACATAAATATATTTATACACACAACCATCCAAAAATTTGATTTAACATACATCTAAAAAATTGGCCATTTGTATGAAGTAACTAATGCAAGGACCGTCCTTATTGTATCCAACTTTTCTACTAGGGAAAATCTCTCAGTATAATCAATGCCTTCCTTTTGTGCATAGCCCTCTGAAACTAAGAAATCCTTTTACTTATCAAATGCTCCATATGATTTATACTTGGTTTTATAAATCCATTTAACGCCAATCACATCTTTTCCTTTTGGTAATTTTACTAAAACCCATGTATCATTTCTCACCAAGGCATTCAATTCTGCTTCCATAACTTCATTTCATTATTTATTTATTGATGTTTTTGCATAATTATATGGTTCATCCATCTTCATTATTTGTGCCATAAGTGCATAATTCACTAGAGAAATTTGATATCTAACAAGCCTTATTTAAAAATTTCTATCCAACATACTACTTTCTCAATGACCCCTTTCAAGCTACTTAGGCTTCTTCTTAACTTCATCTATTTTTATTGACTTGGAATTTGATTCATCACCAACAATCGTTGAATATTTCCTCAATTTAAATTGTACATGTTTTGGTTGATATATTCCATACTCATAAAACTCAACATCTCTACTTATTATCACCTTTTCTTGGGGATCAAACAACCTGTAACTCCTTTTTTCAATACTGTATCCAATAAATATACATTTCACACTTTTATCATCCAATTTCTTCATATTTTCCTTAGGAACATGTGCATCTGCAGTACAATCAAAAGATTTCATATGTGCAACACTTGGCTCGTATCCTAACCATGCTTCTTCTAAAGTCAAATTCAACACTTCTTTTGTAGGACATATGTTAAGAGTGTATATTGTTGTGTGTATTGCTTCGTCCTAAACCTCATTTCCAAGAGACTTTGTTCTTAGCATGCTCCTCTCCATTTCAACTATGGTATTTTTTTTACTTTTTGTGACTCTATTATGTTGAGGACACTCTGAATTGGTAAACTCTCGCTTTATTCCATTCTTCTTCCAATAATTCAAAAAATCATTTGACTTGTATTCTCCCCCATTATCTATTCTTAGGATGAGATTTTTCAAACCACTTTTCTTTTAAACTAAAGCCTTAAAATCAAGAAAGTGAGATAATACTCCAGATCTCTCCTGCAAAAAATATACCCAGGTTTTCCTAGGATAATCATCAATGAAAGTGATGAAATAACACGCCTTTCCAAAATATAGTCTCCATTGGACCACACAAATCTGAATGCACCAACGCTTGACATTATATAGAATTTAATATTATATTTTAGAAAATTTCCTTGTGTTTTTTCCCAAAAATACTTTTCACATACTTCATCATCCAACTTATTATAATGAAGACCATTCACCATGTTTTTATTTCTCAGCAACACCGGAATCTTAAAATCTAGTGTCCCATCCTTAAATGCCAAATATTACTATTTTCTTCCTCTACTGCATTCAAACTCCATGAATTACTTGAATTAAATGAGAGGTTGAAAATTATATCTTCAATCATTTCATCTCTTGTGACAACTACATTTTTATTCAACTTATCCATGCTTAAGGACTCTTTATTATCAAACACGAACTTTTATTTTTTCTCCATCATCTGTCCTACAGAAATTATGTTCTTCTTCAATTTTGGTTTTAACACAGTGTCCTCAATTAACTTCTTATTTCCATGCAATGCAAGTATTGCAATTGTACCTTTCTCTTTCACTTCATAAAAACTATCATCACCAAACATAAATTTACCAGAATAATTATCATTAATTTTGGTAAACAACTCCTCTTAAGATGTCATACGAGTTGAACATTCTGAATCAATATACCATGCTTCAATTTCTTCATTATGTGTCATCAAACTTGAGATAAATAACTTCTCATTCATAGTTTATTCAACAACTGTATTGACACGCTTATGCTCCATATATCACATTTTTGCAGAACAATCTCTTTCAATATGGCCATATTTTTGGCAATAATAGCATTGTGGTCCTCCACTTCTTCCTCCATTTATACATCCATCTCTTCCTTGTCCTCTTCCGCGAGATCCATCTCTACCTCTTCCTCTAAATTTACTGGGACTCCTTACTCTGCCTCTGGAAGGAGATTCATTTCCTTGTGAACTTTGTTGATTTATATTTTGATTCTAATTCTGATATTGACCCCTGCTTCTTCCTCTTCCTTTATGCTTTGCAGAAAAATCATGTTCTACTTGCTTAGATGGTTGATTTTCTTCAACAGTTAATAAGAATCCACTCAATTCATTAATTTCCATTGTATTTAAATCATTTTATAACATAATACTAGTGGTGCCCATATGAAACTTGGGTAGAGCACTTCTTCTCAATCAACCTTATTTCTGGAACATCTTCACCTAATGACCTCATTTGATTAACAAAATATTGCATTTTTTTGATGTGATCATGAATGGATTCATTACTTTGTATATGGGAATTTTCAAAATTCCTCCTTAATGTTTGAAATTTAGCTATAGCCATGCCTTCATATGTGTTCTTTAATATAGCATGTTTCCTTGGATGATACTGCAACACTAATTCTTGGAAATATAGCTTCTTCAATAGCACTCCCAATAAGTGAAAGTTCTTCATTATTTTTCTTAATAAGTTCCTTTATATATTTCTCATCATCATAACTAAATGCTTTGAATTCATCAGGAGAAGGCATCGTATATCCATCAGTTGTAAGTTCCCAGAAATCATTAGTGATGAATATAGGTTGCATGTGTTTCCTCCAATAAAAATAAGTTGTTCCAACAAGTTTAAGCAACACAATAGTGCTTGTCGCCATTAGAGAATAAGATAGGGACAAAGATAAAATTCACAAAAGAACACAATGTATCCCACTTCGACCCGAGACAAGAACGAAATGTCTCAAAAATTGAGACTCAACCACCACCACAAAATATATTTTTATTAATTATTAAGTACAATGAAGAGCTAAAAGACTCAATTCTATCAAAAATTTAGAAAAATTCCTTAGGACATCCTCTCTTAATACATTTTCTCAATGAGTACAATATCTCTTAATGAGAGAGAAAAGATAATATAACCTTTTCACACTACTAGTAAGAAAGTATATAAAATATGTTTGCAATAAAAAATAATTTCCCACATTTACAATTTAGCCACATAAAATAAAATTCATTTAAATATTCCTTCCATATAAACTAATTTCCTTTTAAAACACTCCACTAATTCTCTCTCCTCCTTAAGGAAAAAAAAGAGAATTCTTACTCGACTATTTAGGTTCCACTAATTCTCTGTCCTCCTTAAACCTTCAAAAATATACTTAGAAAAAAAAAAAGGAGAATTCTTACTCCACTATTTAGGTTCAATGTAAGAAACAAAGTTTTGATACTTTTTTAAACTCCAAACTTCATTCCATTTAATATTTTGAACTTCATGCCCAACTTGAAAAAGGTGCACATTCATTGACATAAGTTTTAATATTTTAAAATTGTCATGCTTCAAATATGAAAGCTCCATCAGATTTTCACACACTCCACGTTGCTTGCAACTTCTCTCACCGCATATATTTTCATTTGGAAGACTAGTCTCCACGCTTAGGTATCCATGCTCCACATAGGGAAGTCTACTTTCTTGATTTCAAAACAAAAATTAAAGGACACGCACGCAGCTCCAACAAACACAGGTCTACACGTTGTTCCACACAACCTGCAAGTCTCCAATATGTTTGAAATATGGCTTGGATTCATCTGCGTTAAATACTTCAGAATTTCTTTTTTTGAAATCGTGACTTTGAAATTGCAAATAAATAAATAAATTTCATATCCACAATTACGCTTTTGGAGAAATGCTTCACGCAGAATGCTTTTATGGCTCCACGTATATTTGTTTTTCATGCACATCAATTTTCCAACACAACAACACACACCACGATTCAATATCAATTTTATCGCATGCTTCGGCTTCTGCACAATGCTCACACATATTACAACATCTATTCAACTTCAAACTCACAAATTTCTAAACTCTTTGGAAATGGCTTTCATGCGAAATGAAGAATCACACCAACAAGAACAACGAGCAAAATCATTTAACTATAATGCACATATTTTAACCATAATGCACAGACTCATACAATTTTCATTATCAATGGTATATATTTATACACAAGGAGAGATATATCATTAGAGACATGCCATCTCCTACAATGTCTTAGTCATTTTCTATAATTTTTTAACAATCACTTCATAAATATTTTTAGTCATTCTACAAATATCTTATTAAAAATAACAACTTCAATAATTTCAAATGGATCATTATTCCAACAACAATTCAACATATTCAAACAATCATCCTTCATTCTGTGGATCATAATCATCTTCAAGATGTTTTTATCAAAATCCCTATGCTTAAACTTTTGTAAGATATATTAAAGACATGCAATATAATATTCCACGCTTTTTCCCTCCCTCTATGACATTCTAAATATTTCTTCCCTTTGATCCCTAGTTCGATAATAATCCAGATACTTTTGCAAAAAGTTTTTCTTCATTTAATCCCATGAAGAAATGGATGCACCACCAAGTCTCATGAACCATCTTAACGCAACTCCCTTCATAGTAGTCGGGAAAAATTTTGATTTCTAGGAAATTTAGGTGTATTCATAACTTCGACATAAAACATCAAATTCGAAAAGAAAAGTTCTTGGATATTCATTGGTTGTACCATGGAAATTTGGGAGGGGTGAAAAAGAAATGTTATTCATTAGATCTTGTCCCTAGATGTTCCAAATTGGGAATTCAAAGGTGGTAACTATCTCATCTTCCAAATGATTTTCCAAAAAAATTGAGGGCTTTGCAAATTCGTTTCAGGTACATGCTTTTCTCTTGGCTATGAAAGGTTTTCTAAAGGATTCTCAAGATGCTTTACAACAATTTTTGAGTCTAGAATAGAGTGATCAAGAGACTTCTTCTCTGGACTTAGTCCTTGATATTCAAAATTATGAATACATCTATACCTTCACGTCCTTCCAACAAGTCCTAATATTCTTCCTCCGTCGATACAAATGAAAAAATTTCTTAAACTTGATTTTGAGGTAGAAGGTTCATGAGATTATACCTCCCAAATATTTTCTCCCAATGCATATGACCCTTGATATTCCATATTCCGATGAATAGTTTAAGCAGTGGATAATCTATGGGATATTGTTTTCTCGGAATTTGTTCTTGGGGAAGATGATTTTGCCTCTATTTTTTAGATTAGTTCATGAATAAATGTTACTCGTTCTAGATATTGATATTTCCTTCCTCCATGTCCCTTTTTCCTACATAGTTAGTTTTTTTGGGGAATCATGTGTTTATTCTTCTCTACTCATGTAACCTACGTGTCCAGACTCCTTATGAGGTCAATCTTGTTTCAGTCCATCGAAGTGATGCGCAAGTTCTTACTTCTCATCTTATTGCTCTACCACCTAAGATCCAAGAACACTTCTAATGCACTCTTTATTCAACAATGCATCAAAGAAAATAAATAATGCTAGTTACATCTATTCACCATTCATAACCTCCCTAGAAATAGTGCCAAAATGTTGGGCGAATTAATTGTCTTCTAATAAAAAAGATTAATTGCACACACAAATTGTCAACCTGGGTAGGTCTATTTATTTCAAGGTTATTGTACATAATATATGTGGGTATAAACTAATAACTAACATTTATCACTACCAAATACTTTTATAAGATCATGGCACTCAATCAAAGAAAAGATCATTGTAACTCTTGTCATCCAAAGGCATCCTTGTCAAACCCTTAAGCAATTAATCACTCTACACACAATACTGGAAATGAAATCACTCTTTCAAAACAAAACATCACTTAATTATTCTAGATCACTCTTGCAAGAAAAATAAATAGCACTCTCGAAAATAAATTGCATAAATCATTCAATCACCATCACACAACCAACAATCCAATCACATTTAACCAAACCATTGACTGCGTACCACTGTATTGTAACAAATATAACAACATTGAATCTAACAATATGTTTCAACATCAACTAGAAAAACTATAGAAGCAATTAAATAATAGCAACACATGACTATGATGGATCGATCTAGTAATTAGGTTCTCACATGAGAAATCTATATCAGAATATTCTGCAAGCTAGTCTAATAATCTGTAATTATGATGTGTTAATAAAATTTTGTAACATTGATGACTAAAATCATAATGACACTAAACATAATATGCAAGTGAAAATATAATTGCTACTCTACCTCTATAATGAAAAATCCATGTTAAAAAGGGCGTCCTTTCCTCCTTAGTAAGGAGTCGATGATTCACAACTCACCAGCTAACATAGCATACCACAATTAAGCCACAGACCCATAAAAGATTGCATTAACTTCCGAAAGTTACAAGATGCATATTTCTCAATGGTGCCACCCATGGACAAGGTAAAGGGATTCCATATTTATAGATTTACATCATATCTAATATCGATGTTAAAATCATCCATGAGAATCTCTTGATTCTTAGGTTATCCAAACTATGAGTCTTGTTTAACGAATTACAACAATTTACTAAAAATAAAAGAGATATTATAACAACATCTTCATTTTAGTGAGAGAATAAAATGGGGAATCGTAGCTTTCATAGCCAACTTGGATGAATTTTCAAAAAGTAGTCCAATCCTAGTTGGCACAAAGGTCTTGGTTAACCTGGCTGAGTAGCAACACCCATATTGACTTCCTAAAATGTAATCAAGTGAAACAAAGTATATACTAGCATAAAACAGAGTAGCATCATCGTAACAGTAGTAGCATCTGGCCTGGTGTGTCAACATTTCAAAATCTTCGAGAATTAGTGTTGCATCGCCTAAGAAAAAAAGAGTAGTAGCATCCCAACAAGCCGAGCTATCCTGAAACATCTTTCTTGTCATTTCATCAATAAATTTACCCAAAAGAAATTATTGTCTCTCAATATACGAGAAAAATTGCATAAGTTAAGGCAGGATGGATGGTCAAAAAAGTAATCGTTGGAGTAACAAATGTGATTTTAAAGGTAAAAGTGGTCAAAAGGGTAAAGAAATGATGGTGAAAAAGATTTCAATTCCAAGACCTAAAACAATGTTTCCCATCATTAAAATTGTGGTTAACATTAAAGAATAATTTTTTTACAAAATATCACTTTGGGATTAATCCAATTACTTATCATGCTAAAAAATTATTGGAGCCTCAATAGACCCGATAAAATTGTGTAACTTCAAACATTTTGTAGGTACCACTTTCATTTGTGATTTGTTTTATTTTTTTAATTGACTAGTAGGCTACTAATGTATCATTTATAATGTGTTATTGAATTTCTTTCATGAACTTGTGTCATTTATTATTTTTATTATCCCAACACTAATTTCTTTGACATAAAATTAGTTCTAGTCATATATTCACTCAACCTTTAGCTTTGGTCCTCCACCAATTGTCCACTTTTCAACTTAGTGATTATTCCTAGTTCACAAGGCTTTCATTTGTCCCTGCCGAGTTTTCAAATTCTTAATCCTTTGATGCACCATTGATAATCCACATGTAGGGTAAGAAACACTCGCTCAATCAAACCACTCTTCAAAAGTGTTGGCATTATGGCTTTTAAATACACATGATCATGAATAACAAATGAAGATAAACATGAATTGCATTTCTATTAACTAAGATATAAATTTATAATACATTCTTGTGACCCTTGGTCTTCATATACCAATTGGTCTCTTGGACTCCGAAGACTATTCACATTCCACACAAACCCTTAGAGGATTAGGTGTCCAACATTCCCCCCCTTAATCTGAAGGGGTATGTATGAGTCCAAGAAGAGTTTTGCAATAAAAAATGTGCAAAAATTCATGGCAACACTAGGGTGGATGTGCTCTCTAAGATATTGGTATAAGGTGGTGGTTTTAAGGGTGACCACCAACACTTGAATTCTTAGTGCAGTTCGAGAAACTCTTCCAAATTTGGCAAGAAGTTGAGGTCTTTTTCTAGAGGAAGTGCTCTAAATGCTTTAAAGAGGGAGACCTTCAACCTAGAAAATGGAGGTCTGCAACCTGCATAAAAAGGGAGAACCTCAACCTGAAAAGGGATGTCTCAACCTGTGGTAGTTTAAGGATGACCACGAACTCTAAAATGCTTAATGAAATTCTTGGAACTCTTCCAAAACTGGCAAGAAGCTAAAGTATTCTGCTAGAGGAAGTGTCCCCAATTCTTTGAAGAGGGAGAAGCTAAACCTGTAAAGGGAGTTATCAACCCCGCATAGATGGTTTAAGGCTAACCACCAACCAAAATCGTGTTCAGGATACAACTCTGAATTTGATATGGAAGGTTGTGGCTCAGGCTCGCTTGAAATTTTGTGTCTCTCGCTACAACTCTAAATCGGGTATGACAGGTTGTGGCTCAGACACGCTTGATGTGACTTTGAAGCTTGTAGATGACCATCACTTCCCCCTATTAGATACAAGGTGAGATAATGACGAAAACTCAACTGCAATATTGTTCAATACTCTAAAACATGTTTTGACATATGGCTGAGATATCTTCTTGGTTGTTGAAGCCCATTTGATCCATCTAAGATTAATCTTTGTTCTTGCAAGATGATTTGTTTTTAAGAATCTATGTGAAGAAAGAGTGGTTTTATGACAGTGCTCACATGTATGAAGATCAAAACATGTTGGATGGTGTTGTCATTTATGTCAACCCATGGAGCTGATTGGGTTTGAATTTGACCAAAAACACCAGTCACTGATGTCAAATGGTTAATGAACGCTTCCTAGTAATTCTTGAATTACATCAAGATGATAACTATATTATATGCCACGTATGCAATGTGGTTCCTTATGGTTTGACATAAAATTGAGTGTAAAAATGAAGACCTGGTTCTGTGGACTAAAACCCAGGGGTAGAGACATGAAACCTTATTCACTAACAGTTGTCAATATATGACATGGATTCTCACAGTAATCTTACCACTTATAATTTGAATAATTGCAAGAATCAAAGACAATAAATCAATTATTGACTTACAACACTTATGTGTCACTTACAAAACACACCAAAAATATTAGTAAACAAGTTCTTGATATTTAAACAAACAAGTAAATAAAAACTATTAAAAAAAATTAATGATTATTAAGAATACAAATTTATTTTAAATTTCCTACAATCCACCTACCTTAAATTACAAGGCCCATTTAATGTAAAAATTTTAATTCTTAAATTCCTTGTAATGCCTACTCTAACGTATACCTAATGAGATCTTAAACGATTACTTATTTATTTTACTAAGAAACTTAAAAGTATCTAATCTCCAACGGTCATCTCTTAAAAAATACCCTCCTAACACCTCCAACATCCACTTTAAGAAAGCCCATCCTAGACCTATAAAATAAGGCCTAATTCATCTCTCAAATTACAACAATATAACAAAATATTCTTATGACCTAGTTCTGAAATGTTCGATACCTGAGGAAGAAAAAGAGTCTGGTCTCTCTGTGTGGTAAAAATAGCTCAGAAGCATTTCGTTGAATTACGTTTTCGGTGGAGATTATTTTATGGAACAGAGAATGTGAAGATTCTAAGGTAAGTCAATTGGCACTTTATGTAATTATTTGAGCAGTAAGATCTGGTCCTTTCCTAAGGGTTTTCGAAGGTCTGTTAGGGAATTTGTTTGTATTCTAATTTCTTGAAATTCGTTTTTTAGATACCTCAAATTAGCTCGAATTCATGTTATTAAAGGGTGATGTTGACAAATTTGTAAGAAGATTTATTCGCCTAGTAATTGATCTCTGAATTTTTTAGATCTCTGATCACTATCTAAGAACAACAAAGTATAGAATAGCCCTTTTTCTATGTATTTGTCGTTCGTTTGAAGTATAGGCAGAGTCAATTTTTTTGCAGCAAAGCTATAGCCAAATCTTGCATCCATACCTCTATGTTTTCCTCAGAAATGCACTATTTGTTGGCTTCCAAAAGGAGTGAGCTCAAGGTTTGTCTTAGTCGCAGAAACCTTTATAAAAGAAGCAAAGTTCTAGGATGATTATGGTGGTTTTTCTAATGTATAATTTTTCTAAGAGCAACGAATATTTGAACAATTTTTTTGAGTGTTGGATTATAGTTCTAGGTCTGAGTAGGGTTAGAATTTTAAGATCTTTCAAATTTGTTTCAGGTCTGGCTTCTCTAGGGTCATCATCCGTGTTTGATGATTGTGTCAAATTTGTTAAGGCGTGCATTAGAATCGCCATCTAGGATCTTGGTAAGTCATTATCTTAAGGGCTATGTCAAAATATGTTTAGGCATATTAGGACTATTCTAAAGTCTACTCTGGGGTTTTTTTTTTGAATTTGGAATTCATTGGGAAAGTATACAAACTTAACAAGTGATGTATTGCCTTAGTGAAAACAGTGACATGACTTGAGATCACTCTTGACTTGACTTGATGTGATGGAAGCAATGCTATTGTTCATATGATTTAGTAGTGGAACTATGTCATTCACTGTGCTGAATTAAGAGTTGCAAAAATAATACAGTAACCTGATTGTATTAACGGTGGTAATATGTACATTAATTGTGCATGACATCTTGACATATTATGTTGATGAGTATTAAGCATTAGATTTTGCTTGTGTTGTATAGTGACCATAACAGTGAATTGAATTGGATTTTAGATCTTGATGGGACTTAGTGACATGACATAATAACTTAGCATATACCTGGACTTGACATCTTAACCTTGACATAATTCCTTGAATAAGACTTAACTTTGACATATGGTTTGGGACACTGAGTTTACATCTAGTTGACAAGTCTCTCACTATACTTGACCAAGATACTATATAACATGTTGCAATATTGTTGAAGACATTGAAGTAGAGTTGACATCTTAACATTGGTATGACTAACTGACTTGACCTATATATTGAAGCACATAGACATATGACAATATTTATCTAGGGTTTGTCTCATAGTATGACTTAGAGATTTGTGTGCAGTGACATAATTGTAATCTTGCAGAGTAGTAAGTGTTGAAGGCATTTTTCATCCAATTGTACAACATATTGAATTAAGAAGGGATAGAAGGGCTTGACCAGTTGAGCAATAGTGTTTACACGCATGTTGGTAGCTCTCTAGGGACAAAAATTGAGAACATTGATTGCCGAGAAATGGGATGACATGAGACACTTTGGGTTATGCCATCATTTGATAGGTGTGCTAGATGGTTGCAGCGTCGTGTGCAGCCTGATGATGACAGTTGTTGTGCATTGATGATTATTCATTCATGAGAAATGACATGCAGTGATAGCCAACATTTTTTTGTGATTTGTAGTGACACCGATATACAGTTTGCAGTGACCGTGATATACAATTTAATAGTGATAGTTTGATGCATAGCATTGTGCAGTGATCAGTTTGTGGGAACAATGATCGGTGGTTATCAGGATTCAACATTTATTCTACATCTTTCTTACAACTATTCTACATTGATTCGGAGTATAGGGGATATAGTGTGAAAATTTTGAAACCTGATCTACCAAATATTCTAGGTGATTGAAGTCACCTTCAGGTTGTGGCCTAAGAACACTTCA
The DNA here is from genome assembly GCA_034641835.2 of Pinus albicaulis. Classification (NCBI taxonomy): domain Eukaryota; kingdom Viridiplantae; phylum Streptophyta; class Pinopsida; order Pinales; family Pinaceae; genus Pinus; species Pinus albicaulis. The sequence continues at coordinate 485,916,874 of CM076578.1, forward strand.
GGGCAGCAAGGTGGTGCTAGGACAAGTTGTGGCTTGCACAGGGTGTTGTGGTGTCCATTCATTTGTGGTTGATAAACTAACAGAACAATGAAGCATCCTTTCCGATAGCAACTGGTAAACAAAGTGTTGGGGCACTCATTAGGTTGTGTCTTGATATATAGGGTGTTGGGGCATCCTTATGGTTCCAGTATGATATTAGGGTTTAATAGAGTTCTACATGTTGTGCCCTGTGAATTATGGAGTAAACGCATCCTTAAGTTGTATCTGAAATATTGATGTAATTAATATATATTTTAAAGAGAGAAGAATATAATTACTAGAGAAGCGTTTGATGCTTTTTGACCCGGAGGAGGTTTTCCACCTAAAAATATTTGTGTCTACTATTTTATCTTTTTGCATTGTTATATGATGTTTTCTACTGCTGATTATTATTTATAATTTTTGAAGAAAAACTTGAATAATAACTGAAGAATAACTAATCCTCTGAAAAGTATTAAAAAGTGTTAATTTCTAAGAAATATTGATTCACCCCCCCTCTCAGTTTTTCCAACAATTGTTGTCAGAGCACGGTTCCTTCAGTAACAGCTTAACCATTGGAAGGAATTTTCAGAGCATAAAGATGGGGAAGTCAAAGAAGCAGGTTTCAAGGATTTCAAAGGAAGGTATAGGTACAACAAATTCTGTAGAAAGTGAGTATTGTGTACTAACCCCTGATTTTTATGTAGATAGTTACTGGATATGGGAATCGAGGATGGAAGTATATTTGTAGGCACATGGAGTATGGGAATCAGTTTTTTCAGGAGACACATCTAATGATGAAGATAAAAGGTACAATTCAAAGGCCATGAATGTAATTTTGAATGTTTTTCCAAATTCTGTGAAAACAAAAGTTGGTCAATGTTCAACAACTAAAGCTCTTTGGGAAAAGTTTCATAATCTCTATTCAACAAAACAATCATGTCAAGATGTTATTGAAAATTTGGATCCTTATAACTATGATGAATAAATTAGATATATGAGTAAGAGAAAGTTTCAAAATCAAGTGATCAAGGTAATAAAAGGACTCAAAATCCAAAAGGAAAGGGCAAGAATTTTGGAAGAAGAATTGGAAACACCAAAAGAACTCAACAAAAAAAATGAAGAATCAGAGAAGATTATTATAAGTCTTCGAGTACAATTGGAAGAAGTCAAGAATATGGAGACACAAAATCTCAAGAAATAAATCTATCAAAAACAACAAGAACTTGATACGACCTTTGCAAAGATTAGCAAGATTAAACAATAGGTGCAAGAAGCGGAGATTGAAAGGAAGAACTTGGCAAGCCAATTAAATGAATTTGAAACATCTTTAGAAAAATAAGCAAGCTCAAGATTGAAAATAAGGAGAAGAAGGAACAAATATAGTCTCTCAATAGAGAAGTAGAGAATAACACTCTTCTCAAGCTACAAGTTCATGAGGCAGAAAAAAGAAGGGAGATCTTGAAAAGATGCTTTCAAGAAGATATCGCTGAAAATCAAGAAGAACTTGATGCAATGCTTAATGAGATCAACAAACTCAAGGGATCGCAAAAATAATACTTACAAGATAAGACACGTGAAGAAGAAAAAATGAAGGCAATTAAAGTTGGTAAAGCTCCAGTTGATGAACGTGCGCGCTCCACATATTCACAGGATGATCCTAAGAAGGAAGTTGATCAAAGTGAAAAGCCAAAGAATAATGTTTCAACCCCAAAAAACAAGACCAATTTAGTCAAGAACAAATGACAACAACGGACTATAGCAACGCCTCCAAATAATTAGGAAAAATATTCCATGTATGTTCGTTTATTTAATGGTTATTATTTTTCGTGTGCTAACTATGGAAAAATGGCCAAGTATTGTAAATTTGTTGACAAGTACAACTATCAAGGACCAATGCATCCAAATGAGCCATTCAGGTACACACATTTATTTAATGGTTTTTCTTTTTAAGTGCTAATTATGGACATATGGCTAGGGAATGTGTAGTTTTGATAAGTACAATCATTATCTGCAAAATCCTAGAGGAAATTTTGGAAGATCACGAGACAGATACCACATAGAATATTCTATGGAGGACATTGAATGTTACAAATGTCATACTATGGACACAACTCATTACTGCAAGTACAATATGGAATCAACCATGAATGAAAATCTTGACGACGAGAATAAGAAGGTTTGGAAAAGAAAACAGGTACAGGATGAGCAAGAAAATAAGGAAGGAAATAAGGTCTCAACAGTTATGCTTTCAGGGTTCATAACAAGTCGTAAAAAATAAAATGGTCCATTAGATGATACACTATTCTGAATAATTTAGCTTGTCGCCTCCTTGAATTTTGAAGAAGGGGAGTTTATACAATAGTATGTGGCACAGGTATACCATAGAAAAACAAATAACATGAACATAATGGAAACTTCAAGACAAATGTGTCAAATTCATAATAGGTTCAGGGGCAGCAGAATAGTTAAAGGCTTATAGGTCCACAAGGATTTCTAGTCTCTGAGGGAAGCTTCTCCTCAAGGGGAGCACATGCAGGTTACAAGTCCACAAGAATCATCATTGAAATATTATTGCAAAAATGCTTCTCATCAGGGGGATCATAGAAAAATAACATGTCCATATGAAGCAAGAAAATTCTCAGGGGGAGTAACCCTTTTCCATTAATGTCAAAGGGGGAGAGAAAAAACTGAGTTGGAGGTTGAAATCTGATGTGAAGCATGATGTCAAGGGGAGTTGTACTCGCAAGAGGAGTACATGTGTTTCCATCAATGAAAATGGGGGAGATCGTTGGATGGTGTTTCATTGATGTCAACCCATGGAGTTAATTAGGTTTTAATTTGGCCAAAAACACCAATCACTCATGTCAAATGGTTAATGAACACTTCCTAGTAATTTTCGGATTACATCAAGATGACTACTATATTGTTGGATGATTGAAAACCTAAGTCCTAGGGTTTGGGTTCCTTGGACTTAGGATGTACCCCGACCTTGTCGAGCGTTTTTGGTAGGTAAAATCATTTATTTTTGGTTGGATATCTATGCCATTAGATTATCCTCATTAATATTTTTATGTTGAAATATGGTATGCCCTGTGGTTCCTTATGGTTTGAGATAAAATTGATTTTAAAGTTGAAGACCCAGTTATGTGGGCTAAAACCCCAGGGGGTAGAGACATGACACCTTATTCACCAACGGTTGTCAATATATGATAGGGATTCTCACTGTAATCTCACCACTTATAATTTTAATGATTGCAAGAATCAAAGACAATAAATCAATCATTGACTTACAACACTCATGTGTCACCTACACAACACCCCAAAAAGAATTAGTAAACAAGTTCTTTATATTTAAAGAAACAGGGAAATGAAATGAAACATATTAAACTAAATTAATGATTATTAAGAATAAAAAATTATTTTAAATTTCCTACAATCCACATTTCCTTAAATTACAAGGCCCATTTAATGTAAAAATTTTAATCCTTAAATTCCCAGTAATGCCTACTCTAACATCTACCTAATGGAGCCCTTCACGATTGTTTACTTTTTTTTATTTTTTTTATTAAGAAACATAAAATCATCTAATCTCTGATGGTCATCTCTTAAAAAATCCCCTCGTAAATGCTCCAACGTCCACTTTAAGAAGCCCATCCTAGACCTATAAAATAAGGCTTATTCATCTCTCAAATTACAACAATATAACAAACTATTCTTATGAATTAGTTCTAAAAAATTTTATACTTGAGGAAGAAAAAGAGTTCGGTTTCTCTGTGTGGTAAAGATAGCTCAGAAGCATTTGGTTGAATTACATTTGCGGTGGAGATTCTTTTAGGGAACAAAGAATGCAAAGATTCTAAGGTAAGTCAATTGCATTTTATGTAATTCTCTGAGCAGTAAGATCCGGTCCTTTCCTAAGAGTTTTCAAAGGCTTGTTAGGGAATTTGTTTGTATTCTAATTTCTTGACATTAGTACTTTGGATACCTCCAATTATCTCGGATTCATGTTATTACATAGTTATGTTGACAAATTTTTGAGAAGACCTATTCGAATAGGAATTGATCTCTAAATTTTTCGGACCTATGATCACTATCTTAGAACAACGAGGTATAGAATAACACTTTTTCTATGTTTTGGTCATTCTTTTGAGGTATAAGCACAATCAATTTTTTTGGAGCAAAGATATAGCCAAATATTGGATTGAGACATGTAATTTTTGCCTTAGAATTCCAATATTTGTCGGCTGCCAAAAGGAGCGAATTTAGGGTTTGTCTTAGTTGCAAAAACCTTGTTAAAAGAAGTAAAGTTCTAGGATTCTTATGGTGGTTTTTCTGATGTAGAATTTTAGCCAAGAACAACGAATATGAGAAAAAATTTGTTGAGTGTTGGATTATAATTCTAGATCTGAGTAGGGTTATATGTTTAAGATCATTCAAATTTCTTTTAGGTCTGGCTTGTCTAGGGTCATCATCCGTGTTTGAGGAATGTGTGCGTCAAATTTGTTAAGGCATGCATTAGAATCGCCATGTAGGATTGTGGTAAGTCGTTATCTTAAGGGTTGTATCATAATCTATTTAGGCATGTTAGGAATATTCTAGAGTCTATTCTTGGGTATTTTTTATGAATTTGGAATTTTTTGGGCAAGTATACAAACTTAACTAGTGATGTATTGTCCTAGTGAAAAGCGTGACATGAATTGACATAACACTTGACTTGAATTGATCTGATGGAATTAGTGCTATTGTTTATATGATTTAGTAGTGTAACTATTTCAGTCAATGTGATGAATTAAGGATTGTAATAATAATACAGTAACATGATTGTATTAATTGTGGTAACATGTACATTAACTGTGTATGACAACTTGACATATTATGTTGATGAGTATTAAGCATTAGATTTTTATTGTGTTGTAGTGACCTTATCAGTGAATTTAATTGGATTTTAGATGTTGATGGGACTTAGTGACATGACATAATAACTTAGCATATACCTTCACTCGACATAATTCCTTGAATAAGACTTAACTTTGACATATGGTTTGGGACAGTGAGTTTACATCTAGTTGACAAGTCTCTCACTATACTCGACCATGATACTATATAACATGTTGCAATATTTTTGAAGACATTGAAGTAGAGTTGACACCTTAACTTTGGTATGACTAACTGACTTGACCTATAGACTGAAGCACATAGACATATGACAATATTTATTTAGGGTTTGTCTCACAGTATGACCTAGGGATTTGTATGCAGTGACAAAATAGTAATATTGCAAGTTAGCAAGTGTTGAAGGATTTTTTTCATTCATTTTTACAACATATTGAAGTAAGAATGGATAACAAGGCTTGAATAGTTGAGCAATAATCTTTACACGAATGTTGGTAGCTCTATGGGGGAAAAACCTGATAACATTGATTTTCAGACATCGAGATGACTTGAGACACCTTGGGTTATGCCATCATTTGATAGTAGTGCCAGATGGTTGCATCATCATGTGCATCTTGATGATGACAGTGGTTGTGCATTGATGACTATTCATTCATGAGAAATGACATGCAGTGATAGCCAACAGTGGTGCAATGATTTTTTGTGACAGTGATATACAGTTGAATAGTGATAGTTTTATTTGTAGCATTATGCAGTGATCATTTTGTGAGAACAATGATCGGTGGTTACCAAGATTTGACATTTATTCTACATTTTTATTACAGTTATTCTACATTGATTCAGAGTACAAGAGAGGCACAGTGGTGCTAGGGAAAGTTGTGCCTTTCATAGGGCATTGTGGCATCCATTCAGTTGTGACTGATAAAATAACAGGACAATGAAGCATCCTTTCTGACAGCAGCTGGCAAACAGATTGTTAAGGAACTCATTAGGTTGTGATCTGATCTACAAGGCATTGGGGCATCCTTCTAGTTACAGTAGGATATTAGAGTTTACTAGTGTCCTATAGGTTGTGCACTGTAAAATAGGGGCTTGGAGCATCCCTCAGTTGTAGCTGAAATCTTGATGTAATTAACATTTCTTTCAAAGAGAGAAGAATACAATTACTAGAGAAGCGTTCAGTGGTTTTTTACCCAGAGGGGGTTTTCCACCTAAAAATATATGTGTCTACTATTTTATCTTTCTGAATTGTTGTATGGTGTTGTCTACTGCTGATCGTTGTTTATAATTGTTGAAGAATAACATTAAATATAACTGAAGAATAACTAATGCTCTGAAAATGATTAAAAAGTGCTAATTGCTAAGAAATATTGATTCACAATCCGCTCCCCCCACCCCCCCCATCCCCCTCCCCCTCTCAGTATTTCCAACAAAACAATGATCTTCCATATGGCCAACTCTGTCACAATATTGGCATTTAACAATTTGTTGTGGATGTTGTGAAAGAGGATCAAAATTTGGAACTGTTGAAGGTGAATTGTCATGAAGAAATCCAGCACTGTCAAACTGGATGGGCTTTGAGTAATTCTGGATATGAAAGGATGCCTCCTTATCATAACCAAGACCATTTATGTGCTTGTTGTTGACAAGCTCTTCCCACTTAGGTCTGATGATGGGCTTGGGAAGTGCATGTTGAATTTATGCATTTGCATGCAAATTTTCTCCTGCAGTGGGCACTGGATTTGAATCAACCTCTACTTTACTGACTTGATCACTTGTAGGTCGTTGATGGGAGTCAATTTGAACTTCAAATAGAGGATTGTTCTGAAAAAAAAAAAAAAAAATTCAGAATAATGCTCACGTTGTTGTAGTTCTTCTTGTTGTAGCTTTGTCTTAAGCTACAAAAACTCAATTTTATCTTGTGCATTTTGCAAACAAGTTTGATGTCTTTGAGAAAGGATTTGTCAATCATGATTGTATGGTTAACAATAGAACATATTGACTTTTGCAGTAATACCAATACTCCATCCGCCATTTTCTAAATTGTTCATTGCAAAGGACTGACATCAACGCATCATATCATACATGAAGGACCAACATTATATCATCACATAATGAAAACAATGTAAATTCTTTAACACTGCATATAAGGTATGGACTCAATGCTCCAATCATCGTACACACCAACCACGAGTAGTAATGACTGGTTCTTAACGCATATGCCATACCAACGCTAATATAATTGGCTCATGGCATCTTACAACCATTCAAGTAGTCCACAGAGTACATGGCAGTTCAAACAGAAGATAAGGAAGTACTTGTTAATTATGGAATGGTAAAGAACCTTTTCATAGTCATTTCACAAGATTCTCACTCTCAATTCCTTGTCGGTATTCATTGGAGAAAGAAATATTACTTAGACTCTTTATTGACGTTCTCTCACCATGTACCAGCAACTACGACCTACATTTTGCCTCCATTTTTCTTGAAAACGTTTGAAAAATACCAACTGTTCATAGTTCATTAGCAAGACTTGCGTTACCAGATAAACGTTGGCTGTAGCTCTCCGTATTTTTCATGAATAGAGGATGAGGCATCAATGTGTTATGCTTAGGATCCTCTCAATTATAAAAATACCCTTCTTCGGCAGCTCTGGGTCAACGTGTTAAGGAAATGGATCTCCAAACTACAATCCTTGGAAAACGGTTATTCTGCGACTTCGACCAACGCTCCATGAGTTCAAACGCACAGTTCCAACGCACAGGAGTTTAGTCAACGCCAAAACAGAAATATGACCATGGACTACACACGGGGACAATGCATGACATCAATAGTGGGAGCTCGAGTCTTTAGACAATTTCCATTCACTTAAGAAGTTATATCTGGTCTACGGTGAAGAGAAATTCGACGTGGGTGATAAGTATCGACCTCTGATGTCCACTGTGAACCTGAATTCCTTGATTACGACGCCACTGATATTGATGTCGGGGCTCAATAAATATTTCATCACTCTACTTTTGTATTGGTGATTACAGATCCATATCCTGACACTCCTTGGATCTAATATTCGCACTGGCTATCTACTGCTTTTACAGCCACTGGGTGTGATGTTGATTGGCACTGGTAGAGTCTGCTTAATTATAAACCTCCAAGGCCCATGCGTAATCGCACGACAGTTATCACGCTGTTTAATAAAATTTCAGTTCGTTGTTCTTGCTCTAGTGGCTGCAAAACACCAACCGTACACTCATTCTCCTTATGAGAATGAAATGACTATCGAGAGAGTTATGACATCGCACCACACCAATATCTCTCCTAATGATGTCAAATGTCCAGTTGTGTTTTAAATAGTAGCTATAACAAACATTATAAAATTTCAAGAGTTGTTCGAGTGGGCAGACACAGGAGAAAAAAAAAGAAAGATCAGTTACGATTTCTCACAGAGCAAGTGTTGGAGAATCTCAAAGAGAGAGAGAGCGCGCAGCACATATATATTATGACGTATTACAGGAGTTGTATCGCATCCTTAGAGAATACACACGGATATAGCTTCAATGATTTAGATGTTGTTCAATACAACGCACGAACCATCGACTTGCTCAAAGCGCAATCATACAACTCACGTTGTCCAACCAACGCATATAGTCATATAACGCAGAGGTTCTGAAAATTGCAGACCAGGAGAGCAAATGGCAGGATTACCAAAATTGGAGACAGGCAGGAGCAGAGGTAGGAGTTGAATCCACCGACAAACAGAGATGGCATGGAGCATTTTTGAATTTATTTTCAGACTTATATGCAACACAGATCAGCGCTAGGACAAAAACTTAACACATAAATGCACAATGAGGAAGAAGACTAAGCAATTAGTGGTTGAGAAACCCACAGAGAATGCCACAAATCATGGCTTTGATACCATGTTAAATACACATGATGATTAACAACAGTTGAAGATAAGCATGAATTACATTTATGTTAACCAAGATATACATTTATAATACATTCTTGTGATCTTTAGTCTTCATATACCAAGTGGTCTCTTGGACTCTGATAACTATTCAAATTCCACACCAACCCTTATAATATTAGATGTCCAATAATGGGTAATGTGTTGTCCTTGATGGCAACCTCCTTGAGAAATTTGTCTTTGATGTCAATTTGGTTATAAGGCAGATGAGAGGAATATTGGTACATATTGCAAAAATGAGAAAGTGTTTTGGAAAAATATGGAAAACATAAAGTTTGAAAAGTATTATGACCCTTGTGAAGAATAGTCGCGTACATATGCAGTTTATGAACAAGGGTAGTGTACATAATATGAACCATGGAAACAAGAAACCAAGAGTGAGTGTCATTGTAATTTCCCATAGTATTGTGACAACACAGGGGCTTCATTGGGGGATAAATAACATACCACATGCATTTATATTGGGGGATATATATTGAGGAAAAAATAACATAAAATATTAAGCATATAATAGGGAGTAAAGGGTTTTTATATTGGCTGATATAAAATTGGAGCTCAAAGTTAAAATGAAAAAATATTAAAGGGTATAAAAAAATATTAATGAAAAATGGATACCTACAATATCTAGTGAAAATAGGGGTTTTTAAATGGGAAGGTGTATTGGGTTCGTATTAGTAGGGAGTTAAATAATGTTATTTTCGAATATGTAGTCAAATTAAGGTATTGTTTAGTATGCCACGAATGCACATGATATGTCAGAGGTTCATTGAGTGAAGCTCCTGTGTGTAACGACAACATCTATTTGATCCCATCGACAAATACCAACAACATTACCAAAGGATTTTCTTGTGGTATTAGCAAGTCAAAAAGCTATATAAGGAGAAGGACATCAAGGAGCTAAGTGTACAATGAAATAGATCATTCATGTGTGATCTAATCCGAAATAGGTGTGCACCAAGGAGCAAGGAGAAGGCTCAGATCTGATAGATCTGGAAGTGTATTGAACACTAATGGATATACTTGTTTGATATGTTTATGTTTGAGTAGATAACAATGCAATATCTAAGGTTATAGCATTGATATGATCTGAATGTGTTTGCAGTGATATGTGATTTTGACAGTAAATATGTAGAAAGTATGTTATGTTTATAGTGAAGGTTTGATTTGTCGAGAATTTAGAGGGTTGATGATTAATTCAAATTCTCTTCTTGATAATTACTTGTGAGCTTACTCAAGTTAACTATGTCTTCTCTTGCGTAGCTTACTTAGTCTTTCATCAAGTCAATTACCAAAATACAAAAGACACAAAGTTAGGCTCTTCGATCCATGGCAAAACCTCTCCCTCTTAGAGAGGAAAACCCACGAGAAATTATTCTTATAGATCTTCAAATGACAAGTACCATGACCAAGAATTAGACCCTTGACCTATGAATGCCTTCAAGACCTTATCGTTACTTCTTTGACTGTCTTTAACACTTATCCTTCTCTTCTACTCCAATCTTCACTGACTTGTAATGGTACTAGAGAACTCGGTCTTTAATTTTCACTTCTTATTACTTAGTCAACTATTGAATACTTAATCTTCTTCACCTTGCATGTACACTTATAACTTTATTCCTTTAAGACTGCTTTCTTTTTTAGGTCACTATCTTTATGTATTATGGGTGCATCCACAATCTAACCTTACGAAAATTAGTAAGTCCTTCTTCAAACAAATTTGAACTTTGACTTTGCTTATGGTTCAACTTCTTTGCTCTGCTTGGTGTCACAAAGGAGTGTGCAATACTTTTGTGATATCCATAGATTCTTCTTGAAAAAAAATGTTGTGATATCTTAGATAAGTCTGCACTATAACCCTGTACTAGATCTCAGCAATCCACACTTACATGTACTTCTTTAATTTTTCACCTTTTTAGCCTTCTGAAATCTGAAACTTTATCCTCTAAAAACCACACTTTATCCTCTGAACATTCTGTAATTTCCCTGTGTAAATCACAGAGAAAATCCACAATTTTTCTTGTCTTGATGAGCCGTAGTGACTGGGGTATATATAATTCATAGTCTCGCTTTCAGGCCGACATGTAGGCCAACTACATTAATGATTATCAACCAACTTTATTACATCATTTCCAGCGTTGAACGAGAGTTGTCTTGAGTGCTGTTATGAGCCTATCTTCAACAAGGTTTCGGAGGCATCCTTCAAACTAGATATTTCATAATCATGACTCTTAATTATAATAGAAGACAAAACCCTAGAGACATCAAGAATAAGTTTATTGACCTATAATAAAATCTTGTTCATGAAAACCATGAAGCAAGTACAACAAAAAAATACATTTATTATCTTTGTCTTCTTCTTTACATAAATTCATAATTACATAGTCAATATGAAGACCGATCCAATTAACAATTTTCAACACTTCCTCTTAACTAGGGAGGTATTCATGGTCACTTTCAAACTGAAGAATCTCATAAGAAGAATTGGATTAGTAATCGCATTTGTATAGTTGCATGATATCAACCAACATTTTCCTAGTGTAAGGGCTTGACTAACAACCCCATCTCTCAACGAGACAATGGGCTACAATTTTGGTGAGACACATGACTTATAGACACCATAATCATTGTCTCTCCAAGGTACATACTCCACCCAGGTGTTCCCAAAGTATTACCTTCTTGGACTATTCTTCTCTTGGGTAGCTAGCCCTCAAAGAATATCAGTCCCCGACTACTCTTACCTTGAATTCCCTAGCACATTCTTAAAGAGTATAGAATTCCAGATGATTACCCAATCCTCCATTATGTCTTCTAAATGAAGACCTGAATGATGTGTCTATCTCTCCCCCTCAGCCAGGGAGGACATATTCCACAAGGGAATGTACTCATTCTCGTATAAGGAATCTACCTAAGCTCATTCTTAGGAATTACCCTAAGAATGAGCTTAATCATCACCAAGCTCCCTCTCAATTAGGGACCTGCAGCAGCAATGGTGAGACACCCAACTGCTCATGAAGAATTCCTTCCCTCAATGTCATGGATTTCGATATTGAGGAATCTTAAAATTTATCTCCATAGGGCATAGATCATCCATCACTTTCATTCATGATTCATGTCATCTACCAACAAGTGATTCATCTGTCTTTCTTATCTTCTCCACCTTTTATGCCATGATGTTTCTTTCTTTCGAATCATCTCCAAGGATTTTTACATCCTTTCACATGATTATCAGCCCTGAAAAAATTCATCCAGATAAACATATACGTATGAAATTTTGAAAACAAAAGTTACCTCAGTGATGATATTTCACCATGACATCTTCCTGTAGGCATCGACATCCTCTATTCAAATTGACCCATCTCTTAATGATATGTCTTGTCAAGGGTCTTCTTTTTTACCAGACTTCTATCTGAGTCTACATATCCTTCAGGAGATATTCCAGTCACATCTTCTTGGCTTCCGGATGACAAATTCCTCTTGACATGGTTTCACTTGCACATTTTCATTCCCAGGAACTTACAATTTCCAACTCCTTGTTCATATACAACCACCTCATATTCCATATGAGGATATATTATGTTGATTTTATCTGTCAGTGCATCAAGAGATCCTCTTCCATAAATTATACTTCTAAATATAGAAGTCCATTACCTATAAACATATGACATGACTTCACAACATCCAATGTCAGCATATAAATATATAAACACCTCATACATTTTTCCTTTGAGTCATCCTGTAGCAATTTTACTAGAATGAAGAGCTTCATTCCCTTGACCTGCTCCATCAATATGTCATCACATTAGAGAATTTTGTAGCATATAATTCTTGATGAAACCATTATGATTTCTTTCTAATCAATGAATTCATAGAGAACTCCAATAGAAAATGTCATCACATATTTCCATGATGACCCTTGATCTTGATAACTGCCTTCCATCTGTATTGATATCAGTGAGGTTTTCTAGGAGTTGTTTTACCAAGAGCTCCTGCCATGCTTCGATCATGATGCTTCAATATACACTACTTCCTATCATACTATTTTACAACCAACAAAAATCACTTAAAGGAGAAGATTATCTCAATCATAGTGGAGATCCCTCACTTCTTCTTTCTTAAGATTTCTTTGCATCAAGTTCATCCCTCATATCTAAGACATGGGCTTCTTCCTTTTTCCTCTCGTCCTTTCTAGATTTAGGACAATCCCTTTTATAATTCCCAATTTTATTACATCCAAAGCATCGTACTTTGTCCATATTTCTTCTTTTATTTTCAGGACCAAATTTTCCAAATATTCGTTTCTTCCTGGACATGGCTGCAAAGGCTTGATTCCCTTCACTTGATCATGTATCAGCTTTGGCTTTCAATCTTGTTTCCTCTATTTTACATAGATACCATAAATCATGGAATGGTGTGGCTTATTTCTTCTTGTATAAACTTGAAGTGAAGTTTCCCCATTCTTCTAGTAGAGAATTCAACACCACTGTAGTCATCTCAGTGTCAGACATTACTTCTCCCAATTCCTGTAGTTGATCTCTTATTTCAGAAATCCTCATGAAGTATGAAGTGATTCCTTCTTCTCTTGACAATTTCATTTTGTATAGTTCTTGTCTCAAAGAGATTGCTTATCCTATAGTACTCACAAAGAATAACTCCACCATTTTTTCATATATTTATTTAGCATAATTTAGTTTTGATACATAGGGAATGAGTGAGTCCTTAATGGATTCTATGAGAATCCTCTGGCCTATGATTTCTCTCTTTATGTAATTGGCATAAGCTATAGCATCTTCCTTTGGTGGTTGAATTGTCGATCCTTCGATGTAGTCCATAACTTCGTCTTCAATTAAATTCAAATATGTCATCTTCTTCCATGCACTAAAGTTTGATAACCCATCCAGTTTGTTTTTCTCTTTAAAATAAGTCATATTGACAGATTTAAGTAAGGTCATAAATACATACTTGAGTAGAGTGGTTTGCAGCTTCCTTGATGATGATGAATTTAGGAGCTTCTTCTAAGATTGAAATATCCAACGTAGGTATTCTTGGATCCTTGATGATAAAGGATATCTTCAAAAGATGATATCCTCTTCTAACAATGTCTTGAATGATTTTATCCTTTAAATGAAATAGAATATCTTTAAAATATATTGAGAGTCTTCCCTGCAAATTGATTTGTATTTTCAACCTAAACTTTGATCTTCGCTTCCTGGAGTGTCTTTTTTTAAAGTAGCCCTTTAGGTTAGCACCTTAGCTCTAATACCACGTTGATAATTTAGGGGGCTAGTGATTAATTCAAATTCTCTTCTTGATAATTACTTGTGAGATTACTCAAGTTACTTATGTCTTGTCTTTCTTAGCTAGCTTATTATTTCATTAAGTCAATTACCAAAACACAAAAGACACAAAGTTAGGCTTTTCGAGCCAAGGAAAAACCTCTCCCTCTTGGAGAGGAAAACCCTTGAGAAATTATTCTTATAAATATTCAAATGACAAGTACCATGACCAAGACTTAGACCCTTGACCTGTGAATGCTTCCAAGACCTTGCCGCTACTTCTTTGACCGCCTTAAACACTTATCCTTCTCTTCTACTCCAATCTGCACTGACCTGTACTGGTACTAGAGAAATCATTCTCTAATTTTCACTTCTTATTACTTAGTCAACTATTGAAGACTGAATCTTCTTCACCTTGCATACAGTTATAACTGTATTCCTTTAAGACTGCTTTCTTCTTTAGGTCACTTTTGCACAACAAATTCCTTTAAGATATCCCATGCTTCTTTAGATGACACTACACCACTGAATCTTTGGAATAGCGATTCTTCAACAACACCTCATATAAGTGAAAGTGTTTCATTATCTTTCTTAATAAGTTCGTTTAAATATTTCTTATCATCATCACTCATTTCTTTGAATTGTTTAGGAGAAGGAATAATATATCCATCAATTACAAATTCCCATAAATATATAGTGATGAATATAGGTTAAATGTGTTTTCTCCAATAAAAATAGTTTTTCCAACAAGTTTAGTCAACACAATAGTGCTTGTAGCCATGAGGAGATTAAGAGAGAGACAAAGAGATAAAATGCATGAAAGAACACAATATGTCCCACTTCAACCCGGGACCAGAACCAATGTACCAAAAACTTGGGACTCAACCACTACCACAATATATATTTTTATTAATTGGAAGAGTACAAATAGAGATAAAGGCTCAATTCTTTCAAAAACTACATCTTTTATCTCCCTTCATTATTTCAAACCTTCTTATATCTCCCTTCTTTAAAAAGTGTTAATTTCCATTTTACAAATTTATAAAGAACTTTTTATAAATAAAGTGGTGTGTCATGCACACTTCAAGAAACATTACTCACTCCACATTTCACATTCACTCCAAATTTTAAGTGCGCCAGTTGAGTCTCAAATTTTTCTTCCATATCCATACACATTTCCATTATTTCATAACCAGTCAACTCTCATTTCATAAGTATCTAGCCTAAAACCCTACATCAAGTAACCATTTTCATAAATATATGGGTTACAATCCTTGTTTTCCAAAGTTATTTATTTTATGTATTTAAAGTGAGTTTATGATTAAAAACTAGAAAATTAACATGGTTTCATATATCTATATATGTGTTATAAGTTTTGTGATATGTGTAGGCCTATTTTGGAGATTCTAGAAGGGTCTTACTTGGCCTCCCAAGATCAAATTCGAATTTCAACTCAAGAGGTGGACCATATTCCAAGGAGAAAGATCATGGAGATCTTGATGTGTCATAGATTTGTATCTATAATTTAGGGATAAGTTGAGACAAGTATGGATCTAGTAGATATTTAAGAGATCTACATTTATTGAGTAGATATCCATAATTTTTGTATAAATAGGGGAAGCTTTCTCCAATCATGTCATGTGTAAAATTGGAGTTATGCTCAAGCTTTGAATAAAGAATTAGATCGAGCACCTTACTCATGAATTTCCTTTCATTTTGAATTTGTTTTGCTTACATATGGAGCATCTCGATTTACCATCTTTCATACTTTTGGATTGACAATTTACAATGTGTGAGATTTATTTGCTTTCATAGATTAAGATTTATTTTCTTTCTTAGTATTAGTTTTAGAATGACTGTGTAATCTTTGATTTCCTAGAACATCTCAAGAAAGTATATTCTTCTATTTTCCAATTGGATTATGTTTGAGGCATTAGAGCTCACAATTGTTTAGATTCTTTACATGCCTTTATACGGTTTTCCTATATTAAATCCTCAGTTAATTGTATAATTGGATGCTCGAGTGTTTAAGCTATGCAATAATTGAGTTTTTCTTTACATGCCTTTACACTGCTTTCCTAGATTAAATCCTCAGTTAATTGTATAATTGGATGCTCCTAAAAGATCATACCAAGAAGGTGACTTGTCATACTTCCAAATTGGATGCTCAAATGTTTAAACTATGCAATAATTGAGTTTTCCTTTACATGCCTTTATACTGCTTTCCTAGATTAAATCCTCAGTTAATTGTATAATTGGATGCTCCTAAAGATCATACCAAGAAGGTGACTTTGTCAGACTTCCAAATTGGATGCTCGAGTTTTTAACCTATGCAATAATTGAGTTTTCCTTTATATGTCTTTATAACGTTTTCCTAGATTAAATTCTCAGTTAATTTTATAGTTGGATGCTCATAAAGATCATACCAGGAAGGTGACTCTGTCATACTTCCAAATTGGATGCTCGAGTGTTTAACCTATGCAATAATTGAGTTTTCATTTACATGTCATTTAATTTCTTTCTTATATTAAATTTTCAAAACTAAAGTATAATCGATTGCTTGTAAATCATGTCAAGAGGGTGACTATGTCATACTTCCATATTGAATGTTTGGGTAATTGATCATACAATAGTTGCTTTTTCCTATGAATATGCTTTCATTTAATTTCATAGATTTGTTGAATTTATTTTCGTTTTTTAATTTCATAGATTAGTTGAATTTGTTTTCTTTCATTTCATCATTTAATTTCATAAATTAGTTGAATTTGTTTTATTTCTTTTCGTTACTTGATTTCATAGGTTAGTTGAATTTCATTTTCATTATTTGATTTCATAGATTAGATAAATTGGTTTTCTTTATTTTGTAGAGTAGATTGATCTAAACTGAAAGATCATTTCTAGCATATACAGTGCATGCATGCTTCACAAGTTTAAAAAATCCCTGGGTTGACAATTAAATGACAAACAATTATTTTTCCTCAACATTTTAGCGTCGTTGTCAGGGAAGTATGCATAGGAACTAGTTTTCAGTCTAGAATGTATTTTATTTTTAGTTTTTAGTAACCATTTATGGACAAAGGATCTAGAATGAAACCCAAAGACTACACTGAGGAATGGTATCAAAAAGTGATTTTGCCACACCATTCATCTATTCTTCAAGAGACCCTTGTAGCAAATTGAAATATCAAGATAATTTTTCATATCCTTACAAGCAATCAGGTACATTTCGTAAATTTGAATATGAATATTTCAAAGATTCTAATCTATAAATGGCTTCATTGGAAGCATTCATATACTTAAAAATAAAATAAAAATAGTTTTTTAAGAGAGATAGGAAAAATAAAAATAAAACCAAGTTTGGCTAGAATTTTAGAATTTTTAATTTTGTTTTTGAAAAAATAAAATTTTATAATTTTTAGGATAAATTTGATGTTTTTAGTGCAGTAAGAACCACCCATTTAGTAACCCTTAGCAGGAAATATTTGCAATAAAACAAATGATTGAGAATAAGGAGCACAAGCGAAGATCACGAGTAATAATTTAAGGTATGAGATCGATATGTTTCATTTTATTTTTGCAAAATTTACAGAGGAATCGATTGATAAAATCTTGACTATGCTAACAAAATAAAAAAAATATCGAGTATGCTCTCCTTCTGCACTTCGTGTGACCTGGAGGATCAGAAAAAGAAATTTTTTGTTAGTATATCATAAAATCTAAAAAAAAATTATCTAGCTATAAAATGCAATTTTGCAACTAACTTTCGTTTCCATCATTTGATTTAATTTGATTTGATTTTTTAATAAACTTTGAAATTTAAAATTAAAAAAAAAAAAATTTAAAAACCAAAATAAAACTTGTCAAATTTAATTTGTTTATTAATAAATTGTATTTTTTAAATGATATATATATATATATATATAACAAAAAAAAAAATTAAAAAAAAACAAACAAAATACAATTAACAAAACACATAAAACAATTTAAAAAAAAAAAAACAAAGCCATGCTGCCTAAAGTTATGAAAACGCTCAAAGCATAAAATAAAATGAGATTAAAACTCCAAATGAATAGTTGAAAACAACATTTAAATGGATTTGCAATCTGTAAATCAAAGTTTTGTGTGCTAGCTGGGCTTCGGCCTTCCAATCAACCTGCAAATAAAACTTGACTGCGCCACAATTTTGGGCTTTGGCCTTCAAATTCGCATCAACTTATAAATTCATTCCATCATGCTCTCATCTCCTCCAATTTCTGAAAAGAAGTAAAGTTTAAATTGTGATCTGGATATTTTTTTTTCCATTCTCGGAACTTTGATTATGAGAGATTTACTGCTGTGAGATGCCATATACGCATTTGAGTTTTGCAGATATGACCTCTACAGTTGTTAAACATAATCTGCGATCGGAGATTCCATAATGCTACCCAACACTCTTGCAAATGTGACGAAAATATGTTGGGATACAGATCTTGATAAGAAACCAAAGCAATTCAACAACAAATTCCTTCAGGTTCAAAATTCATCACGCTGTCGCAAGATAAATTGGAGAATACTTGAAAAAATTTCAAATTGTGTGAATGTAATTTGCAAAATCGTTTGAAAAATCTGTAGTTTAGAGAAGAGGTCCATTTTTCAAGAAGTTGAGTTTGGTTTCGAATTGAAATCAAATGCTCAATGCATGTGGAAATTGTTGAACCTGTTCCACCAGCAATTAATTTCATTGCCGGAGCAAGAAATGTATAACTGTTAAAACACGTGATTTTTAAACGTGTTTTCTGAGAAAACCTGAGCAAATTAGAAAAAATAAGACATGGGTTTCTTTCAAAACGAGGTGAATTTAGTAACTCGAAAATGGTTTCCATAAATTCTCAACCGTTTGGGATAAATTTAGGGTTCTTCGGAGCCTCATTTTGAAAACTACGTTAAAAAAAAAAAAAAAAAAAAAAAAAAAAAAAATCTATTTTTTGCACAACGAAGAGTTTGAGTATGGAACAGTACAAAGAGGAAGAATTAGAATCAATTTCTGTTGTATATTGATCCACATATCACATAAAATCCAATTTAATTCAACTCACGAATGTTGGTCCACCTGTATACAGCCACGGTGATTGCTCCACCGCTTAATTTTTTTTTCCTATGGATTATTCATTTTGCTGACACCGTCAAAGTTGAGGGATTTTAGCCATCAAATGAGAAAGATAGATATCTCGCAGTCCATTGTTGCTTGACTTTTGAATTTAAAAAAAAAAACAAAAAACAAAAAACAAAAAACTTTAACAAATTAACTTCACCACTTTATAACACATGTGAAATATTTGGCATAATGGTAATATCGAGGTGAGTCAAGAGTTCAAATGAAGTAAATAAACTTAATTTTTCATTCAACATTTTATACACTAATATTTCAGTAAATGTTTGGATCAGTTAAAATTGTTGACAGAAATCCTGGAATGCAACTTGCTTGAATGCAAATTATTGGTTTAAATCAGTTTGATATTTGAACTAAAGCTTATATTTTCAAGTATCATGCAGGAAGAATAACTATGAGAGCGCTTGATTTAATAAATCTGTAACAATAAAGTGAATTCATTTTTGTTGCCATTATTAAAATTTCACTTTTGTTGTTTTAAAAAAAAAAAAAAAATTGCATCAATGAAATAAATAGTGTATTTGCTCTTTTTTTGGAGGAGGCACTAATTAATTCAACGATGGATTGATCATGAAAAATGCATAGCTGTGTATATTTAAATTTCTGCTCAAAATTTTTAGCTACAAAAACTGCGCAATTCTGCAGCTGAGAAACTTCATTGTTTCACCCAAATTTCAAATTAGCCTAACTTTCTCATCCGACATTAGATTTCGACGATTAAAGAATTTTTGAAAATATCTCGACAAGATCTACAGAATGATAAAACTATCATCAGAGTTTGAAACAGTAAAAAAAAATGATGAATAAATTGTTGAAAAGACACAATAGGTAATTTGAGGCACTAATTTCGACACACGTATAAATTCTTTTGGTTTTCCTTCGTGAACTTGTTTTATTAGTACCAACTCTCATTTTTTGTGTAAATTTCATAACTAGAGAGATTGATCACCTCTCTCTTTTGATAATATTATGTTCCATTGCAGAAGAAGTACTAGTTTTTTTGCAAGTTCCAAGAGGAAGGACAAATGACTACAAGAAAACAATGTCTCTCTCAAAGACCACATTTCTTTTATAAGAAGATGATCAGCAACAAAGAAAGAAACATCAATGCATGAGCACATGCTAATGCAAATCAGATCCAATACTTGCAAGACTTTCGGATTCCAGTGTCTCCATTGCATCCATGCTTCCTCAGTCAATAAAACATTCACCTCATTTCCCTTTACATTCGCTATTGCATTTCTACTTAGTCATTCAATAAAATCTTGATCTCATTTTCCTTCATTGCTCATTTTTTTTCACAATCATTATATTTTCCTGCCCTGCTTTCACTGACCTGTAACCCAGAAATAAAACCATTCATCTCCTCCACAAAACTGATTCATTCCATTTCCATTTCCATTTTTTCAAATAAACCTTGATCCACTGCAAAAAAAATCATCCATTGTCCTCAAAAAATATTCTTTCATGATCGCGTTAGAAGATGGAGGATTCCTTAAGGCCTCCCTTCTAACAAGTCTTGGCCTATCGACATAAACATAATATCTAGGTCGAAGACTAGAGTCCTTATTAGTACCTTGAGTCTTGTATGCATTAATGACAAGTTCTCTCATTGACAATCATGAGAATACATCAATGTCCCTTGATCATCAGATCTTGCAAGTGGCTCGACATCAGCTCATCTATTCACACTTCGCAAGATGTACTTAGGTACCTTGGCACTCATTGACATTAATGGTGAGTTTGTCTCACATTGGTTAACGACATTCATCAATGGTCATTAATCCAATGACTTCTCTTCATGTTCAACATCAACAAATTTATTCGCATGACTATAATTGTACCATCGAATTTTGTAACGATTGAAAACTACATCATTTCAGCAGTTTGCAGCAGGAATCATTTTGTATCAGCAATAGTAAAGATCCCAATCTTGTCATCAACACAAAGAGAAAAAAGAAGCAGATCAAATTCCTTTGTTTTACATACTTCATAATCCAACAACATCAACAACCACACTCTTTAGTATACACAACTCGTCCACATTTAAGGTAAGTGAAGGTATGTGGTTTTCTAATTTTTAGTCATGTAATTCCTTAAAATGCTAAAATTCTAAGTTTGGAAAAAATCCTCACTCCCTTTTTCACATTTTCATATATTTAGTTGTGGGGAAGTGACATCATTTCATATTCACATGTCATACACTATCACACATTTTCATTTCATTCCAACCCGCATATACTTCCCAACCAACTATTGTTGTAGTATTATTCCAAAATATTATATGCTTTGAAAATTATCAGTTCATTGATGAGCTATTATATTATTTGATTCTAAATGTTTTCATGAACTTTGATGCAACAAAGAAAATAAAGCATTGTTACACAAGAACCATTGCTCAAAAATCAGTTGTCACACAAGAACCAACCAAAAAAAAAATTGTTGCAATCAAATTTATTATACTTTGCCAAAAGAAAATATCATGAAGCAAAGTTTGGAAAGAATTTATACAAGTCAAAAATGTAGAAATTTGCTGAATAATGATTAATTATCCACCGAGACTATCCTGATCACATACAATTCGAATTTATATGCAACACATAATCTCTTCCACTCAGATCATCACACATGCGGAAATAAAACAAGCTATAGCACATCAAATCATCATACACATTAACACAGTATGTATGGGGAAAGCTTATAGCTGAAAACCCCGCAGCTATTGTGTATATTATAATGGAGAAAACATGTAACAAACTCAGTACAATACTCCTCACAAGTACTCGGTACTATCTCATGAAGTTACACACAAACTAGCTTGGTTTTGAACAAGTCACAGGTTCAAAACACATCCACTAATTGCCTGCCTCTATTGCGCAATCAAGGCTGGTCTAATGAGAGATCCAAGGTTCGAATCTCCTTGGCTTGACATCGCAATCATCATGGGAAATTCCTCCAAGTGTGGTGCAAATCTCATGCACAACTGATGTCGCCACTGATAGCTAACTCCACCCTTTCATCTACCTCTTTCACTGGTCTCCACTGAACTGTCCATGCACTGTAGTGAACTGATGTGTTCTTGAGTTGAATAATGAGTTACTAATTAATGAATTAAATAATATTTAATTAACTCCACTCATTACTAGTTGATTATCTAGTTAAACTAATCTCAACTAGTTCAACTAAGTTAAACCGAACACAACTCCACCATCTGTCTCATTAACTCCATCAAACTTCTGCCACTGAAGTCCTAATTGAAGTCAACCATGCATGTGCTCACCAAACCTTTAGGAATAGCGTAATTCCTCTGTCAGATGCACGAGCCACTTCCAAGGCTCGAACTGAAGTGCTCCAAGAGAGTAAACTGTTGTTTAGAGTCCAAATATTATTAAGGGTAAATAATATTTGACTTCCCTATTTTTAGGATAGGCAGTCTAAAAATAGACATCAACCTATAGGTCAAAAAATAGAGGTCCATCTATTTTTACCAACATGACCAATACTCCAATAATAACATACTGCAACCCCTAGACCATGCTCCATATGTCTAAAAATAGACATAGTCTAAAAATAGACTTTGCGCCAGAATTTGCCTGCGGGCCCACTTAGTGAAGGCGACTTCATTTCACTAAGCTCCATCATCTTGCTGCATTTTCAACACTCCCTCTCAGCAAGATATGGATTATCTGCAACCCCTATCCTACCTCTGTGGAATTCGAACTTGCTTCTGGTGAGCGCCTTCGTCAGGAGTCGGCATCTTGATCCTCCGTGGGAACATATGAAAGCATCATGATTCTCCGCTGAACACAATCTCTGATATGATGGTACCTGATGTCGATGTGTTTGGATCTATCATGAAATATTGGATTAGCTGAGAGTTTAATGCAACTCTGGTTATCACAGTAGATCACTGTAGGCTCCAAATGCAACCCGAACAATCCAACGAGGATCTTCCTCATCCAAATAGCCTCGCATGCAGCCAAGCTAGCTGCCATGTACTCGGCCTCTGCTGAACTGAGTGCCACGGATCTCTGCTTCCTGCTGTACCAGGAAACTGCTGTCGACCCAACGCTGAAAACTCCTCCAGATGTGCTCTTCCGGTCCGTTGGGCTCCCTGCCCAATCTGCATCAGTGAAGCCAGAAAGCTTCGCTCCATCCTCCTTTCTGTACCATAGACCATATCCCGATGTGCCTCTAATATAGCACAATACATGCTTGCCTGCCTTCCAAAAGAGCTTGGTAGGCTTAACCATAGCTTGCGAAAGCTGGTTAACAGCATAGCATATATCGGGTCGTGTATTGACCAGATACATAAGCGACCCCACCAACTGTCGATAGACAGAGGCATCCACTACCTCCGCTGAAGTAGCATCCTCCTTCCTCCAACCACCAGGAAGAGGAGTGTCAACAGGCTTGCAGCCTTGCATGTTGAACCTCTCCAGAATCTCCCGGGCATACTTGCCCTGAGAAGCAAACAGTCCTCCGCTGCGCTGCCAAATCTCCAATCCTAGGAAATAATGAAGGATGCCCAAGTCCTTCATTTCAAACTCTCGTGCAAGATCCTCCTTGCATGAAAGTATCAACTGCTCATCGCCAGTCAAAATCAGATCATCTACATACATTACGATGATCAACAGCTTCCCCTCCACCACAATCTGGTACAGGTTAGGATCCGCCTCACTCTTGGAGAATCCAAGCCCGGTGAAGTAGCTGTCCATCCGAGTGTACCAAGCACGAGGTGCTTGCTTCAGCCCGTACAGTGCTCTCTTGAGTCGGCACACATGCGACTCACTGCTGAAGATCTCAAAACCTTCAGGCTGCTCTATGTACACCTCTTCCTCAATAACTCCATTGAGGAACGCAGTCTTCACATCCATCCGATGAATGTGCCACCCCATCTGCGCTGAGAGAGCAAGGATCGTCCGTATGGAAGAGTACCTTGCGACAGGTGCAAAAGTCTCCTCATAGTCAATCCCCTCGATCTGTGAGAAGCCACGGGCGACAAATCTCGCCTTGTACTTCTCCACACTCCCGTCAACCGCCTGCTTCACCTTGTAGATCCATCGCGAACCTACAACTGATTTCCCAACCGGTCTTGGGACAATCTCCCATGCACTGTTCCTGATGATCGAATCATATTCTTCGATCATGGCATCAACCCATGCGGGTTCCTCCACAGCTTCCTCAAAAGAGGATGGCTCCATCACGACACATTGACTCACAAGAGCCATGTATCCAGTGTACCGATCCGGTGACTATCTCTGTCTGCGCTGTGCTGTAGGTGGTCCTACAACCTTCTCTGCATCCCGAGCCAGTCGCTCAGCTTCTGTAGTGCGCATGCGCCCTCTGATGGCTGGCGCTGCATGGGTGGTTTCTTCCACCTCCTGAACCTCCTCTTGTGGCTGATCCACATCCGGAAGCTCCTCCTTAGGAACTAACAGCTCCTCATCTGCATGCAAGTGTAGCTCCCTCTCAAGCGAACACTGCATGGCTTTATCCTCCTGAAATTTTATATCCCGTCGCACAACAGTCTTGCGACTGTCTGACAAATACACCCGGTAGTTGTGAGGTGTATCAGTGTACCCCACAAATATTCCAACCTCAGCAGTTGGATCCAGTTTCCTTCTCGCATCCTTCGTCACATGCATGTAGACAAGAGAACCAAAAATCCGCAAATGGGAAATATCAGGCCTCTTGCCAGAATAAGCCTCCTCCGGTGTACTCATGCCAAGAACCTTGTGAGGACAACGGCTCTGCACATACACTGCTGTATTGCATGCCTCAGCCCACAAGTGAAGGGGTAGGCCCTGATCATGCAACATCGCCCGTGCAGCACCCACGATCGTTCTGTTCTTCCGCTCAGCCACCCCGTTCTGCTCTGGGTTATGGGGTGCGATGAGCTCTCTCCGAATCCCTTCTGCGCTGCAGAACTCCTTGAATTCAGCCGAGATGAATTCACCACCGTTATCACTCCTTAGAGCAATCACCTTCTTCCCCGACTCCTTCCCGACCAGTGCTTTAAACTCACAGAACTTCGCGAATGTATCGCTCTTCTTCTGCATGAAGAAGATCCAGCACTTTCGAGAGAAATCATCAACAAAGATCACATAATACTTGTGTTTTGTTGTCGAAGCAACTGAGAAAGGACCACACACGTCTGTGTGAACTCTCTCAAGGATCGTCGTGGCGCGACTATCCTTCTCGTGAAAGGTGGCTTTCACATACTTCCCTAAAGTACACCCCCTGCACTGATCTGACTGCGCAAGAGTGCCCTTAGGAAGCCCAGTAGAAATCTGCTGCAGGATCTTCAAAGCTCCATGGTGAAGGTGGCCCAATCTCCCGTGCCACAGTTCGCCCTCATCATCCTGGCTCACCACTTCTCCCGCTTTGCATGCCATAGCTGCGCAGCCATCTACCTGCAACTGATAAAGGTTCTTGGTTCAAACCCCTATCTTCCGGGTCTCTCCAGTAGTCTTACTGCGCAGGAAGGCTTTTCCTTCGCTGAAGACCACATCATACCCCTTATCTTCCAACATCGCCACAGAGATCAAGTTCTTCTTCAATCCAGGTACATGCATAACATCCCTCAATACAAAGGGTTTACTAGACTCCCTCTGAAAGGATATGGTACCGATACCAGTCGCACTGTATCTACCATCATCGCCCATCTCGATGTGCACACCCAAATCTTTGTCCTCCAGATCTGAGAACAAATCCCGATCTCCCGTCATATGAAATGACGCACCGCTGTCCAAGAACCACACCGATCCCATCACACTTGAAACCAAGCATGCGATTAGTGAAAATTCAAGCTCGAACTGTGAAGCCAAAGCCTCTCCATCTGCAGATCTTCCCGCTTGCTTTTTTTTCTTCTTCTTCGAACAATTGGTAGCATAATGTTCGTGATCATGGCAGTGAAAAAACTTCACTTTCGCCATATCCTGCTTCTTGCCCTTTGCACCCGAATGAGAAGTTTTCTTACCCTTCCCCTTCTTTACTTTGGCAGCCAAAGCGAAATTTTCTTCATCAGCTCCCTTTGATGAAGATCCGTCCCTGGTAGTCCTCCTTATCTCCTCCTGCATGAGATCCGCCCAAAGGCGCTCCCATCCCAGCAACTTCTCCCGACCATTGACACTATCTTGATATGAATGCCAAGCCTTCGGAAGACCAAGGAGAGCCAGGTCCACCATGTCCTCATCTTCGACAGTCACCCCCACACTTCCCAGCTCATCTCTGCATTGAGTGAACTTCGTGAGGTATTTGGCGATATTGTCGCCTTTCTCCATCTTGATGTTCCTGAGCTTATCTTTGAGCGCCAGCTTCCTTTGGTCGCTCTTACTCTGGAATAGATCCGTCAAAGCTTTCCACATTAAATATGGAGTAGCCTTTCCATGCAGGGCGGATACAATATGATCCTTGACGCCCTCCAACAGGATCCTTCGACACTTCGCCATCTTCTTTTGCCATGCTTCGACTTCAGCAGGATCAGTGGGCTTTTGGACATCCGTATCTACGAACTCCTTCAAACCATTATCTTCTAATACTGCCTCCATGCGATCCTTCCATGCAACATAATTCGAACTGCCTTCAAGAGCATATTCGAGTCACAAACCGTTGAAAGACATTTTCAACACTGGCACCAAGAAAACAAAAATGTTGCAAAATTCGAATTCCACCTCAAAGATCAACCACTCTAGATCTGTGAGAAAAAATTATTTCTAGCATAGAGATCGACTGCAAGGGGCATTTACCAGACCTTTCACTTTCCGAAGAAAGATGAATCCGGAGGCTACCTGGCCCGCATGCAGACTCTGTCTACCGAAATAAGTTTGTAATCACTGTGATGATCAATCTCTGCTTCAATAGCTCTGATACCATGTAGAAATTTGTTGAATAATGATTAATTATCCACCGATACTATCCTGATCACATACAATTCAAATTTATATGCAACACATAATCTCTTCCACTCAGATCATCAAACATGCGGAAATAAAATCAAGCGATAACACATCAAATCATCATACACATTAACACAGTATGTATGGGGAAAGCTTATAGCTGAAAACCCCGAAGCTATTGTGTATATTATAATGGAGAAATCATGTAACAAAATCAGTACAATACTCCTCACAAGTACTCAGTACTATCTCATGAAGTTACACACAAACTAGCTTGGTTTTGAACAGGTTACTGGTTCAAAACTCACCACCAATTGCCTTGCCTCTATTGCGCAATCATGGCCTGTCTAAATAGATATCCAAGGTTCGAATCTCCTTGGCTTAATAGTGCAATCATCATGGGAAATTCCTCCAAGTGTGGTGCAAATCTCATGCACAACTGATGTCGCCACTGATAGCTAACTCCACCCTTTCATCTACCTCTTTCACTGGTCTCCACTGAACTGTCCATGCACTGTAGTGAACTGATGTGTTCTTGAGTTGAATAATGAGTTACTAATTAATGAATTAAATATTATTTAATTCACTCCACTCATTACTAGTTGATTAGCTAGTTAAACTAATCTCAACTAGTTCAACTAAGTTAAACCGAACACAACTCCACCAACTGTCTCATCAACTCCACCAAACTTCTGCCACTGAAGTCCTAAATGAAGTCAACCATGCATGAGCTCACCAAACCCCTAGGAATAGCGTAATTCCTCTTTCAGATGCATGAGCCACTTCCAAGGCTCGAACTGAAGTGCTCCAAGAGAGTAAACTGAAGTTTAGAGTCCAAATATTATTAAGGTAAATAATATTTGACTTCCCTATTTTTAGGATAGGCAGTCTAAAAATAGACTTCGACCTAAATGTCTAAAAATAGAGGTCCATCTATTTTTACCAACATGACCAATACTCCAAGAATAACATACTGTAACCCCTGGACCATGCTCCATATGTCTAAAAATAGACTTTGCGCCAGAATTTGCCTGCGGGCCCACTTAGTGAAGGCGACTTCATTTCACTAAGCTCCATCATCTTGCTGCATTTTCAACAAAAAATCATGAAATATCAACTCATGTACAAATGAATCAATGCAATAGTTGCATGAGGACATGCAACAACTTCAGTTGGGGGGTATGTTGAGTCTCAAAATTTTCTTCCATATACATACATATTTCCTTATTTATAACCATTCAGCTCTTATTTCATAAATAAATAGCCTAAAACCCTACATCAAGTAACCATTTTCATAAATATATAGGTTAGGATCATTGCTTTCCAAAGTTATTTATTTTATGTATTTAAAGTGAATTTATAATTAAAAAGTAGAAAATTAACATGGTTTCATATATCTATATATGTGTTATGAGTTTTGTGACATGTGTAGGCCTATTTTGGAGATTCTAGAAGGGTCTTACTTGGCCTCCCAAGATCAAATTCGAATTTCAACTCAAGAGGTGGACCATATTCCAAGGAGAAAGATCATGGAGATCTTGATGTGTCATAGAATTTGTATCTATAATTTAGGGATAAGTTGAGACAAGTATGGATCTAGTAGATATTTAAGGGATTTACATTTATTAAGTAGATGTCCCTAATTTTTGTATAAATAGGGGAAGCTTTCTCCTATCATGTCATGTGTAAAATTGGAGTTATTCTCAAGCTTTTAATAAAGAATTAGATCATGTCACCTTACTCATGAACATTCTTTCATTTTGACTTGGTTTTTCTTACATATTGAGCATCTCGATTTAACATCTCTCATACTTTTAGACCAACCATCTACAATGTGTGAGATTTATTTTCTTTCATAGATTAAGATTTATTTTCTTTCTTAGTATTAGTTTTAGAATGACTATGTAATATTCTCTTTCCTAGAACATCTCAAGAAAGTATATTCTTCTATTTTCCAATTGGATTATGTTTGAGGCATTAGAGCTCACAATTTTTTAGTTTCTTTACATGCCTTTATACTATTTTCCAAGATTAAATCCTTAGTTAATTGTATAATTGAATGCTCAAGTGATTAACCTATGCAATAATTGAGCTTTCCTTTACATGCCTTTATATTGCTTTCTTAGATTAAATCCTCAGTTAATTGTATAATTGGATGCTCCTAAAAGATCATACCAAGAAGGTGACTTGTCATACTTTCAAATTGGATGCTCGAGTGTTTATCCTATGCAATAATTGAGTTTTCTTTTACATGTCTTTATACTACTTTCCTAGATTAAATCCTCAATTAATTGTATAATTGGAGGCTCCTAAAGATCATACCAAGAAGGTGACTCTGTCAGACTTCCAAATTGGATGCTCGAGTGTCTAACCTATGCAATAATTGAGTTTTCATTTACATGTCTTTATACTGCTTTCCTAGATTAAATCCTCAGTTAATTGTATAATTGGATGCTCCTAAAGATCATACCAAGAAGGTGACTCTGTCATACTTCCAAATTGGATGCTCGATTGTTTAACCTATGGAATAATTGTGTTTTCCTTTACATGTTATTTAATTTCTTTCTTAGATTAAATTTTCAAAACTAAAGTATAATCGATTGCTTGTAAATCATGTCAAGAGGGTGACTATGTCATACTTCCATATTGAATGCTTGGGTAATTGATCATACAATAGTTTCTTTTTCCTGTGAATCTGATTTCATTTAATTTCATAGATTAGTTGAATTTATTTTCGTTATTTAATTTCATATATTAGTTAAATTTGTTTTCTTTCATTTCATCATTTAATTTCATAGATTAGTTGAATTTGTTTTCTTTCTTTTCGTTACTTGATTTCATAGGTTAGTTGAATGTCATTTTCATTATTTGATTTCATAGATTAGATAAAATGGTTTTCGTTATTTTGTAGATTAGATTGATCTAAACTGAAAGATAATTTCTAGCATATACAGTGCACACATGCTTCACAAGTTTATGAAACCCACGGGTTGACAATTAAATGATAGACAATTATTTTTCCCCAACAGCACCCATAAAAAAAAAAAATTAATTTTTAAAACTTCATGCCCAACTTGAAGAGGTTCACAATCAATGATAATTAAGTAAAATTTAATATTAAAAAAAATCCATGGCCATCATTTCTTCAACGCAGCTCAAAAAAAATTCACATTCACTCCATTACGTTCACCATACTTCATGCATTTAATTTAATATTTTAAAAAATAATCATGCATAAAACTCTATGAAGGTTATACGCATGACAAATCCTCATAAATTTTTAGGTCCTTCATGCAAAAGGTTCATTCATTATACATAGAAATCCACACATCAGTCTGCACACCAATCCACGTAGCAGTCCACACAAGCATATAGTGAGACACTAATCCAGGAAACAGTCCACACAGGCACATCCAATATCCAACTCTTCATGTAGAGTGTTTCTACAACTCCACATAGATCCTCTTCTCCTCCACTGCAGGCATATTTCTTGATACAGACAGATTATTGGAAAAATATTTATTGATGCAAGAAAATTACTCCTCCACACAAGTGGGACTTCAACACTCCAATGCAGTCTCGTTTTCTAGCCACTATATGGATCCATAAATCAAAAACTATATGGCTCACTCACATGTTTCATAAAGATATTTGGCTTTGGGAAATGACTTTGATACCAAGTGAAGAATCACCAACATAATAACAAAGCAAACATTCAACAATAATGACACAAATCTCATCAAATTTCACTATCAAGCTCATATATTTATACATTAAGAGATGTATTTGGGAAATTTTCATCTCCATAAATCACTCAACAAATAACTCCAAAAATATCTCATTAATCGCTCCACAAATATCTCATTAATCGCTCCACAAATCACTCATTCCACAAATCTCTCCATACATCTATTACTCCATGTAAAATCTTCATAAATGAGTGATTATTCCAACATTCAACTCTAAAATGATAACATGTAATTACATACTTACCCTTTCCTCTTCTGATACTTCCACTTCCCTTTCCAAAAATGCTTCCACCTCTACCGTCTTAACCACTGGTGGATTCTACTTACTTTTCACTTCCTATAATAGTTCATATCTTACCTCTGCCTCTAAAAGCTCTCTCTCTACCTTTTTGTTGTGTTTTCCTATTCAACTTCTCCTCTACCTTAAGGGAAATGTGACAGGATTTATTAATATTCCAGAAATAATGCATACTCATTTCATCTTCAATCAAGCATTTTAGTCCATTCATATACCTTTCGAATCTTTGGAATTCTACTTCTTTTATACCAGGTCAAAGTGATAGTCTAAAATATTCCTCAGTGTACTCATGAACAAAGGTTTCCTTCTGTCTTAGATCCTGGACTCGTTTATACAAAATTTTTTGGTAATCAAAAAGTAGAATTTTTTATTTGATCTTCATGACCATCTTCTCCCAAGTATTGATATTTTATAGCTGATTATAGACTCTATATTTTTGCAACATATCCAACCATAGTGCAACATGACCTTTTAACTTCGTTATGGAAAATTTCACCCGATTTGGTTTCTAAACATTTTCATATTCAAAGTATCTTTCGAGTTCTCCCATCCAATCGATGAGCACATCCTCTCTCAGATTTCCATCACAACAGCAAATTGAAACTCTTGGACTACCTCTATTTCTTAAGTATGATATCAACTTTGTTGCTAGGTATCTCTCCTTTGTAACTTTTCCTTCATCTATTTCTTCTCCAAGATCTGAATTCACTTCTGCATATCCATTTTTGTTATGCTCCAACTCTTCTATTCTTTGTCTTAACTCTTCCAAATCTCGATTTCCTGCACCTCCTTGTCTGACTCCTCTTCTCCTTGGTGGCATCCTCACAAGTTGTAAGTGTCTCATCGATATCCACATACCTCAACCAAGGTTTAGTGTCCCAACTTGTACCTTAAATAATCCTACTGTGCAACTACCGAACAAGGTTTCCTGGTACCCTGTTACATGAACCAAATCCAAGGTAAAAATGTCAAAATGAATTCGGCTCTGATACCACTTGAAGAAATGCAGGTTCTATAGCTTTCACAACACCCACAAAATCTGGATCGATGTTACAGAGCTCATAACCCAATCCATTAGATTTTTGGTTATTATATTAATTAATTCAAGGACTAAATCATAGAGAACAAACATAGAGTAATTCAAGTATGCTCTCTAGAGCACATAAAGGTATTCAAATATTTTTTTATCCATTCAAAATTTGTTTTCATAGGAAAATATAAGAATATAGTCCTTAGAGTGCTTGAATTTCCTATGATGTTACACAATAATACCACACACAACAACTAAACATTCTCTCTAACTTGCACAATAAACAATTATGCTCTTTGAAAATTGTGCAGTAGCCAAACCCAACACTTGCGGTCCAACAACCAAATCTCGAGAGCCGAATTGAACCCATAGAAACCAAGAGGGAAAAAGTGAAGAAAAAATTCCCTTTTATTCCATGTTCCTACAATTTATCCTCACACTGTTGACTTCTTCCACCGAAAGAAATTGCTTCCCATGCCACCAACCTGTTCATATTCCTGAACTGAATCTATTTTATTCCTCCCAGTGTGTGGAAAAATAAAATTTGTAACCTCCATCTCATCCTCATAATGCGTTCAATATTTGTTTTCCAGTAGCAGCGAAACTAAATAATTATCAGTTTTGGATTTTTCAGTGACTCTATGAAATAAGAGTATCAACACACAATACCAAGAGCATAATTTTTTTTGATACTAGTCGTAACTTTGATAAAATGTAGCTACAAGCATAGATACAATGACCATCTAGGTGTATTAACAACTACGTAATAGGTGTACGAATAACTTAAAACACATGAGAGTAACAACACTTATTACGAACTCAACAAAAACTTGCTTTTGTTTGATGAGGTTTTCCTGAGGTCAAGGATGCTCCTGCATCAAAATGCTTCCTATCTTAAATATTTTAGTGTAGGTCTTGTGATATTTCAAAATTTAGAGAAATAATGTGTCTACAAAGTATGTGCTCTTGTTAATCATGTCAAGTTTCTTTTCCTAGCAACAAACATAAATCAAGATAGGTTCTTAATCTAATCTATTCAAACATATGTATACTTACATCTCCCACTTCCTTGACAAGTAGTTGGTATTATGTAACCTTTATTGATGATTTGTTTTTTACATCTATTGTTTTCAAGACTATGGATGAAGTGTTCAAAAATTTCATAGAGTTCAAGGCCTTACAACCCACAAAAAAATGAAGTTAATGAGAGGAAGAATATATATACTATTCAGATGGCTAACTCTATGATACATGACGCGGACTTTCCCATGTGTTTTTGGGATGAAGCTAATAATATTATTGAGCACATGTTGAATAGGTTTTCTCATAATATCTTGAAAATCACGAAACTAGAAGAGTGTTAACACTAATTTTTGCACCCTGTAACTTAATAGAATTTTTTTAAACCAATAGTAGCAATAAATGAACATAAATGAAAACCTACCCTAAGCGTCACTATAAATATACCTATCTGTTTGTGCCGGTGTTTTCCAACCTCAGGGGGTTTTGTCCATAGTCTTTGTTCCTACTATTCTAACCAATAAATCTGCAATAATAGGAAAAATTGCAAGATAATAGATGTTTGACTAGAAATTTAGTGGTAAAAAAAGTGAGTAAAAATTCATAAATAAAATGTGTGGAATGATTCTTTGTGAATTAGCCTTTAACATGAAAAATATATTAAGAATAAATTTTATTTCAATAGTCAATTTCCTAAATAAATAATTGAAAATTTTCTTAATATATTGCACAAAACACCATTGAATCATACAAACTAAAGTGAGTAGATAAAAATTGAATTTGATTACATAGGAAGAAAAAGGATAATTTCACCAACATGACACTTATAACACCGAAGACAATGATATTTAGACGCAAAATAATAAGAGTTATAAGAGAGAGAAAATAATGATGAAGAGAAGAGAGAAGGTTGCTTGCTTTTCTTAGGACAATTCAAATAGGAAGGTTGGCATTCCCTTGTATTTATAACAATTTTACCCTTCAATTCGTACCAAGAAGAATATGAGGCCTAATTTTCTACTATTAGTATTAAATGCGCATGGTGGGTCAATATGAGCTCTAACTATAAAAGAAAATTAAGTGGCCCGTTATTTAGTTGGAATACTGAAGTATCTCTAATTTATTATGTGATAAAAATATCTATGAGAACAAAATTGATTCATTCAACATTGGTAATTTTCCCTTGAAGTATTATTGGAAAATTTTCATTATAAAAATATTGGAAGGCATTTTTAACAATTTTGAATTGGAATAATTTTCCTCCAAGTAATTAGATTTAGCTAATTTTCCTCCCTCACCATATTAAGAAATCCGAATAAGCCAATTTTAGGAAGTTGAATTGGTATATTATTTTATTAAGGGAAAAAGGAGTGAAATGAGGAGGAAAAATAGGGAAAGAGGAGATAGGAATGTAGGAAGAGTAAGGGTGGGAATAAGAGACAAAGGGGGAGTACGAGTATGAGTGAAAGGAGGGGAGAGAATCTAGGAGAGGTAAATAAAATTGCCTCAATTTCCATGTCAACTCATGTACTCTACCACCAAAATTATGACTAATCTGAATTCCTGCCAGTTATCCACCTACAATGCCTCAGATTTCCACATCATGCTACTAAAATTGGACATGAAAAAAATAATAGCCCCCACAAAAATATGAAAAAAGTAAAAAGTTCCCAGAATAGATGGGGGTACCTTGCCACATATACTACACCTAAAAATAGGCATTGCTAGATAGAGGAATCTGATTGTATGTCTACAATATTATATTCATTAGAATTAGAATCCAAAAGAGAGCCAAAATATGTAGTGAGTGGTCCCATGCAATGTCTACCAAAAATAGAAGGTTCTCATATTCTAATGAAACCACCACCATCAAATTAAAACTTAGTGGGGATCCAAATATGTGAACATTTTCCATGCACTGCTAAAAGCATAACTATCTCATATTTGGATGAAAACACCGCCACTAGATTAAGAATGCAATGGGGAACCCGAATGTGTAATTAGACCTGACATGGGATAATTGATAAAATAGAAAGTTAGGATCTTATGAAATCATACTCATTGTATTAATATTTCGGTATGAGATCCAAGTCCTCAATCAAAATTGGCATGCAAGTATTGCTAAAAATAGAATGTGATCACATATTTCCCATAAGTAGATCATCCGATCAAAATATTACATGGATCATAAATATACTCTTATCTTAGACATACAAGCCTCCAATCAAAGATTGCTAAAAATAGTGTGTGCTATGTATGTGTCTTACAGAAGCCTCGTTGGAATCCTGAGTTCATAAGGAACCCAAACATGTGATCAATATTTTTGTACCATCCTTGGAACTCCACCTCCTACAAACTAGGGAACATGTTAAAAATAACAACTCTCTCTAATAAATGTAAAAATATATCTAAATCATCATTGAATCAATACTAAAACTTGTCTCCTTAGGAACCAAGCCCCAAATTGATCCATATCTATCTATGAACCTCCATTCTAATGAAATGTGATGTCCTTAAGCCTCCAAATTTGTGAGGGGAAAATTTAGGGGTTGACAATAACAACTCAAGTGGTTGTATCCCCTTGTGGGATGCTGAGAACCCTATGATCTCTGCAATTTCTATGATTGACACTTGGTGACCATCAAACCTGTAAACTGTAAATGGTGTTTTTATGTTAAAGAGTATCATCTAAAAATGATATCAATCCCATGTGCCTATCCAGTGGAAAATGGATTCAACAAGAATGGAGCCCAAATTGATAAACATAAAGGGGGTCTCATCCTGCTAGGTCCTTATAATACTAGCCTATCCCCTTATTGTTATTATTAGTATACCCCCCTTATTGTTATTATTGTGCCCATGTAGTCCCCATATTGTTATTATTGTGCCCCATAGAAGCCCACTATTGTTATTGTTGTGCCCTTACATTGTTATTGTTATGTCAAATAGGATTATATTATGACCCATTGGACTCCTATATATAGAAAGGAGGTTTTGTCATTTGTATCATCCAATAATTGTTCATTTATGTAATGTAAAGGAGGTTGCTCCCTCGAACTGGCTGATTTCTAAGTCGTTGATATATATTTTATTCTATTTTGTGAGCTGGTTTCGTAACATTTGGTATCATAGATTTGGATTCTAGCATTTCGCTGCTGCAAATAGGTCAACTTGGGATTTTTGCTATAAATTTGTTTCTACAAAGGTTTAATATCTTAAAAAAAACCATTTGAGCCGAAATCCTGAGGAACTTAGTGTACAAATTTAAAATCTTTTTTCACTATATTTTCAGAGATATGATATGAGGAAGTTATAATTTTTGTAGACTCCAAAATTGCATCGCAAACAAGCGTCCAAGGGAAAATCGTTATAACCTTCGCTTTAGACATTAGATTAGAATTATGTAAAAAGTGGCCACAAGTGCACAGACTTTAGTTTCTTTTTTATCAATTTTAGAGCCGAAGGATGAAACAGTGACACATGGCACTCCGTACAAGTTCACTCTACTGAACTAGTCCATAATTAGGACATTGTGGGAGATTGGGCATAACTTTGTCTTGAAGAATTGAAATCAGGTCTGACGTGTGGCATTGGAAAGAAGACTCAGAGAGATACTATAGTACTAAAGTCCAAATATTGGGGATCTGAAATCATTGAGATACATCAGGTTAAATATAGATCTCCTTAAAATAAAAATAAAAAAAGTGTGTTTAAAAAATAAAATAAAAAAATTGCATAACCTTTGTTTAAAAAATCAGTTTGAAGTGATTCCAATGGAATATTGAAGCATTATTATCAACGTTGGGTTATATAATGCCCCAAAAAAATAATTCCACACCCATTAATCCCTCAGAAAGCTCTACTATTATGCATGAAGAGGAATAAGTGCAACATGATATATCAAAATTACGAGACCAAGTGCAACAAATTTCGCTCTTGCAAAAAGTAACCAAAAATGAAATGGAAGCTAAAATGCATGTTTTGAAGAAAGGCATGGAAGATGAGATGAATGTCATGGAAGCTAAGATGGATGACATGGAAGCTAAGATTTATGGTATAGAATAAGAACTGAAAGGAAACATGGAAGACATGAAGAATTATCTAAAAGATGTTGAGATTCAACAAGACGATGAAGCTTAGTGAAAATCAGTCACCTTCACTAAGTGGGTCTGTGTGTTATTTTTAGGTGTAAGTCTATTTTTAGACATGGCGATCATATTTCAGAAGTTGCGGGATGCTATTTGTGGATGGTTGGTCATGTTGGAAAAATAGATGAAATTCTATTTTTAGAATATTAGTAGAAATCTATTTATAGATCGTCCATCTAAAAATAGATGTGTCGATTATTATTAGCCCTTAATAAAAATCAGACTCTAAACAACAACTTATTCTCTTGGAGCACTTTATTTCAGTATACAGATTTGGCAAATCAGTGGGCTAAAGGAATTACGCAATTCCTAGGGTTTACTGGTGGTTCATGCATGGAGGACTTAGTTAGAACTAAAGTAGCAAAGTTACGACAGAGTTGGAAGAGTAGTTCATGGAGTTGTTATTCAGTTTAACTCAGTTAATGGAGTTAAACTCAGTTGAGCTAGTTGTATCTAGTCTAACTGAATGATATACTAGTGAGAGTGGAGTGAATTAATTATTTAATTAATTCACAAATAATAACTCATTAATCAACTAAACAAATACAACAGTTAACTATAGTGCATGTCAGTTCCAGTGGAGACCTAGTGGAGAGATAGGTGAAAGGGCAAGATGGACTATCTGTTGTGACTATAGTGATGCATTGATTGCATCACACACACATTGGAGTTGCCAATGAGGATTATGCAATCGAGGCAAGTTTCGAGGCAAGGCCAATTCGAATTCATTCGGAGGTCTTCTTTTTAAAAAGAGTTGCGCGATTGGAGCGAGTATCAGTGTAAGAAAATTGGAGTCATGGATTTGCAGATTTCTTCTTGTTAGTGT
Source organism: Pinus albicaulis (assembly GCA_034641835.2). Classification (NCBI taxonomy): domain Eukaryota; kingdom Viridiplantae; phylum Streptophyta; class Pinopsida; order Pinales; family Pinaceae; genus Pinus; species Pinus albicaulis. The sequence continues at coordinate 485,955,149 of CM076578.1, forward strand.
GTGACGATTCTATTGTACTGAGAGCTTGATGTACTAATCTTTGTATGAGATTGTTACATGATCTCCATGATACATAATATATGATATTTGGGGTTGTCAGCTTTAGGCTTTCCTGTTAAACAATTGTGTTATGTGCGATTTTTTTTATTGCTTTTTGTGTTTGCAATTGATTTTCCGCAAAATATTAACAGTGGAAGGATTCTATATTTAGCAAGAAGATAAATATTAGATATCATTTTTGGGATTCAACTGCGTTAATTTAGTCATTCATCTATGACCATTTCCATGAGAGGTAGTCGTAATTGACTAATTTCTCATGATTTTTGAATAGTCCACTTAGCACTCATTGCATCAGGTGATGCTCATAGGGGTGAAGAAGTGGGATTGAAACTAGTGAAATGAATCACATAGCGTCAATCATCACTTCCGGGGCTTGCACTTGGTAACCAGGACTTCCCGGGAGGTCACCCATCCCAGAACTCCTCTGGCTCAAGCGCACTTAACTGTGGAGTTTTCCCCACAATCAAGCCCACTTAGCTTGCTACCCCATTTACAAAACCTTAGCAACTAGTGTGCCTCATGAACCATTCAAGAAGAGATCCCTTTACTCTTAGTATTTTAAGTATGAGGGGTTTACGCAGTGCATTATATTAGATATCATTTTTGGGATTCAACTGCGTTAATTTAGTCATTCATCTATGACCATTTCCATGAGAGGTAGTTGTAATTGACTAATTTCTCATGATTTTTGAATAGTCCACTTAGCACTCATTGCATCGGGTGATGCTCACAGGGGTGAAGAAGTGGGATTGAAACTAGTGAAATGAATCACATAGCATCAATCATCACTTCCGAGACTTGCACCCGGTAACCAGGACTTCCCGGGAGGTCACCCATCCCAGAACTCCTTTGGCTCAAGCGCGCTTAAATATTGTTAGATTAGGAGAATTTGGATATATAATTCATATGTTATATAATTTCTACAAAAGAAAACATGGAAGGTTTGAAGGAATGTTTGACAAATCTGTTACAAGAAATTATTCCTAATGGAGAAAAGGTTGTAGATGAAACTCATGATGAGAAAAAAATAAATGTTAATCATGATTTTATATACTCTAATGTTGGATTTAAGACCCACCATCTTCCAAAGATCGATATGAGGAAATTTGATGGTACGGATCCTGTAACATGGATACTACAAATGGAGCAATACTTTTATCTCCATAATGTGAAAAAAACACAAAAGGTACGCATTGCAACTTTATATTTAGAACACAATAAATTTGTATGGTATCACTGGATTTTCTTTTGTAAAAAAATTGTCACTTGGTCAATTTTTACGGAGGAAAGGATATCACATTATGAGGATGCAAAGATAAAAACCTTCTTTAGTAAATTGCTAAATCTCAAACAAAAGGGTTCAATGGTGGAGAACATTGAGGACTTCCAAAAATTGAATATAAGGGTTAATGATATTCCAGAGGAGAAAAATATTGATGTCTTCATAGGGAATTTAAAGGATAAAATCCAACATGATTTTAGCCTTTGGGAACCTGATTTATTGGAGAATACTTTCAGGTTGGAAAGAAAAATTGAAAGAAAAATTATGGCGACAAGGAAGCCTACCACTCACAACTATAAATATGGAAGTGTTGATACTCCTAGACTTACACAACCTACAAGTTTGAAACCATAACAATTGGAAGAAAAAAAATAAAAAGGGATTTGCTATAGTTGTGATAGAAAATAAACTAAAGGTCATAATTGTGCTTAGAAGAAATTATTTTACATAGATTGTGAAGAGGAGGAAGAAAAGGAACGAGAAACTTAAAAACAAGAGGATATACACCAGTAACCAACCCTAGAGGAATAAGAAATGAATCCAACCATATCCTGTAATACATTGGAAGGAATTACCACTCCTAAAATTATCAAGATAGGAAGTATGAAGAAGAATGTAATAGTATTGATTGATTCGGGTAGTACCCATAATTTTATTAATTGTAAGGTAGCCAAGGAATTGTATTTCTTCCTATACCCAACACTAGAGTGTCAAGTGATGGTTGCAAATGGAGGAACTATAAATTGCTCTAGAAAGTGCCATAATATCAAGCTAACCATGGGAGAATATGTATTGAATAGTAAAATTCTATCCATTCCAATGGGTGGTGTTGATGTTGTACTAGGAGTACAATGGTTACAATCTTTGGGGACGGTAGCTTTTAATTTTCAAAAAAATTTCTTGAATTTTTTTCGGAAGGAAAAAAAGTTGAATTATGGGGTATTGCTAGGAAACCGAGAAATATAATCAGCTCTAATGTAATGAAAATTATTTTTAAGAAAGAACAACGAGGCATAATTGCACAATTATGCTCACTAGTGGTTCAAACACCAAAAGCATATATTTTTACAGATCTCCAAAAAGTATTGGGCAATCATTCCATGGTTGTTGAGAATCTCAAAGTGCTCCCACCTATTCGTAATTATGACCATGCTATTAATTTTATTTCAGGAACTGTTCCTCCAAACTTTATGCCTTACAGATATCCTTATGCTCAAAAGAGTGAGATTGAACGTATGGTTGCAGAAATGATAGAGGCTGGTATAATTCAACCAAGTCAAAGTTCTTTCTCTACTCCAGTATTATTGGTGCACAAGGAGGGATCATGGTGTCTGTGTTTGGATTATAGGGAGCTCAAAAAGCTCAGTATTAAAGATACATTTCCCATCCTCGTCATTGATGAATTATTGGATGAATTAGAAATTTACTTCACTAGTTGGATCTTAGTTCTGGATATCACTAAATTAGAATGAAGATAAAAGACATTTTGAAAATGGTATTCAAAACTCATGATGGTCATTATGAATTTTTGGTCATGCCTTTTGGCCTTACTAATGCACCTTACACCTTTCAAGGTTTGATGAATTCCATTTTAAAACCCTTCCTAAGAAAATTTGTGTTAGAATTTTTTGATGATATACTAATCTACAAAAAGTCTTTGAAGGATCATGTTCAACATGTCGACATGGTGCTCAAACTATTGGAGGAGAAACAATTATATGTAAAAACCTCCAAATGTTTCTTTAGAGTATAGGAGGTGGAATATTTGGGTCATATTGTATCTCATGAGGGTGTTAAGGTAGACCCTAAAAAACTTAAATCCATTAAGGAATGGAAAATCCTGACAACCATAAAGCATCTTCGAGGATTTCTGGGGTTAACAGGTTATTATCGCAAGTTTGTTGAGAATTATGGAAGAATATCGACACCTCTAACATCATTACTGAAGAAAGATGATTTTTCTTTGACTCTAGAGCCAACTAAGGCCTTTGAACATCTTAAAAAGGAAATGTTCCAAGCACCGGTCTTAGCTACGCCAGACTTCAAAAAAACTTTTATTGTGGAATGTGATGCCTCAGGAAATGGAATTGGTGCGGTTTTAATGTAAGAAGGAAGACCCATTGCTTTTGAAAGTCATCCAATAAAAGGAAAGTATTTAGAGAAACCTATTTATGAGAAGGAAATGTTGGCAATACTACATGCACTAAAGCAATGTCAACCTTACATAATGGGAAGACACTTCAAGGTAAAAAAATATCATGATAGTCTTAAATACTTTTTGGAACCAATATTATCTTCAAAATATAAAAAAAAATACGTCACAAAGATGTTAGGTTATGACTTTGAAATCATCTACAAAAAAAGGGAAGAAAAATGTTGTTGCAGATGCATTCTCAATAAAGGATGAGGATGTGGAAGCTTTTCTTTATGCCATTTCTATTATCTAACCTGAGTGGATAACTGAAGGGATGAATGGAAGAATGATGAAGAGGTGTGGAAACTCATTAAAAATTTGTAGCAAGATCCTAGTACATCTGAAACATTTAGCTGGAAAAATGATTCATTATGGTACAAAGAAGGATAATAAATTATCACCAAAGTATTATGGTCCTTACAAGGTGTTGCAAAATATTGGTACTATGGCATACAAACTGGAGCTTCCTGCATCTTCTCGAGTGCACCAATTTTTCCATGTTTCTTGCTTAAAGAAGGTTATAGGTGAAAATATCACAGTTCAAACAATATTTCCAGAACTTGACGGAGAAGGAAAAATCATATTGGAACCTGAAGCATTCACAGAAACAAGAACATGAGAGCTATGAACTTACCCGCTAAAGATTCAGCATGGGAGGATGATAATTTTATACATAAGCATCCAAAAATACTCAAGCGTCGAGGAAAACACGTTTTTTGAAGGAGAGGAACATGTGAGGTCCCTAAAATACTAGTGTACCCCTTATTTTTATTTTAGTATAGCCCCCTTATTATTATTATTTTTCCCATGTAGTCCCCATATTGTTATTATTGTGCCCCATATAAGCCCACTATTGTTATTGTTGTGCAGTCCTTACATTTTTATTGTTATGTCGGCTAGAATTATGTTGTGACCGATTGGATTCATATATATAGAAAGGATGTTATGAAATTTTTTTCATCAAAGAATTTTTCATTTATGTAATGTAAAGGAGGCTTCCCCCTCTAAGTGGTAGATTTATGAGTCGTTGATCTATCTTTTCTTCTATTTTGTGAGTTGGTTTCATAGCACATCCATACACATACTTATCCAAAATCATCGTGTATTACCACATGACCTATATGATAATCCCAGTGGATGATGTGTTTTAGTCGCCACAAGGGAGGCAATGATTTATTCATATGCCATAGACTAAAGCACTCTTTAGGAATAAAGTAACCCACCAATGACGCGAATAGGACCTAAGGTATGATCACAACTCACCAACTATGAAAGATGAATTGGAGTCAAATAAATAATAAGATCATCCAATCAATTCCCAATGATGATTTACCTTTTCAGATGCAAAGTGATCTCCAAAGGGCTTAATGACCACCAAGGTGCTCAACTTCTAGGCTACCCCATAGAAAAGGTGTTGATGTTGATGAGGGAAACCGACTAAAAGGAAATGACATGATGATTCCTTTCCTTTAGCAAGAAGTGATCATAAATAAGTATATATGATTTGGTGCCATATTCCTAGTGTGATATGAAGGGGAAAAATTAACACAAGGATAATTACTCAATGTATACTTTAAGAGACATGACAAAAATTGTGACATAAGATTCATCCTATTTTCTCTTCAACTCTACCCTATTATCAGATAGAAATATCAATGGTAAGTAATGAAGAGCCCTCATATATGATGTATCTACACATACATTAATAAAAGGTTGGGTAAAGAGATGAAATAGGACTTAGAAGTTGACCCTTAACACATAATATACATCAAATTTATTAACCTAGGTGACTGAAAACAAAGATGAACTAGCCTTATAAAAGGCTTTCATTATGAAAGACACAAGAAACTATATTGATATCAAGGAAAAGTTCCAGTTGACTTTAACCTTGGACTAAAATAAATAAAAAAAGAGAAAATTATGTAAGCGAAACACTCTTCTTTTTTGTCCTAAACATAAAAATCATCAATGCAAAAATCAGAGAAGAGACTAATAATTACCAATTAATTTTCTTCCTAACACCCCAATCATTTATGTTATTATTTATTTATTTCTATTTTTTTAAGTGTGAAACATAAAAATAATCAATGCAAAAATTAGAGAAGAGACTAATAATTACCAATTAATCTGCTTCCTAACACCCCAATCATTTATGTTATTATTTATTTCTTTTTCTTTTTTTTAGTGTGAAACATTAATAAAGATGATCCTTCGAAAATTTCCATGATTAATTAACATACTCAAACAACAAATATAACCATGCAACCAAGTGATTGGTTAGATAAAAAATATCAACATAGTCAACCCTCAATGCAACCAACCATGAACTTGTCTCATAAAATATAAATATGAATTCATGTGTTTGTTGCTTAAGAAACTATTAAACATTATTATATAGAATCTAGAGCATGTTACCTCAACAATAAATAATAATATTTAAGGCTCTTCAAATTTACCTATGGAAACAACTTCATCATACAGATCTCAATTGGATCATGAGTAAGCTTATCATCCAAGCAACAGTTGATAAGAGGATCTCCTTGACAAATACAAATTGAGTGCGAGATTATGAGAAAATTTTAACAAATATCATATTTTGTTTGAACCAAAATTTCATTATCTTATGTCAATGTATCTACTTTGACTATTCTTGAACCACCGTGGGGATAGAAAATGACAATCTATTGTTGATCCAATTCTTCCTAGTTTATGCGCTGCTTTTCCTCTTGAACTTTATCATCATCAACTGAAGAAACCAAAAAACCCACTTGAAAATTTGGATTTTTAGATTCATCTTCATGGAAATCTACAATGAATCAAGTGGTGTAATTATTGGTTCATGATCGTCCAAGCATAAGCTCACATTGTGAGAAAGTGATGGATCATGGTGTTTCAGGGCATCCTGTTGATTATGTTGATATATCTCTAACATGGTCACTTTATTGGAAAACTCTCACAATAAATCAACAAATTGTGTTGGAAGATTCCTTTTTCACTTCTTGAGGTGTTCTACTTGGTGGATAAAAATACTTGGATTGGGAAGATTTTATTTTCCAAGCTACAATAATATTTCTCTCTAGTTTGATAGAAGTAATTTGTGCTTTCTCAAAATTATGAATATTTTTCTCCTTGAGAAAAAAGGAAAAAAAATTATCATATGCTTTGAAATAATAATGTAATTCAAACTCATCACGTGGACACATATTTTGAGGAATCATAAAATAAATTTTAGAAAAAAAATATTAAATTCAAATACATATTCATTTTCCTTTTTAAGTATAGAATTGAGTTCAATCGATAAGATTGAATTGTGTTGTTTGTGGCCCTGTTTATCTCTATTTTTTTTTATATTGATATAATCCATCAATGGACGAAAAATGGAAGTGATTTATACCATATCCGTGCATCCATCTCAAGGGTTTGCACCAACAACTTCTTCAATACATACTCATATTATATCTTGAAATCATCCACAAATTTAAAAAACACATAAGGATGATCATCTACCGTGGCTGCATTTTTTCTTGCAAAATTTGATAAATATTTATGATATTAACCATAGAAAAATCATGAGGTTGATTAGGAATATCTATGAAATCTAATGGATTATAAATAGTAAGGGTAAACCTCACTGGATTTCTAGTTTCTGCCATTTAAAAGATAAATATGAATATAATTAGAAATACCACTACAATATTAAATTTCGATAAAAATATGCATGGAAACAAAGAAAAAATTGGTTGAATATATACTTACTGGATATCTTAGAGAAATTAGAAGTGGAATTTAGTGAACTCATTGAAGAATGTAATACACTCACCAATCTAGGTGAAATTCTTAGTATAAATCTAATCATATCCTAGAAAATATATTCGGCTTCACTCAGCCTTGGGACTATGCCTTGAGTATGATCAAATCATGAGGATTTCATCTTGTTAACTAGTGTGATTCAACTGTACCTATAATTAAGTCACTAGGTGAGAAAATAAAATATATAAATTTAAATGAAAACAAACCAATGTCATAATAATGCTGATAATTGGATGTTCCTTGGCAATAAAGACAAATTGTTAACACTCATTTCTACACCCTATAAATTAATATGTTCTTTCATAGTCATAAGTAGAAATAAATAAACATATAGGAAAATATTCCTTAGGTGCGCTAGCAAATATCCCTCTCCAATTGGGTTGCCGCTTGCCAATGTCAGGGGGTGTCTGTAGTATTTTTTATTGATGTTGTTAGGGTCATATATTTTATAGGATCTCAAGGTGATGGAGTATTTCATATTAGTAATTTTACATTGTAAATTATTTTCAATTTGCAAATGATTTATAAAAGTATATAAAAAAATAAAATCAAAAGAGGGTATGTCAAAAATAGAATGAATATGAAGAAAAAAAGGATAAAAAGAAAGAAAAGTGAAAAAAGAATAAAAGAGAATAAAACCCCACAAAATAAAAATATAAATCATACTGAAAGTGCTGCAAATTAGTAAATGCCACTATTGTTAAATTAGTTTCCTTTATGTTCAAAATCCAATAAAATTGTGCACATCTTGTCTTAAAATGCCACAATGACTATATTTTTGTTCCAATCATATAACTTAATCATGATGGAACAATTGTGAAATTCATGTAAAATAGGTTAGTGAATAAATATTTTCCAAACAGTTTAATATTGGCAAATAAGTAGTTAGGTATAAAATGAGATTGATTCAACAGTCTAATCCGAATCAATAGTAGAAATAAGTGATATAGTGGGTTAGTCTTTATAAAAAAAAGGATATGTGGGTTTGCTAGCTTAAATGCACCCTAAGGAAATAAGATGAAAAAATGTTAGTTAAAAAAAGAATTGAAAATGAAAGGGTAGGTAGAAGCTGTGGTATAGCTTTGAAAATCATGAAAAAAATTATCCTAAGTTTTTAACTTACAAAGTTATTTCATGGGCAGAAGAAGGAAAAGGAATAAAAGTTTTATCCTAAGTCTAAAGGTTCGAGCATATGAAAATTAAAGTTTGGCGCATTATCCCATTATCAAAAATTTTAACCCTTATTAACCCTCCCGCTACCTGAAAAAATATACCATCACTCCACATTAAAGCACATTCATCTATCTCATCATATGATCCCCCACTCCTCCATCCGACGACCTTTATCACTTTTCAGTCCCCCTCTCAATCTGATATTTACTGTCGGAGGGGGGGTTCCGAAAAAAGTTTTTTTGCATTTCGGGCCCATGCTACTGTGGCGCCCTCCCATCATTTTGCACCCCCCTTGCTTAAACCACTTACCACTTCGGACCCCCTCCGAAAATAATTTTCTCCGCCATATCAAAAACTTCCAATCCGCCTGTTGAGCACCTATCATATCACGCCACCTAGAGCACATCATTTCTAATTAAATTCTTTCCCACGGTAATACGACCGTTGATGAATTTAATTCATCACCAACCGTTAGTCCAACGGATCTGCGCCACCATCAATGAGAAATCAATCAAATTTCGTATAAATCCATTCCTGCTAAACTTCTAAACCTTTACCATGTCTGTTTATCTTCTATGTGCATGTTTGTTGCAGGTTGAGAGAACTCCAAAAAACCTAGTCCGATCATTGTCAAAGTACTCTCTGCAATTGTCGCACCTCCTTCCCAATCTCAGAGATTTACACAGTCCCAGCAACCCATTTGTCTATCAGAAACCCTCATTCACTATAAAAATATAATCCAACGATGCCTCCTAATAAGAAGGGATAAGAAGAGCATGTAAATCCACTACTCCATCCCCCAGTTTTCCTTATTCACCTACCTTTAGCAGACAAGGATTACAAAATCCATGAAACCCTGTGTGAGTTCAAGTTATTCGAAATGTACTATTGGCTAGAAGACAAGTTCATTGAAAAATCGGATGATATTGGGCTATGGAATTCTAATTTACCCCATTACATATTTCCTCGCACCCAAAGTGCCCTAAATTCTTCAAAAAGTGTCAAGCTTGTTATGTACCCATCCAGAGAGCTATAATTTCCCATACAGGAAGGATTTTAATTACCATAACTTCCCAATCTATAGACCAAATGATGCAAGCCCCTATCACAGAAAATGCAACCCCTTTCTCTCAAGAATCACTCATTGAATTATATCAGAAGCTGTATTTTGCAAAAAGGGCTAAAACCCTTGAGATTTTTTGGGTTGAAGATGTCCAATTACCCAAGAAGAATCCTCCCTATCCATCCTCCATTTTCCTTGATAGAGCCAAGAAAATCATTACAATTGTCTCCCACCTCCTAGGAAATTACTGAGATCAGTGGGTAAATGAGGCCATTATAGGATTCCTTTCCATTTTCTCCACATATTCTAAGCCTTTCATCTTATTCAACTTTATCCAATTCCTTGCAGGATGCCATCCATGACCAGTTTGTCACATTCCAAACTGAAGATGTATTTAAATATGCCTCTGTTTTAGTATATATGTTTTTGTATTTTCAAGGAGACAGGTTCAAGTTTGCAATGTAGAAGTTGGATGATGATGGAAATAAAAAATCTTTCATCTTCTAGACTATAATGGTAATTGATCCAAAATTAATGTATTATTTTTTTGTGCTAAGTGTCTTTTCAGTTACAAAACATGTACATATTTGTCTCCATTTTTTTTCTTAAGGATTGAGGAATTTAACCATGAAACATACATGAATTTGTGAATTATAAGCATGAAAATAAGCCTAAATAACACTAAACAACAGTTTATAACAGAGAAATAAAACCACACATAATATTTAAATAGTAGGCATGATAAATTAGTTCACCCCTCCTGGGCTACATCTGCTGGTCCAGCTCCCAATGGCATGTCCATCTTTCATTATGCTCAAAATGTTGCAAATACATGTGTTTACAAGCCTCCAATGGTTGTTTTATCTGCAAAAATGGCTCCAGAATGATCAAATTAGTTTAGGTAGACTCTTGTTTCACAAAAATTGGTCGAAAATTGACCCTCCTAACCTTTTTCCCAATATCTTCTACAAAACCTCCACTAAAACTAGAGAACTGCAGTTAACTATAGTTAAAAATAACAATTTTACAAAATTTCGAAAGAGCACTTAATCTCCGCCAAGTCTTCTAACTGTAGTAGTAAAGTTTATGGTTAAGGGGAGGGGGTTTCCACATGCCAACCTATGAACCCCACGGTCAATATTAAATTGGAGTGCAACCACTCCGCGAACTGTGGTGGTGTTAGAGTTAACACCGGGGTTTATCCAAACTGTCGGCGTAGCCTCCACATTAAAATCCTCCATGTGTTAAGTGTTGGGGGTCACAGTTTAAGGTTTGCGTCGGTTAAATTTGTTGTAACAGTTTTATGTGATATGTGACCACAGCAATGGGGCCACGAGCGGGTTGGGACCACTAGCGGTTCCCCCTCCCACCCATATGCTAAATTTTAAAACATAAATAGTATCGGGTGCATTATAAGGGTGAGTAACTTGTGTAGCGGAGTTGGTGTATAGTCATGTGAGCGCACTGGAGGTCGCGAGGTCGAACCCCCTGGACCTCAATAAAATTTTGTAACACTATACAAGGGACACGTGGCAGCCTAAGGGTTGGCCACATGTCACCCATCCATTGGATAAAAAAAACAATGTACCATCCACATCAGCGAATATAAATGCACCACTTAGCGAAATATAATTGGCTTGTAAAAGGAATATTTTTAGGAATATTCCCATTTTTGCCGACTGTACCTTTGCATGCTGACTGGGCATCCCAATTAAACCTATCACAATTTTAGTTGTTTGGGAAATAGATCAGAACACGATATCTCCCTCATACGACATCTGTTTTTCAAACCATTCATTGCACTAGAATCAGAACAACAAGATCTACCCGATCGCTCAGGTTCGATACAGTTTCGAGCACTTTCAATTTTAAGAAAAATTCATGAAATCCTGGTCAAACCTCCCATTGGACCCGAAAATACTTTGATTACCTATTCAGTATATGAGGGTACAACTCCCTCACCTTTCCAACCTCCATCCACTTTGCCTTGCTTGGCTTACTGCCTTTGATCCCAACTCGAAGGTAGTCAACACTTTCCCTCTTAGATGCTCTTGTCCTCCTGTCAAGAATTGTATCTTCCTTGAGCTCATCCAGAAATTCTGGCAAGAAATCTTCAATAGAAGGCATTTGAACATCACTTCCTTTATCATCAATCAAAGGTGGCTCATACAAACGTAATTTTTCAAAATTAACAACTGAATACATTTGCATATATGAAGGCAAGTCAAGTTGAAATGCATTATTACCAACTTGATTTATAATATTGAATGGACCATAGTGAATGGGTCTGAGATTTTTACCTTCCCCTTGCATCGTTTATTTACTTGTGTGCAACCATACCTCATCTCCTTCTTGAAACTTGTGATCAACTCTATGTTTGTCATGCCTCTCTTTGTATTTTCTTTGACACTTCTCAAGTTGTTCTTGAACTTGTTGATATATAATCTGAATTTTCTCAATGAACTTTCGAGCCTTGTCAATTTCACTATGCCCATCAATTGCAACATCCTTCTCAAAGATGAAGTCTAATGGTGATTTTGGCAAATACCCAAAGCATGCTTCAAAAGGTGATTTATTTGTAGAAGAGTGTTTTGCCTGGTTGTAAGCGTGTTGAATGTAATGCAATTTATCATACCACAACTTAGGATGTTTGCTACAATATCCTCTCAATAGATGCACAATGGTTTTGTTCACCACCTCAGTTTGGCCATCAGTTTGCGATGAAAAGCAATACTCTTTTTCAACTTTGTGTCCATCATCTTCCAAATATTGGACCAAAAATTCCCAATGAACCTGGAATCCCTGTCACTAACAATAGAAGTTGGCAATCCATAATGAACCCATATATGTTGAAAATAAAGTTCAGTATTTTGTTCAATAGTAATGGTTTTCTTACATGGCATAAGTATACACATTTTACTGAATCTATCCACAACTACATAAAGTTAATCATGTTGTTTTCTTGGCATAGATAGACCTCTAACAATGTCCATGGAGACACTCTCCCATGGCCTTGATGGTACCGGTAGTAGCGTGTACAACCCAAGCTTCCTATTGCTAGGCTTGCTTATTGCACACATAGAACAGCCTCTTATAAAATGTGACACACTATCTATCATGCAAGGCCAATAGAAATATCTATGTAAATGTGCCACTATTTTGCTTACCCCAAAGTGTCCAACAATAAGAGATGAATGAGCCTCTCTCATGACACTTAGCCTCTCTCCTTGTGGTATACACAACTTTCCCAAATGAAATAGAAAATTTTTATGCATGTGGTAATCATTTTCCTCAACTTGATTCCCTTCACTGAAACTAGTATACACATCTTGAAAATTAACATCATGCACATATTCTTCTATGTAACTCTCATGTATAATAGAATCATTTTTGAGTAAAGTAGAAGCATTTATAATTGGCCTTGAAAGCACATAAGAAACTTTAGTGAAAATACCTTTCTTGTACCTTATAACCAAGTGAAACTGTTGAAGGAAACCCATCCACCTGAAATGTCATGATTGCTGCAATTTTGTTTGCGACTGCAAGTACTGTAATGGTTGGTGATCGGTATGTATAATCGTCTCTTTACCCATCAAGTAGTGTTTCCACTTCTTGATGCTTTGTACCAACGCATACAGCTCTTTGTCATATGTAGGATAATTAGTTACAACACCATTGAATTTTTCAGAATGTAAATTTATAGGCTTACCATGTTGCAAAAGAACTGTACCCATGGCATAATCACTAGCATCGGTTTGTATCTCGAACGGTTGTCTCAAATTCGGTAATGCAAGGACTGGAGCTGAACTAATATTGTATTTTAAAGCTTAGAAAGCTTGCTATTGTTTACCTCCCCATTGGAATCCTTTCTTCACACTTGTCACTGCATGCATAGGAGCTACTATGGCAGAAAATTTGGCAATAAACTTTCTCCAAAACTGAGTTGCACCTAAGGAACTTCTTACCTCGGTTACTATTTTGGGAGTGGGCCAATTCACAATGGCTTACACTTTAGAACAATCAATTCTCAACTTTCCTCATCCTACAATGTGTCCCAAATAAACCAAAGAAGGCTTTCCAAACTCACACTTTGACATCTTAAGAAATAATTTATCTTTCTTCAAAACATCAAGCACCCTATTCACATGCAAGACATGTTCTTCTCTTGTTCTGCTGAAAATTAGTATATCATCTAAATACACAATAAAAAATTCATGAATAAATGGACACAAAACATTATCCATAACACGCATGAAATTTCCGGTGCATTGCACAAACCAAATGGCATAACCAACCACTCAAAGAGTCCTTGTTTGGTTTTGAATGCAGTCTTCCATATATCACTTTCTGCAATTCTTAGTTGATGATATCCACTTTGTAAATATAACTTAGTGAAAAAAATTTCTTCTTTCATCTGATCAAGCAAATCATTTATCCTTGGGAGTGGGTAGCAATTCTTTACCGTTATCTTGTGCAAAGCTATGAATTTTACACACATGCGCCAAGTCCCATCTTTCTTTGGAATCAAGACTATGGGTGAACCGCATGGCAAAGTGCTTGGCCTTATGAATCCCTTGTCCAACATGTCCTTAATTTTCCTCTTTAATTTAGTATTCTCCATTATCGACGTGCGATACATTTCGTTGTTTGGAAGAGGACAATCTTGCTGCAATTGAATCTCATGTTGAATCTCCCTTTTTGGAGGCAATCCTGTTGGCTCCTGAAACATCTCATGATGTGCATCAACTACATCATATAAATCTGATTTCAACTTAGGATCACAATCCTCAAATGATTCATGATTAACATCATATTTAGGCTTAATCATTAGAAGAACAAAATTATTACTTGAATTTACCAGCCTCTTTACCTGTCCAACATTTACCATAGCAATATTTGTCTTCTTGCGATGTGCTCTAACAATGTACTCCTTTCCATCTTTGAATAAATGGTATTTTTTCTCATGGTGATGGAAGATTTATTTTCTGTCATACAAGTAAGGACTGCCCAACACAATACCTGTAATGTAAAGAGGAACCATATCAGATTCAAATGTGTCAAAAAAATGTGTACTTATTGCAAACCGCAATACACACTTATTTGAAACCTGTAAATTTGCATCCTTACAAATCCAACTAAGTGGATATGGTTTTGGATGTGGTATGGTCTCAATATTAAGTTTCTTGAACAAGCCTTCAGAGATTAAGTTTGCTTGTGAACCACTGTCAAACAATGTGTCAATCTTGGTATGTTTGGATATAACTCTCACATGAAACAGTTCAACTCTCTCTTCTTCATTTGGAGCTTGTATGTGACAGTTTGATGTACTAGTACTGGGTTTAGTTTCAATTTCTTTCCCCTTCATGTTCTTCAATCCCATGGCTATAATTTTAGATTCATCACTTGAATCCTCTCCTAAATCATGTTGAGTTGTAGCTGCAGTTTTCTGTTTCCCTTTATTGTTGAGATGTTTGGGCCTCTTTTACGAATGTAATTTCCAACAATGATTTTCATCATGGCATTCTTTTGAAAAATATTTACAGACCACTTTTTCTACCTCTTTCTTAACAGATGCATTCTTTTTGCCTTTACCTTTTGAGGTCTTCTCTTTGTTTTTCCCCTTAAGAGGTTTCTTCCCACCCTCATCAGAAATGTTTTTCCCCTCTAACTTCTATATGTGTGGCCTACACACATACTTCATCTAGATTTGTAGGGTTAAACATGAGGATCGTATGTTTTAGGTAGCTATGTAAGCCTTGTATGTACTTGAGAAAATTATCTTGGCTCTGCAAATCTACCCCTAATAAGAGAGCTCTTCTCCTAATTTCTTGGGTGTATTCTTGCACATTTTTTCCTTTCAATTGGCTAAAAATTTTCGAGTTCATTATGGCTTTCTGCATATGAGCTAATGGATAAAACTGTTTTTTTATTGCAATAATGAAATCAGTCCATGATAAGATAATATTACCATGATTCTTGATCTCCTCCTTTTTCTTGTCTTCCCACCAAACAAGTGTTTCACCTTCCATTCTCAATGAAGCTAATTGGATTTTGGTATCATCATCTTGAAGGTTCTGGATTCTCAAATATACCTCCAATTGTCTAATCCAATTATCAAGCTTTTCTGCATTGACTTCACCATTAAACAGTGGCAATTCAAACTTAACATCAAATTTTAGAAAAGAACTTTTACCAGTGTTCTTTGACTTGTGTGGTTGATGTACTAAAGATGAAGTAGAGGATGATGATGCTGAGGGTGAGGATGGTGACTTTAAACTACCTCCATTTCCTCCATTGCCCTTATTTGATTTATCTTCACCATTTTGACCTCCTGATGATCCCTGCCCTTCCTTGCGAATTTTGGATCCTTCTCCTTCTTTTTTTCTCATTCCTTTCTTGATAAAGGATTCTCACCATTTCAGTCATGTCAAGGAATGCTTTCCTGGACACTCTTTCTTCCTCTTTGGGATCCATTTCTTCATGGATTTCTCCTTCCTCTAGAGGCATGGTTAACGTTGCTTTTGCTTCTTTAGGAGGTGAACTAGATGGTGGAGAATGTGGAAATATTTCCCTCCTTTTTTGTGGCTCACTTTGAGACCCTCTTGCTTCCACCAATTTGCCTTCTCCTCTCTTTAGCTTGAGCCTAGTAAGCATGTGAAAACTTGCAAACAGTTAAACAAAAATTTGCACACAAAAACAACAGAGAATAAACTCTAGCTCTGATACCAACCTGATATGAAAGGATTGTATTATTTTTTTGTGCTAAGTGTCTTTTCAGTTACAAAACATATACATATTTTTCTCCAGTTGTTTGCTTAAGGATTGAGGAATTTAACCATGAAACATAGATGAATTTGTGAATTATAAGCATGAAAATAAGCCTAAATAACATTGAACAACAATGTATAACAGAGAAATAAAACCACACATAATATTTACATAGCAGGCATGATGAAGCATTTCACCCCTCCTGTGCTATATCTATTCGTCCAGCTCCCAATGTCATGTCCATCTTTCATTATGCTCAAAATTTTGCAAATACATGTGTTTACAAGCCTCCAATGGTTGTTTTCTCTACACCAATGGCTCCATAATGTGAAAATTAGTCTAGGTAGACTCTTTTTTCACCCAAATTGGTCAAAAATTTACCCTCCTAGACTTTTTCCCAATATCTCTTACAAAACCTCCACTAAAACTAGAGAACTTCATTTAACTGTAGTTAAAAATAACAATTTTCCAAAATTTCAGAAGTGCACTAAATCTCTGCCAAGTCTTCTAACCCTAGCATTAATGTTTATGGTTAAGGGGAAGGGGTGGCCTCATGCCAACCCCTGAACCCTGCGATCAACATTAAATTGGAGAGCAACCACTCTGCGAACTGTGGTGGTGTTAGATTTAACACCGAGGTTTATCCAAACCGCCGGTGTAACCTCCACATTAAACTCCGCCATGTGTTAAGTGATGGGGGTCACGGTTTAAGGTTTGCAGTCGGTTAAATTTGTTGTCATGATTTTATGTGATATGTGACCACAACAATGGCGCCACCAACGAGTTGGCACCACCAGCGGTTCCACCCCCCCCCCCCCCCCCCCCATATGCTAAAATTTTAAAACATAAATAGTATCGGGTGCACTATAAGGGTAAGTAACTTGTGTAGAGTGTTGGAACACCTAATTCTGCATGGGTAGGTGTGGAATGCGAAAAGTCACAATGGAGTCCAAGTGACCTTGGAATGTGAAACCAAGAGTCACACCATTGTATTATAAATGTACATCATGTATAATGGAAAAAATAAGAAATCCTCACGCTTATCTTTCATTGTGTGTTGAGTCTCTTGTGTGTGTGTTTATTCTTCTCATACACCATGTGTGTGTTTCAACATGGTGTTTAACATGGTATCAGAGCTGAGAAGTTCATAACCAGCTCAACCTTGAGTGAGCCATTTGTGTTTATGGCCTGTGCATATCTGCAAAAATTCTTGGCATTTTTGCAGCATTTAGAGAGTTTCTGCAGCAGACATTTTTCCACATTCAGAAAGGTGTTTTGAAGAAGAGCAGCACTGCGCATCTGAAGGTTTTCATTCTGATTTCTTCCTGCAATTTCTGCCTATTAAATTCTGCATTTTGAAGAGCTGCTGGAATAGTGTTTCAAAGTGGGTTTCTGAAAGGAAAATTTCTGAGTTTTTCATTGAAAATTTCTGAGATTTCTGAATTTTTTGCTGCTATATCGCCCTTTGCAATATTCTAAAAAATTCTGGGTTTTTTAAGTGAAAATTTCTTAGCTTCTAGACTGCATTTCTCTGCTGTTGTCTTAAACTGAAATCTTTACTCTGTTGTTTTTTAAAAAATAAAAAAAATATTTCAGGCCTTTCAGCCCTCGGCCCTCACAGCCGTCCTTCCTCTCACTGGTCTACGCATCCCCCCTAAAACTGCATCAACCCCAACCCATACTCTCCACACTCGGCTGCTCGCTCTCACCACACACTCGGCCCCTCCCTACGTTAATCTCCACAGCCTTTCGGCCTCCCCCTCGCTATCTCTCATCGCCCCTCCCTACTCCTCTAATGCCCTCCCTGCGCCTCTATCCATACGCTCTCTCACACCTTATGCCATTGCACCGAGCTCCCTTCGGCCCTTCCCCCTATGCCCCCTCACAACACTTGATACCCTACCCCTCTCCCTCGAGCCACGCTCCCTTACCCACGGCGCCCTCCCTACACACTTAGCCCCCGCTATTTGTTAACCTAAGCCTCTACTCCCGTCTGCCCCCTTACACCGCTACTCCCCCTCAACCCCAGCCTCTCAGCCCCCCCTTACGCACCCCCTCACATCCCATTCCCCACCCCCTCACCATTCCACTCTCCCTACCCCCTTACCATGACTCCCCTCCCACTCTACCCTCCCGCTCGCACTGAAACTCTACCCTCGAGCTCTCCACTCGCCCTGAAACTCTCGACTCACGCTCTCTTGGCTCTCTGCCTCCCCTCCCTGTGTTTACCATTTTATTTTTTAATTTTGACCTTATTTATTTTTATAAAATTTTTACAGTTAAAAAAAATCCTCCCCCCCCACGCCCCCCCTCCTTTTAAATTAATTCCCCTCCCTCTCGATTTTAAAATTCGACTTTTAAATTTTTTTAAGTTAATCTTTCCTTCCCAATTTTTTTAATCCCACTTTTTTATTTTTTAAATTCCTTCTTTCAAAAAAAAAAAATTTAAAAAAAAAAAAAAACAATAGAGAGAGAGAAAGAGAAAAAGTAAACAACAGAAATGGCATATGAAGCAGATGGACTTTTTACATAGGAGAAAAGTGAAGTTTATATTGTGTGATTTGTGGCATAAGGGTGATTTTCTGAAAGAGGACAAGTTTTTCATCATTTTTAAAAACAACTCTTTTGAAGAAGAGAAAAATCAGCTGCCTTAAAGGCCTCTTGCACAGTAGTTTTTGCTGCACATTTTTGCAGAAATATTGTATTGAGCTGACACTATATTTCTTCTTCATTCATAGTTGCAATCAGTATTTGAGTTGTTGAAAAATTTTTTGATTGTCCTCCATCATTTGAGGAACAGATTTTTGTACTTTGAGAATTCCATAGTTGGAAGTTCTCTTGAGTCATTTGTATTTGTTGAAAGAAAATTGAATCACATTATAAACGGGTGCCTTTTCGGTTGAAGCCGACACCCTTTCATTTTTTAGCCTAAGTTGTTGAAATGGCTAAAATTAATGAGGTATTAGAGTTTTTGAATAACCTCATTCATTCCAATGTTGATGATATGATAAAAATGATCAAGAATGCTCTTTGTAATATTCAGACTTGTTTACAAAATGCACAAGAAAAGATTGAGTTTTTGTAGTTAGAATCTCAGCTCCAACAAGATGAACTTCAGAAAAAGAGTCACCATT
Source organism: Pinus albicaulis (assembly GCA_034641835.2). Classification (NCBI taxonomy): domain Eukaryota; kingdom Viridiplantae; phylum Streptophyta; class Pinopsida; order Pinales; family Pinaceae; genus Pinus; species Pinus albicaulis. The sequence goes on from CM076578.1 coordinate 485,974,633, forward strand.
CTGAACCTGTTTCTGTTCAGAAGATTGTGAAGGACTCTCATCAGAAGAAAGAAGAAGAAGATGTAGTTGATTCCCATTCAATTCCTTGTACTAGAGCATATTTACATGCAGATGCAGCAGCTCAGCCTGCACTTCTCAAGCCCATCATCAGAGCTCGGGAAGAGCTTGTCCACAACAAGCACAAAACTGGTCTTGGATATGAAAAGGATGTGTCCTTTCATAGTCCAGACTACACCAAGCCCATCATATTTCAGAGTGCCGGATTCTTGTATGACAGTTCACCTGCAACTGTTCCAGATCCTGCTCCGCTTCCACAACATATTGTAAAATGCCAACACTATGATCGAGTTTGCCATATGAAAGATCATTGTTTTGATCTTCATCCATGCAAGCATTATGGTCGGCACACCCATTCTTCACACAGATGCTTCAGAAACAAGCCTCAGCCTCCTGCAAGAACCAAGATTCATCTTGGATGGATCGCTTCTTGGCAATGGGCATCAGCAGCCAAGAAGATGTTTAAGACACATGTCAGAACTTGTTCTCAGATATTGAGAAAACTTGCAGTTGAGTTTTTACCATCATCTCACCTTGTCCCTGATAGGGGGGAAAATGGTGGTCATGTACAAGCTTCGACTTCAGATCAAGCGAGCCTGCGCCACAATCTCTCATTCCAGATTCAGAGTTGTAGCCAGAGACACAACAGTTCAAGAGAGCCTGAGCCACAATTCGTCATTCCAGATTCAGAGATGTAGCCAGAGACACGGATTCCCATGAGCATGCCTTCGGTTGGTGGACGGCCTTAAACCATCATCTTTGGTTGATGGACAACCTAAAACCATCACAGGTAGTAGACCTCCCTTCTTTTAGGTTGAAGGTCTCCCTTTCATATATGAGGAACACTTCCTCTAGCAAAAGCCTTCAACTTCTTGCCAGCTTTGGTTGAGTTCCAGGAAATGCTTCAAGCATTCCAGAGTTGTTGGTAATCCTAAAACCATCACAGGTAGTAGACCTCCCTTCTTTTAGGTTGAAGGTCTCCCTTTTTTTATGAGGGACAATTCCTCTAGCAGAAGCTTTCAGCTTCTTGCCAGTTTTGGAAGAGTTCCGGGAACTGCAACAAGTTTTGTGTTCCAGTGTTTGTGGTCATCCTAAAACCACCTCTTTTTTCCAACATTTCAGAGAGTTGATTCAGCCCAAGTGCTTCCATGCATACTTTGCAGATTTGTATTACAACTCTTTTCTTGGACTCACACATACCCCTTCGGATTAAGGGGGGATGTTGGAACACCTAATCCTACATGGGTAGGTGTGGAATGCGAAAAGTCACAATGGAGTTCAAGTGACCTTGGAATGTGAAACCAAGAGTCACACCATTGTATTATAAATGTACATCATGTATAATGGAAAAAATAAGAAAGCCTCACGCTTATCTTTCATTGTGTGTTGAGTCTCTTGTGTGTGTGTTTATTCTTCTCATACACCATGTGTGTGTTTCAACATGGTGTTTAACATAGCGGAGTTGGTGTATAGTCATTGCGGGCATGCTGGAGGTCATCGGGTCGAACCCCCAGGACCTAAATAAAAAATTTTAACACTATACAAGGGACACGTGGCAGCCTCAGGGCTAGCCACGTGTCACCCATCCATTGGCTAAAAAAACAACGTACCATCCACATCAGCGAATCTAAATGCACCACTTGGAAAAATATCATTGGCTTGGAAAACTGAATATTCTCAGGAATATTCCCATTTTTTTGAATGTGCCTCTGCATGCTGACTGGGCATCCCAGTCAAACTTTTCGCAATTTTAGCTGTTTGGGAAATCGATCAGAACACGATATCTCCTTCATAAGACATTGGTTTTTTGAACCGTTCGTGGCACCAGAATCAGAACGATGAGATCTACCTGTTCGCTTAGGTTTGGTATAGTTTTAAGAACTTTCAATTTTGAGCAAAATTCATGAACTCTTGATCAGTAATGAAGGAAAAAAATGAGTACTCATACAAACAGTTCATAGAACTATTTGTACATCCAACACTTAGTCTTCTAAGTAGCAATTCAGAGCCACGAATCAATGAAGAAATTAGGAAAATTTTACAGTTATCAAACCAAACCAAAAAAAGAGACTGGTATCTTTACCAAAATTACACAAAACTAAGAATCTATGGATGTGATCTTGCCCCATATAGGCTCCCAAAATTCCTCCCGATGAGGATTTTTGTTCTAGAATACATCAGGAAAATGCTAAATGTCGATGAGGTCCATTTTTTGTCTACCAAGAATAAATCTCAATTCAGGATCAAAACACAAATGGGACCTTTAATTTGTAACATCAAGGTAGCAGGGGAGGCAGCAGACAAATTGCTAAAGGAAATGCAATTTAGCCTCAGTTTTACATTGTCATATGATCCATTAGGTACCATATCCAAGCTAAGGGTAGAGAAAAAATCTACACCTTATATCCATACCCACATGTCAAAGATTGATAGGTATATTAAATAGCTAGAGTGGACGTAGAACAATCTACAAGAAAATGAAGAACAATTGGTTTCAAATTCAACATCATAGACTCATGTCCCATAGGAGCAAGCAGGAAAAAGGATGAGGGAAGAAGAGTCACCTTCAATGACTGACACTTCCAGAAAATAGTTCAAAATCATGTACAGGAAGAGGACTACGCTCAATCCAAAGGTGAATCCAAGAAAAGACTCATAGCTAGAAGTCACCATCATCACCAAAGAAACGCCTACTTCCTCACAAGTAGGTGGTCAGATGAAACTATATCCTACCACCTAGACAAATTCATAGGATCGGAAACAAGCAATTCAAACGAGTGCATTTGTCATAGGGGAGAAAGAGAAGATCATATTTGATACATTAAGAGAAATTAAATTAAAGAATGGAGTTTTGAAGACCAATACATATAATCAGTTTTGGAAGCAAACTTCCATCTCTCAGAGCAGACTACTATCAGCCTTTGACTCTAAGAAAGGAAAAATGTGGATGGCTTTTCTCCAAGAAGATATTCCACAACCCAAGACAACAACATATTATAAAAATACTACATTTGAATTTGATATTAAATATATATCTCTCATTGATCAAATGGAGATGCACAAGCAGATAGGTGAAATGATTTCATCTACGCTCACTAACACTGCTATGATTTTGTCCAAGTTGCAGGTTTCCTTAGCTAATATCTAGTCCCAACTCAAAATGGAGAAAATATCTTCTATGGCAAAGGATTAAAGGATCAAGTATTTGGAATAATTAGTGATCAGAGTTGGACACGATCCTTCCAGCATAAAAGCTGCAGAAGAGGTGATAAGGAAGAAATATGCTGACATAGTAGCATTAAGGAAGCAACTAAACTGCCAGCTACAGAGGACCGCTTGACCAAATAAATCGAAGAGACAAAATCCTAGAAATTAGAAATGATGAAGCTCATTATGGATCAAAATTCTCAGCTGAGGCAGATGGAATCAGAGATGGAGAAGATGATAAAGGAAAAAGAGAAAGCTGCCAAACTTTCATTAGTCCCTTTGGAGTTTGTACCCCTTACAGCCATTACCATAGCCACACCTTCTACAACAAGTACAACATATGGAGCAGAACAACTCACCAAAGTAGTGCAGGATCTGTCAATACAGACAAAAGAGATAAAAAAGCTTCAGGACCAAGTGAAATTGTTGCAGGATCATAATTTCAAGAGTGAGAGCTCACATGCATCTGAAGCCTAGAGAGCACAAAAGTTAATAGAAAGGTTGCAGAAGTTTGAGAGGGATTAATCTATTGGAAATACCTTGGGTCAAGTCAAGGAGGTAATTTCGACAGGTACCATTGAATCCATCAATGAAATATGGCATTGCATACAGATCATATTTGAGCAGAAATATTTGATACAAAAATCCAATGATGCCATAAAAAATATCAAGGAGGAGCTTGGAGACATGCCAACTGTGGCCAAAAACATCATTAAGTTCCTTAACTCCAAGAATATATATGAACTGAATGATCTGGGAGTGGAGGATAGGACATAAACAATTTTGGAAGTGAAGAAGGTTCTCACAAAGAGAAACATGATTATACAACTAGAGGAAAAATTTCACAACTTAGAGATAGTTGTAAATAGATTTTTCAGTAGGATAGAACCTTTAAATTTGAAAGGTCTTCCTTCCCTGTTTGTAATCAATGATAAATTAATGAACATAGAGGATTATGTAAAGAAGCTGAATGAAATTGCCAAGGACACGGCTAAATTTTCAAGTATCAAGCGTATTATGACAGGGAAAGCATTCTTGGAGGCACTGGCTCATGACCTTTTCATCCAGCATGAGGTAAACTACGCTTTTGTGGTAAAAACAACTTTTTCTAAGTATACTGAAGTGGATGAAATATACAGGAAGGTTATCAAGTTAAATATCCCAAATGAATAGTGATGGGATAAGTTAACAAAATTTCAAGGTGTAAAAAGTAACAAAGAGCAGTCATCTGCAGCTAGCACATAGGACAACGTGTTAGCCATCATTACAATCAAATCAACCTACAAATAGGCCTACTCAGCAAATAATTCCTTGAAAGCAGTGCCAGCATTCCATATCACCCACATCGAGCCTATTTTTTGCCATAGATTTTATTGTTAGATTAAGGCTAATAATACACTGTCTGTTGAGACAACATTTATTGTAATCAATTTTGTAATATTTCAGTATAAATAATTCATTTTTTGAAGTATTAGAGGTTTATTTCTGAACATATTTTTCCTACCACGCAATTGTAAAATCCAAGTTTTTCTGGAGAATCAATAATACAAAGACTTCTTTTAGGATTCATGTGGTGTAATTACTGGTGAAGTGTTTCTATTGTTTCTGTTTTTTCCATTGTTTTTCCTTTCTCTATTTATCATAACTCTTAATTGTAAAATAGAAAGTGTGATGAATAGGACATGCTATTTAAAACACCTTATTCTGACTGCTTTTACAATTCAAATGTTTCTACTTGAAGTCAGATTGAAAAATACTTAATTACTTTTCAGTCTCAACTAAAATTCACTTTTCTGCCATATTCATTATTCATTTAAAATCTTAAAGAATCCAGTAAATCCAACCTAGCTTGCCCTGTTATAATTCTTTTAAAAATCAATGCAAAATCCAATTTTATGTTTTGACTCCATTTCCCCATGGGAGAATAAATATTTAATCAACCAAATCAATCAAAATCAAACAACAACCAAGTACAATCATAACTAGACTAATATATATTTCAAACAAAGTTAAATCATAAAGAGAGATCCCTCTCTGAAGCTGGCAGGGCTAGATCCCAGCTTCCAAACTGGTTTTTATGTTGTCCTCTGTGTTTATTCTACCAATATTTTAAATTACAAAATGATAACAGATGTTATAACTAGTGAATCTATTATAAATCATAGAAAACTGCAAGATACTAATTGTTTGACCAACAAGTTAGTGGTCAAACAAGTGTGTAAAAATTTGTAAATATAATATGTGGAATATTTATTTGCAAATGAACCTTTAATATGGAAAAATAGAGTAATAATAAAGATATTTGAGTGGACAATTTTCCAAATAAATAACTAAAATAACTCTTAATATATTTCTATAAATACCATTCAATCAAACAAACCAAAATGAGTGGATCGAAATTGAATTTTATTCCATAACATTCAAAATTATAGCTACACCAAGATGACTATTACAAACTAAAGACAATGATATCCATACACTGAATAATAAGAGTTCGAACAAAGTGAAAATAATGATGGATAAAAGATAGAATGTTGCTTTTTTTCTTAAGAAAATTCAAATTGGAAGGTTAGAATTCCCTTATATTTATGACAATTTTACCCTTAAATTTGTATCAAGAGGAAGAGGAGGTTGTATTCCTTGTTATTGGTCATCAATTTGAACAGTGATCGAATAATATCTGGCTATAGACGAAAAATGAGTTAAGTGGAACTTGCTTGGGTTAGATTTAAGTATCTCCAATTTATCAAGTGATAAAACATGGCTAATTAAAATTGAGTAATTTTTCCTTGAAGAATTATTGGGAAATTTTGTAACGATAAAAATATCCCGAGGCATTTTTTTTTTATTTTGACTTGGCATAATTTTCCTCTAAGTAATTTGACTTAGCTAATTTTCCTCACCATCTTTAGAAATTTAGCTAAGCCAGTTTTAGGAAATCAATTTGGTATAGCTTTTTATTGAGAAAAAATGAAGTGAAATAAGGAGGGAAAATAGGGAAAAGGGAGAGAAAATGGAGAAGAGTAGGAGTGGGAATTGTTGGGGTTCCCATGTTTTGGAAAGTTTGGCAATACCAAAAGATGAGACAACATCAGAACCACTTTTAGACCTCAGGGTCTAGCCCTCCTGGGTCCAGAGAGGGATCTCTCTATGAAGGTAGGGGAATATGTCTTTGAAGTTCAAATATTAAGATATTATGCTAGTTATAGGCACAATTTTGTTTGTTTGATTGTTTGTTTGGTTGCTGGGAATCAGGAAGGAAGGTTTCAATATGAGACAAGGGTGAGCAAAGAGGATTTTAGGCAAAGGAGGAATTATTTCAGAGAACACTCGAGACCATTGGGCAATGGACTCAGGAAAGCGTTTACTTGCTATTCAGTATTTAAGCTTTCAATTGGGCTAGTCATCTAAAGCATTGGATCTTAAAGATGATAATGTGATATGAAATGGTAAGAAGGAAGGTGAAAGGAAAGGAAACCTCCAAAATTGACCACTTATGAATTGGATCCAGGGATAGGACATGCCATTAGACACCTGTGATCCAATTCCTAAAAGGTTAACTCTTCAGACAAGGAAACATAAAATATTTAAACACAAAGGTGAAAACTTGAGATCAGAGAAAGGCTTTGAACTTTCAATGCCTCGACATCCAACTTAAGGGAACTTAGAAAGGTTCAATTGATTTAAAGGGACCTTAGTGAGACAGAATCAACGTTCTACACCCCCAGTATCCCAATTCGTTCAATTAAACCCAACAAGAACATCCAAGAACAGATTCATTAATTCATACATCAGCTAGCAGTAAATATTAGCCACTACACTGGTTAAATTAACTTGAATCAGTACTCAGATAACACATATAGCAGAAAACATCGAAGGTAGGGAGAGTAGAAACATATGGTACCATGCGAGGGTAAATCCTATGCCAGATTTCTGATGCGTACCAGAAGAAATGAAATATGATGAATTACAAAGGGAAACAAAGACAGAGATAGAAAAACATCACCGCTGCTTTAAATCGGGATCCAAAAAAATGTTCTTGTCATATCAAAGAGCAACACCAGTCATGTAACAACATTTCCAATAGCTTGATATTCAGTCTGAAAATATCTTCCTCGGCCTATCCATTAGGGGAATTTTGAGGTCTAAAATGGGCCTCATAAGAAAAATGTACAACAAAAATAAACTTTATAACAACCAATAGGATTCAAGATGATGATGTCATCCATAATGGATGATTCACCATTTTTGGAGTAAAAAAGTAAAAAGATTAAAAAATAATAAAATAATAAAACTACTTTTTCAACTCGTATTTTAAACTTATCTCCCAAAATTTTTACTCAAATTTCAAGCGAGAGTACTTGTTGGATGCAAAATTTAATTCCTCATCCAAGGATTACCCATGTTGCATACTTTCGATGGATCCTGCTACACAAAAAATGAGAAATACATTAAAAACATGATTACAATCACGTTTTTCATGTATTTCTCATTTTTTTGTGTAGCGGGATCCATCGAAGTATGCAACATGGGTAATCTTGGATAAGGAATTAAATTCATGCGGCAGTACTCCACTCAAAATTTTGGTACTTTTGGGAGAATAAGTGAAAATAATAGTTGAAAAAGTGAACATCATTTTTCCCTCTAAAATTTGATGATGTCATCAAATCTTATTATATTTTTTCCACTATTATTTTATAATTTCCTTAGGAGGCCCATTTTAGACCTCAAAATTCCCCTAATGTTACAACTTTACACAGAGATCTATATCTCAAGAGAAACAACTTACATTCCACAAATATCCAATCAACAACGTTTACAATGAGTTTCTTTATGAGTTTTATAGCTGAAAGAGAGGCAGAGGAGGTAGATGAAACACTAAATGTAACATTAAAACAGAGTGGAAGAAGAGGGTCGAGGCCCATTCTGTTTTAATATCTATGCATTTATTTCTGGTACTCTTTGGATGAAAGAGTGGTCTTCGACAGGCTGAAATTTACTCCAGGTATGTTCTTGATGTACTTTGGCTATAATACTTTGCAGTACTCTGGTGAATAAACAAAAAGGCAGATAAATGACCATGAGGTCTGCCATACTGTGTAACAAATGCTCTGGTAGCATTAGGAGTACTGTCAGGGTGGAAATCTTCTCGGGGACACGATGTAGAATAAAGACAGTATGGGTACTGTGTCCTTTCTCGGGAGGAAACTTCTGCTGATGTGAAACACTTTCAATATTGTTTTCTGTTCATTATGCCTCTTTAGGCCTCCTGTATGATTCACAAGGTCTTCAATCTGGTACATTTTCCTTTAATATTGAATGAGAGCTTAAAATCTTCAATTACAGGCATTAAATTTCTCTGATTATCCACTGATACTCTTTGCCGCTTCGTGACTGTCTTTGTCTGTGAGATTTGAGCTATAGTGATGCTGGAAAGGTTTCACAGAGTTAAACTCTGTTATTTAATGGAAAATTTTCACTATAAACACCTTCCCAGGCGTTTCTCTGTAATATTAGGCTTTGAAAATGGCCTCTTCTACGCTCTGTGCCACTATAATAGTGACTGTGAGCAATGGCAGTTTCCACCGCCTGTACCCTACAAAAACCCATAAACTGTTAATAAAATCCATGCGGTGGGAGGATGGATGTAGTGGAAGGCTGTGCGAATGGCAGCGCAACAGAGGTGAATGTTGTGGATGCAATGGAAAGCAGTGGGAAAATGCAGTGAAACAGTAAAAATTGATATAACGAAGGTTGAGCGAAATGAAAAAACATTAAAGTTTTAATGCGGGGCGAAATGATATAAAGTTCAATGTAAAACATTAAATTTGACCTTTAAATGCAATACAAAAGAAATGCACGAAAAACGTATGAAATCGTCGTGAATGGTGTGACCCGGTCATGGCGGAGGGAAATTTGATATGGACCATCAGATCTCAGGAGGAGATCGACGGTGGCGATGATCTGATGCAATGTTGAGGTCGCGCGATGAACAAATATACATGGAACGCAAGATGCAAGGAGGGTCGTTGATCTGCACCGATCAACGATCGGGATCTATTGATAGACTTTCGGATATAGAAGTGTGGCAGTGGTTTTCGGGATCAAAACCGTTATTTTCAGGCGGCCAAAAGCGGGTAAGGCAGTTTTTTCTTTTGCAACGCGATATGGGTCCCCAGTTGACACGTGGCTCTGAAAAACCACCCATATCGCGTAAATTATTATTGTTAAACGCCGGACACCAAAACTACGCGATATTGTTGTGGACCGTTGGATCTGGCCTGTGAGATCCGACGGCGATGGTGGAGCGCGATCTGAGGAGATGCATGGTCGGTTAAAGTGGGGTCAGGCGGACGACGGTTTCATTGTGGGCTGTTCGATCTTATGCGACGAATGGTCGAGATCTAGAGAGAGAGAGAGAGCACGGGTGGAGGATTGGTTAGTGGGTGGGAGAAACAGCGACAGTTGGATTAAAGGAGATGGACAGTTGCGATCTAATCAGAGGGAGAGCGATGGGAGAACCAAAAATATGCTGGGAGATGAAGCAATTTCATCTGTACCGTTAGATCTGCGAGGGATCGACGGCGATGATTGGATCAGAGGATGACCAATTGGGGCATCAAGCGAAGTGAGGAGAGATCTAGGCCGTAGGATTAAAATTAGTGGACGACTCAGATTAAATCGGAGCGTGTCAGTCGGGAGGGATCAGGAGTGTAGGATTGGCGCGATTGGCGGTGCTCTGATTTGCGCGATAGCCGTCGGATCAGGGTGGTAGATCAACGGTTGGCATGCAATCGGTGGGATAACAAAGAGGGGAGGTGGGTGCGTTGAGACTTGCGATGACCGTTGGATCTATTCCAATCAACGGCAGAGATCATCTCAAAAGCCGACAGACAAATACACTATCGCATCGGAACTTTTTGTTTTGCAAAGAGAATAAGCGCTCCGACCAATCCCCCCAATGCGATAAGTGCCTTTTGGACTAGCGCTTGGTCTTAGCACTCGGGTTTATGTGGGGAGGTGGTTAAGGAGCTGGGCCGAAAGGGGCTAAGCCTGTCGTAGAGTAAAATATGGGTTTTTTAGCCAAAAAACAAAGTTTTTAAGGCTGAACAGAGGTTTCGGTAGGGGAATAAAGGGGTTTTAAAACTGGTTGAAGGAATTTCACTTGGTTTAAAGGAGGAATTAGATGGTTTGGAAGACTTAGGAGGGATTTTTGGGGGGTTTAAAGGGAAACTTTGAAAATGGGAAAAGAGGGTAAAATGGGGAATTTTGCAGAGATACAAGGGGAAGACGAAGGCTTTTCAAAGCACAATTTTTTCACAGATAGTGAGGATCTTTTCAAAGGTGAAGGGCACACAGAGGCTTCAAGGATGAGATATTTTCATAGGAAATGTATCTCTTGAAGGCTCATGAAAAAAATTTGGCCACGTGTTTGCTTGCCAAAATTCATAGGTGGCCTACTTGAGTGGCTCCACATGGGGATGGCATCTTTTTGAAGGTGTCAAGAATACAGAGAATAATCTTTGGACTACGCTAGATGCCTGATCCTTGGACCATCTCCTCTTCTTTGATTTCGGCTATTGCAAGCATGATGGAGATTAATCAGCAAAAAACGTTCCCCAAACAATCTACCTACCCATCCTACAGTACTAACATTTTTTCTTCGAGGTGCATTTGAATTTGCAAACCTTCTTCATCATTTTTTATTGAAAATAGAAAACACAATAATCTAATTCTTCCCTTATCACTCAATGAGACCAGATTAAACTATTGGCCTCACATGTTTCTCTACCTAATCTAATATCTGCTGGGATTAAACTATCCAACAGATTTCAATTCTTGTTCATGCTGCTTCAGTTAGACGTCTAGTTATAGCTGAATCAGAGCATAAATAAAAAGCCTGGGCAAGAATTGCAAAGAATTAAAGCTCAAAATTTGAAGAGCTTGAAATCTGAAACCTTCGGCTTCATCTTCGTTGTCAATGTAAGTTTTAGTATTAGAATCCTTTCCATAGTTTTAGCTCGGTTTTGGCTTGTTGGGCTGATCTGCAGCATTATTTTTTTTTTTTTTTTTTTTACTTCTCTCTACGTTCCCAGTTTCGGCGTTTAGTACAGCTCTTCCTTTCTTTTGGCTCAAGTTTTGATCATGTTAGAGCCGGTCTTTTACTTAGAGTTCAATTTTGAGCATGCTTATGAACCTCTCTTTCTCGATTTTTGAAACATTTTTCTTTTTCTTGAAAATAAAACACAACGATGGTATTTGCGGTATGGTAAAACTGAGTAGAAATTAGAAGTAGTGATGTTTGAGCATCTTGCCATTGATAGGACTCCCAAACAGCTCCGTACAATCTAGCTCTTGCAGAAAAAAGGCATTTGGACCCACAGTGGCCTGGATGATGTAAGGACCCTGCCACAAACTGTCAAATTTTCCGTGCTTTCCTTTGTCCTCTCTCCTTGAGTCCCTCTTTAAAACTTTATCTCCAATTTTGAAGTCTGAAGCCTTTGTTCTTTTGTCAAATAACTTCTTTATATTCTCCTAAATTTTCAGAGCTCTGTTATGGACCTCTTCTCTTGTTTTTTGCAGATGAATTGTCTAATTTATCCTCCTTACCATATTGTCTTCTTCTGTCTAGATCTCTTGGACTAGTTTAATAACTGGTACCCCAAGGCTGGTTGGAAATACTGCCTCTGTCCCATAAACAAGCTGATATGGTGATGTGCCAATGGACTTCTTTGTTGTAAGCCTGTCAGCCCACAAAGCATGCACTAATTTATTATGCCATGACTTTTTGTTCTCTTCCAGCAGCTTTTTGATGATGGTCACCAAGCTCTTGTTTGATGATTCAGCTAACCCATTACCTTGTGGGTAATAAGTAGTTAAATGACCAAGTGCTATTTGATACCTGTGACAAAAATCAATCATTTTCTTGGTTCCAAAAGTAGCAGCGTTATCAGTGATTATTTTTCTTGGGCAGCCAAACCTAGATAGGATGTGGTCTTCTAGGAACTTAATGATAACAGAATCTGTGGCATTCCTAGATGGTATGGCCTCTATCCACTTTGTGAAGTAGTTTGTGGCTACAAGGATCCACTTGTGTTGTGCACAAGCAGCAGGGTGTATTTCTCCTATGAAATCTAGGCCCCATTGCAAAAAGGGACCCTCAACGGTAATGGATTGTAATGGTAAAGGGAGGAGATTTCTTTTGCCCTTGAAAATCTAGCACTTATGGCAGGCAATTATCATTTTGTGGATGTCATTGAAAAGTGTAGGCCAGTAATAGCCAGCTCTGAGTATCTTGTTAGCAGTGGCTTTCCAGTTTAGGTGGCCTCCGCACTCTCCTGCATGGAACTCTTGTTTAATCCTCTCTGCTTTTGTCTCAGGAAAACATTTAAGCAATATACCATTTGCATTTTTCTAGTATAAACATTCATTCAGTATGCAATAGTTTCTGGCTTTTAGCTTTAGGAATCGGGCCTTAGTTTTTGATAGTTCAGGAGCGGCATTGAGGTTTGTGAGCACATACATGATATCAGAATACCAAGGATAATTTTGAAATTGTTCTTCAACAGTAGGATCGGGCAATCCTTCCTGTTCATCCAAGGCATCTACCATGTTAATGTCAAGGGCTTGTAAATTTGATTCAGCCATTATTTGTGCTAAGCCCTGACCTTTGATCAGTTTTGTGGGTTTTATTACTAGGTCGTATTCTAATATTACAGCAATCCATTTGCCCCTCTTTCCATCAGGATCTTGGGAAAAATGTCTTTAACCACTATGTTAGGCACGTAGGCTATGGTGTGAGAATCCAGTATGTACACCCTAAAGTCTTTCAAGGCCTTTACCAAGGCATAGGCCTGTTTTTCCATTATGTTATATTTCAAGGGTGCATCCCTTAGAGCCTTGCTGAAGAAAGCAATAAGTTTTTCCATTCCCTCTAGATTTTTCTACGGCAAAACTGCCGCCACTGTATGCTCAGAGGCAAAGGAAAATATCAGGAAATCTTTTGAGAAATCTGGGCTGATTAGGACAGAAGCCCGGGTGAGTGCAAGTTTAACTGATTCAAAAGATTTTTTAGCCTCTACAATCCACTTAACCCCTACACCTTTTTTCAGCATGTTGGTCATATTCCTGAGGTGCTCAGCTAAGTTTGGAATAAACCTCCTTAAGAAGTTAATTTTCCCAATGAAGGACTGTAACTCTTTGATGTTTCTCGGGTGTGTGATCTAAAGTATTCCCTCAACTCTCTGTGGGTCTATCTTAATTCCCTTCTCCGATATAATATGGCCAAGAAGCTTTCCTTCTTGCAGCCCGAATACAGTCTTCTTGGGATTTAATGATAGACAAAACCTTCTACATTTTTCAAAAACTCTACTCAGATGCTTTAGGTGTTCCTCATCAGTCTTGGAATAGACTATTATTTCATCCAGATAGATTACAATGAAGTGCCCTATTTCCTCTGAAAATGCTATGTCCATTGCTCGTTGGAAGGTCGCACCGGCGTTCATCAGTCCAAAAGGCATTTTTACGTACATAAAAGTGCCCCATGGAGTGGTCAAAGCGGTCTTGAGTTGGTCTTCTGGGAGTACTAAAACTTGGTTATAGCCTGAAAAACCATCTAGCAGGGAGATCCTTTTTGAGCCTACTACCCTCTGTAGAATGTGTTCCATCTTTGGTAAGGGGTAATTGTCTTTAAGTGAGGCTCTGTTAAGGTTCCTGAAATCTATGCACAACCTGATCTCACCTGTCTTCTTTCTCACAGCTACAAGGTTTGAGACCCAATCAGAGAACCTCACAGGAACTATTATTCCTTCCTTGTGCATTTTCTTTATTTCCTTTTCAGCTGCAAGCAGTTGTTTTGGGTTAATTCTGCAAAGTTTCTGTCTAAAGGGTTTTTAGTTCTCTTTCAAAGGTATTTTGTGTTGTATAATGTTTGTGTCATAGGCCTTTAAGTCCTCGTAGCTCCAGGAAAACACATCAATGAATTCTTTGAATAAGTCAATATATTTCTTTTTCATTTCTGTGGGTGAGGATTTAGCCAGCTTGATCATCTTAGGGTTATCTTCAGTGCCTATGTTGCAGTACTTAACATCGGAGTCTAAGTTCTCTATAGTGGGTTTTTTCGCTACGTCGTCGAAATCAAATAAGTCCTATAAATGTGCCAGACCTCGGGGTATGTTCTTGTCTTTGGCCTGTAGCACCTCTATTTCCTCTTTATCTGCATTCTTATATTCTTCGGTTGTATTTCCAATCTTTTCAGTTAAAGCGTTTATTTCTACGTTGTGGGGTGATTTTTCTTCGTCGGGGGGCTCTTCACTCAGGCAGCTATCATCGGATTTAAAGTCTGAATCAGAGAATTCAAACTCGTTCCTTCCTATCCGAAAATCCTAAATCTTCTTATCGCCCTCAAAGACCTGCCAGTATTTCTCATTATCGGGCACTGTAGGTATGTATTTAGTTTGAATGATGATTTTTTTGTCACTGGGAGGCTTATGATATGAACTAGCTATGAAAGCTAATCCATTTGCAATTACGTTATGATTCCTAGGAACAAACACCAGTTCATATTCCACAAAGGTTTTCAATAAATCCATAGCATCATTCTTGTACACTCTCAACCAAGGGTGTTTCGCTATGTATTCATCGTTTACTTGTTTTATGATTAACTCAGATTCTCCATGCACAGCTATCCTACGGGCTCCTAGTTTTCTCAAGAGGTTCAGGCCAAGGATGAGAGCCTCATACTCTGCGATATTGTTTGTACATTTGAAGTTTAGATTGAACGCATGGCGCTCTGTATAGTCATTCTCTGTGTTATGTAACCACACTCTTGCTCCTGCAGTCTTTCTAGTGCAAGACCCATCGAAATTCATTTCCCATAAGGGTTCATTTTCAGGTTTATCATCATTTTCCTCCCCAATGTTGATTTCATTGTTACGTTGTAATATGGGGCCTGTACTGTGGTGTGGAGGGTTTTGTTCTTCATGTTGTGTATGGATTTCAGAGAGATGACTAGTCAGTTGTTTGCATTTTGTTTCTTGCTCAATCTGAGTCTCAGTTTCAGTGCACTGTCCAAGGGGTTCTTCTTCATTTTCTTCTAAGTCTATAGCAGCCATTATGTTAAAATATATGGGCTCTATCTCATTGTTGGTATCTCTATTTTCTAGTTTTGGCTCTTTTATGGATTCATCGTTGCAGAGGATAAAGGAGTCCAGATCTATGTGTACATAGTACAAAGGTGAATTTTCAGGCTTTTTAGGGCTGTTGACCAAGAATTTCATTTGTGCCTCTCTATACAGTCTCCTAAGTTGGTTAAAGGTAGGGATTGTGGCATATGCCCCGTCCATCTGCATTGTACCTTGTAGCTTGGTTCCCCATGACCTCGATAGTAACATGCCATACTTAGGTGGCACATCTACCACTACAACATCCATAACCATACATTTTGCTGGAATCTGGGTCAAGTTCACACGTAGGTCTTTGATTAGGCCAAGACACTTTACCCTGCTAGAGTCAAATGAATATAAGTCTTTATAGGGACGGGTTATCTCTAGGCCTAAAATCTCCATAACTACTTTAGTCATTAGGTTGTGTGATGCCCCAGAGTCATGCATTGCGTTGTGAAGGATCTTGTCATGGATATTGAGACTGATATAAAATGGAGGCACTACCCCCTCCTGAAACTTCCCTTCTATCTTTGTACCAAACATAAGGGCTGGTTGATCATCACTTAGTTTTACAGTGTCACTGTTTTCACCTAGATTTAATGCTTTCAAAATTTCGCCTTTATACACCTCCTGAGTGGCCAGCTCAAAGAGTGGGACCGAGATTTTAATTTTAGCAATCTCACTCTCCAAATTGAAGAGCGGTTGACTCTTTGTAACACTCAACTCTGTTTTTTTAGACACTACCTTAGTGGCTGAATCAGTGTGTTGATTTTCACTATGTATAGTGTTAGGAACTGTTTTATCAGGAGAACTAGCTGCGGTGCTAGTGCTGCTAGATGGTTGACTTTGTTTATCAGAAATTTGGTTGTCTTTTTCTTTGTTCTTCCCAGAACTCTCAGCTGCTGATTTTCTAATTTCAGCAGTCACTTTAGAAGTTTTTTGAGGTCATTTCTTAATGGTAGTCTTAGAAGCTTTTGGTTTGGAATTGTCTAAGCTCTTTTTGCTTCTAAGTTCATACTATTCTCTGACCTGCATGATAGAATCTTCAAATCCGAGCCTGTAATCCTCAGTTTCTAATTTTTCCTCATACTAATATGAGGGTGAGGGCTGATCTTCTTCTATGGAACAGTTGTGGATGGAGTTTTCTATTCCAAACATATTTATTGTGTTTCCCTCTGACTCTTCGATTATCCCCTCATCTTCATCAAGGAAATTCTCTTGAAATGGGGGTATGACTTGTTGATCTAATTCTCTTTGTCTGTTGGGAGTGGTATTTTTTCTCCTAAAGTTCTGGTTCTTGTTATGATTATGGTTTCTATTCTGATTACTAACTGAGACAACCATTTTTTCCATCATTTGCTATAGCTTTTCCATATTTTTGGCTAGATGATCATACTTGGGATCAGACGTGGAAGCTACAGTGTCATCCCTATATGTTACCCTTTTCTCAGCCCTCATTCTGGCTTTCTTCTCAATCAGGTTAGCCTCAACACTCACTGCTCCCTTTTTCATGTCTTCCAATGTGTTCTAATCTCTCTCCCTAAGCTGGTAGGCCATGTCAGCATCAAAGCCTTCAAGGTATTTCACTAAGTCCATCCCTTGGGGAGGCTTCATATGTGGAGGAAGAGCGTTGTAAACGTTGTTGAACCTGGTAGAGTAGTCATGGACACTCTCTCCTACGTTTCTTTTAAGGTTTTTGTATTCTTCTAGGCTTTGGAGAGGGTTGGTCTTGACCTCCCATTTGTTTATGAAGGTCTGATATAAGGAGGGAAGATCCTGGATACTATTAGGAGTGTTACACAGCAATTTTTCACCGTCCCTACTGTTCCCTGTCTCGCACATTGGAGGGCTTATTTTGTGACCTATGAGCAGTAATATAACTTGCAAATACTTTCATGGCATTCCCCTGAACATGTACTTTCATCCCCCTAAAGACATCTCCTGCTGGAAAACCCTAAAAACACCCCTTTTTGCATTGGCGCGGGCAGCCAGTTCAGTACCCGCGCCAATGGGGAAAATCCTTCAAAGAGGTCGTGCCAATTGGTGCTCTGTCCCAGAGTCACACTCGCACCAGCCAATTTAAGGAGTGTTTTTTAAAAATAAATGGCAGAAGTTTCGTCCTAACTGATCCAGGAACTGATATCTATCTTGAGTTGGGAGGTTTGGCTACGGATTTCCATAGAGAGGAAGTGGTTTGCCACCTCTCATGGAAGCTTCCTTAATGATAGGGCCAATCCCATGATTATAGGGATTCCAACTCCCCTTCCTCCATCTATAAAAGCTTGCTCATCTCCTTTGCAAGCTAGTCTTCAAGTTCCCAAATTCCCAAGAGCCTTATGCTGCAAGAGCCTCCATAACTCCCTTAAGGCCAAATCCAAGCAAGGAGACTATTGTCAAGATCCGAAGAGAGAGGTTTGTCCCATCCTTGACAGGCTTTTCGAGACATGTTCTGCTGGCGACCCTCCGAAGGAGAATTCAGCATCATAACTATGGTTGTATTCTTCCTTTGATTGATTAATAACAAACGACTATTGGTTATGGTTCCACTCTTGTTGTTGTTTATAATGATGAGTTATGTCCTTTCTGACTGACATATAGTTGCATCTACTGGATTTTATGCTTGCGTTTGTTTTGTTTCTCGCATGTGCAGGTGTCCATCATGGATATCGTGGGGATCGTGATCTACCAGGGCTAAGGAATAGGAGCACTACCTCTTCTACAAGCAACAACGTTGGATTCCGGGTAAGCCTTCATCGCTAGTTGGTTTATTTGCAATTAGGAAGCTGCATTATAGCGTGAACGATTTTTGCTAGACCTGGTCTGGGCTAGTAGGGATCGCCTCTATCCGTAGAGGGGATTTACCTCCACAACAAATTGGCGACTCCGCTGGGGATCGTTAGCTTGTTGTTGTTCTGCTTTGTAAACTATAGACGGAGCCTGAAGTTAGCCAGATAGCCTTTGAAACGCTTTTGTTCTGCAATTGTGAAGTATATCAAAGCTGCTTCAGTCAATCTCGGGTTTAGTTTGTAAACTGAACACTTGGAGCACTGTCTTGTCTCTTCGCTTGATTCTTGATTCTGCTTTCTTGATCAGCTCTTTTGGGCTGGTTCTTTCTGTGAATTTGGGTTTTTGAAAACTCCAAATATCACTGGTCTGATCTTGGATTGCTTATATTTTATTTTGGCATAGCAAACTTGACTGGCGCATTTTTTAGCGTGACAGTCACGCCAATTGGCGCTAGTTGTCAATGTATTACCCGCGCCAATGCTGATATGGCACTAGTTTCAGCCTGACAGTCGCGCCAGTGCTGGGGACTGCTAGGGTTTGCTTGATTTTGAGCTTTCTGAGCCTGATCTCTGATTTTGGTTTCATTTTTTCGACTGCTTGAGTGTTTTGGAGCCTTGATTGACTGACTGTTACCTTCGTCCTTTGGTTGTTTTCCCATTTCCATCGATTTTACATTCTAGCCCTAGGTCATCTAGGTGCTATGGTGTGTCGAGCCTCCCTTGGGAGTTTTTGGTTTCTATCGGTTCAGTCAACCTTGTGATTGCTTCCCTGAATTCGTTTGACAGTTTTTTATTGTTTTATTGTGCTATTTTAGTGATTGATTCCTCCTTCATTCGAATTCCTCTTTGTCTCATTTTGGGCCTAGATTACACGGCTCATTTGTGTCTTTGGGATTTTCTTGGTTTTGAGGGACTGTTGGTCGATTTGAGGTCTGATTGTGTTTTCTATTCAGTGAAATTTGTTTTTTTTTTCTCTCTTATCATCATTTCTCAAATCGCCCTTGCATTAGTTTTCATTTTTTAGCGCACTTTGCTCTGAAATATTGAAAATATATAAAAAAATCTCTTTTGCTTTTCATTAGTTAATGTAAATTAGATCTTTTCGGTGTTATTAGTGATTGGTAACCTTGAACGAAAAGCTGTTTATTTTTCATTAGCTGCATTAGAGACATCATTGGTTGTTTTCTGTTCATTTCGTTACTGTGTGAAAAGCTCTCAACTCTCTCATAAATAGCTTTCATCGAATGAAATGATATACTGTGGCATATAGACTACATTTAGGAGATTTTGAGACATTACATTCGCTAGGGCCTGAAAACTGAAATGTAATTGAAGATAAACTTTAAAATTTACTCAATTTACACTAAGGCAGCATTGAAATCTAACGAAACACATTTAGAGGTCTAGGCTAGAGACGTGTTCTGGCATCTTAAAACCTAGTAGCTTTCGTTTGCCTGTTGACTTTAGACAGCGCTATTACGGACTTGTGCTCCCCGTACCGTCGCGTATATAAAGGGAGACCCCACTAGGTTTCAATCCTTTATCCATAGGAAGCCGAATCTGCTGCCCGATACCCGTGATACACCAGACACAACATTCGGGGAGATTTCCTGCACGTACGGAAAGTCCTTGGTTGATTTCTCTTTCATTTTGAAACCAAGGTGTATATTGCAGTTCACGGTTATTTGGTACACCCTTTGCCTAGTATTCCTGAGTAGACATTTGATCTTTTTTGACTCTTTAAATTTGAAAGGATCACCAAGCGCTTGTCCTTTCATGCTTGCTTCAAAACCGAAAGAGATAGAGTCACCTTTTATCCGTTTCTCGACCCTTGAAACATGAAACGGTGAAGTTTCCTATTTTTCAATGTGGTAAAAAATCAATCACCCATGATCACACGCCCTATTAGATTTTTCTTGTTGGTCGTTTGATTGTGTGTCTTGACTCTTTTTTAGCCTGTGTGTGTGTTTGATATTTTCTCTTATCGTTACTACCACAGTGGCGGAACCCTCGGTTTCGTCTACTGGTAGTCCTTATACGGACGATTCATCAGAGGCTTCTCAATCCTCTGTTGAACCTCAGCAGCCCATTGTTTCCGAGTTTCCTGACAGGGGACCGGTTCTTACTGAGCAACCCTTTGGGGGACCAGTTGAGTTCGATTGGCCCTTTTCCGACCCTTGGTCTAAGTTAAGAGTAGGAGCAGATTTCCTTTCTCTTACATCGGGTTCACCTTTTATAGCTGTTGTTTTTCCTCCTAGTCCTCGCCGTCTATTACGAGATCTAGCGGCAGGCTCAATCATGAGTGAATCCAACGAGGAAATCCCCACGTCCGGTGAGGATTACCAGTTATTTCCTCGGAGATTATTTCCAGGAGACAACCTTGAACCAGTTGTTATGTCATCATTCGGTCCCTCATTACCAGCAGGGTATAGATCCTTGGATCAGATTATTGTCGTCGCAGCCTCTATGGGGGTATCAGCTCCTTCTACGAGGCTGGTGGTTCCTTCATTGGGGATGTCTCCTCAGACTCCCATCACCTCTGTACTCGTTCGGCCCACTGTCTATGTGGCCGCGTTTGCACCCGCTATTACGGCACCCTCCGCGAGGGTTGTGCCGCCTCCCGAAGACGTCTACATAGCGACTGCTATGTCGGAGAACATCTCTCTGGAGGAGTATCGGTTGTCCCTACAACAGCCGAACCCCGAGGTTGGACAAACCTCTCAAGACCCCAACCGCTCTTATTTTTCGCATTATGCACAGGATGGTACACCCATGTATGATTTTTCAAATCAATACGATGAGCACGGGAACATGTTACGTTTACCTGCTCCAGAGGCTCACCTTCATGCTCAAGGTTTACCCTATAACCAGGCTAGACATTCTTACAATCTACAAGGGCAACCTTTCCAAGGCCAACCTTCGGGCCAGCCTGGCTATCCTTACGACCCGCAGGGCCAGCCCATCCAAGGCTATCCTGCAGGCCAGCAAGGGCCATCGTACGGTCCGCAAGGACAGTATTACAACCCTTTCGGTCAACCTGTGCAGCCTCAGCCGGGGTACCAACCAGGGCCAGTATATGGTCCTAGGGGGCAAGTCCAACCTTCCCAACCCATGCAACCTCAGTATCCTGTTAATCCAAACGTTGCACACCAGCCAGGACCATCTTATGGTCCTACTGCAGGTCAAACCGGTTACCAGCCACCACCTAGCTCTTTTCCTCCACCAGGCCAACCGGTTTATCCGGCACAACCTGGTGTTCCACCTCCAGGTCAACCGGTTCATCCGGTGCAACCTGGTGTCTCTCAACAGCCAGGTCAACCTGCACAACCGGCACAACCTATTCACCTGGGTCAACCTGTTAACCCAGGGCAGCCCGTTCAGCCAGGTTAGCCTGCTCAACCAGGCCAGCCTGCACGCCCTATCAACCTTGCCCAACAGCCGACTTATTTGATGTCGCAGCCAAATCAACCGCTGCACCCAAATTATCAGGCTCCGCAGGGTTCCACCTATCAGGAGCCCACTCAACCTCAAGGCGGCTACTATTCTCATGGTCAATACCGACCAAATTATAGCCAGCCCCAAGGTTCTAACTATCGTCCTCAACAAACCGGCTACACCTATACTCAGCAGCCAAATCTAAATGTTGCTTACACAGGGCCGACTCATAATCAGGTTCCGTACTCTGGTTATCAACCCCCGTACGCTGGTTACCAGCAACCGAATCAGGATGGTTATACCACCTATGCCCCCTACGGTCAGAATCCTGCTAGACAGAACCCATGGGGGCAATGATATTCCCAACCAGTGTGGAGTACAGGTATTGGTCCTTACCCAGGGCCAGGTATGCCGTCCAATCCGCCATTTCCGTTTCTGGCTACCTTGGAATTACCGGATGTTTCGAAATTAACGAATGATCCGATTTTGCACAATCCTTATTGGCCTTCAGTTCCTACCAAGGTGCCCGGTGATTGCCCCAAGTTTGAGGGAAAAGCTGGAGAGGACCCCCAAGCTCATGTGATGACTTACCATCTTTGGTGTTCGTCCAACTCTTGGGTGGATGATTCAATCCATCTGCGCCTCTTCCAGCACACTTTGACTGGCGTTGCTGCTAAGTGGTATATCGAATTATCCCGTGGCATCTTTCAAGATTTCAATACGTTAGCCATGGCTTTTCTGACTCATTTTCAGTTACCGGTTCGCTACGAAGCCGGGACGCATCTCCTGACTTCTTTGAAGCAGGACAAAGCCACCCACATTTCTGATCACATTCATGAGTGGCGACGTCGTCGTAGGCTGATCAAGTTTCATATACCTGATCAGATACTAACTCATTGGTTCACCACCTCCTTCGTTAACAAAATCACCCAAGATATTGCTATGGGAGCGTGTGTGACTGAAGAACAAGCCATAGCGTGTGCTCAATATCTGGATTTGGTATACTCACAATCCGGCACGCTGTATGATATTTTTCCTAATGCTCCACGGTCTGGAACCTCTAAAGCTCCACCTACCCCAGCGGTGTATGGTGTTATTGGTTCTGTGTCTCAGAATTCGAAGAAATCTTCGAATGGGAAGCAGAAGTCTAACTCATCTAATAATTATGTTCCTCCTGCCCCTACCGATTTTGGAAAAACTGCGGAGGTTAATGTCGTTCAGGCCAATCCGACGGAGAAAGCATCCAAAGGAAAGAAGAAGGGCAAAGGTAAATCCAAATCCGACGCCCCAAAGCTAGATTCCAAACATCAGACTGAGGACGGTTCCCAACGCAAACCGAAGTACCCCTGCCTCATTTGTGAAGGAGATCATTATACTAAGGATTGTCCACGACGATCTGAGGTTAGTCAACTTCTAAAAGGCTCCAAAGGGACTCCGACAGTTCTTAAAGAACCGTTCTCGTCTCAGCAGACCCAGATGGTTGAACAACCCTCACCATCTACACCATTTGGGTCCCAAGTCTTTATGATGAATGGTGCTACACCTATTTCTATCGCCACGCGTTCGAAGGATTACAATGAATCGTGTCAGGCACCGGGGAAGGCAGTTGCGGATGGTCCACCTCCCCCATTTGTCTCCGGTTCGTTGGAAATTGAGAAGCCTACTGCTGAACCCATTGTGAGGCCACTTTCTAAAGGTGTTCTACGAAAGTCTTCCTACAATCCGAATGCCCGTGCCACTCAGCACTACAGTATTGTTGAGGATCTGGCACAGGCGCCCTTTGCCATGTCTGTTTTGGAAGTTCTTCAAAGTTTTCCTTCACAATGGAAAGCTTTATTATCTGCAATCGGTGGAATCGATCCCACCGATTCTAGTCTTCTCACCTTTGACTTAGAAAATTTCACCCCCCCGACTTCCACATCAGATCGCTCTTGTTATTCAAGTCGGGATCAACGGTCTTAACATCCATAGGGCCATTGTGGATGAAGGTGCTTCTACCTTCGTCATGTCGTCCACTTGCTAGAAGGCCATTGGCTCTCCGGCCCTTTCATCCTCTCCCAATGCCCTAGAGGCATTCGATGGTCGGGAATCCAAACCCCTGGGTGTTCTCGAGAGTCTAGTGATTAATTTATAGGGGAAGACTGTCAACGTAGAAGTAGAAGTGGTTGATGCTAAGCTCAACTACAATATACTTCTTGGCCGCAGCTGGACTCATGCCATGTTATGCGTGCCATCCACCCTCTTTTGACTTATTAATTTCCCTCACGAGGGCAAAATCGTTACGGTGGATCAGTTGTCTTTCTTCACCTCCACCTCCGAGAACAACATTCCATACGTGGATCAGATTCCAAATCCCCCTGACAGTGTAGGGCCTGGTCTTTTCAAAGACCCCGTCCTCATGGGTATTTTTCCCGCACCACCACCGCACACCGCTCAAGTTAACATGATCTCTAGGTCTAACGACCCATGGCTCATCCCTACGCCTAAGCAGGTGGATGAGTTTGGAGAATCGATGCCCTTAACTCCAGTAGAGATTAGCTACTGTGAAATCGTCGCCGCATCCGATCCTCCCCCTCCTCAGCATGCTCTTTTGAGCATGGCTTTAGACATCTATTCTCAATCCCCCTGGCTCTGTCAGGCCGATTCGCCTGATCCTCTCAAAGAGATTTTTCCTTCTGATGAAGCCATTGTTGAAACAATGTCTCTTGAGGAGCTGCCTTGGAGCGATGGACATCATCGTTCCTCCTTTATGCCCTGCCTAGGGGCAATGTCAGATTTTCTAGAGCATTTTTCATCTCCGGTTCCCACTCCACCTCTCCAAACTCCCATTTTGACGCACGAGGTTCTTTCGGAAGGAAACCTGAGTAATATCACTCAAACCATCCCGATCAACATCTCTGTTAAACCGGGGATCGTTGAGAACATACACGTGGGATTAACTTGTTCTCCTGATGAGATACAATTTTATACTGATCTTTTTAAAGAATTCAGAGATGTGTTCGCCTGGTCCTACGAGGAAATGCCCGGGATTGATCCCAGTATCGTAGTGCATGAGATTCCAACCTACCCTGGTGCGAAGCCCGTGCGCCAACGCTTACGCCCGGTGCATCCTTGCAAAGCCGCTGCAATTAAGGCAGAAGTTGAAAAACTTCTGAACGTAGGCTTTATTTATCCCATCCCCCTCACAGAATGGGTTTCAAACATTCTCCCTGTCGATAAAAAGCAGGGTACTATTAGGGTCTATGTTGATTACCGCGATATTAATCACGCCTATCCGAAGGATAATTATCCCACTCCGTTCATAGACCAAATCATCGACGAATGTGCCGGAAGTGAGATTTATTCCTTGATGGAAGGCTTCTCCAGGTATAATCAGATCAATATTTTACCTGAGGATCAACACAAGACTGCATTCATCTGTCCGTGGGGTACTTTCGCTTATAAAAAGCTCCCGTTCGGCTTGAAGAACGCTGGAGCCACTTTCCAGTGTGCGATGTCTTACGCTTTCCACGACATACGCCATATCGTTCAGCCCTATCTGGACGACTTGCTAGCTCACTCAGCTAGGCGAGAGGACCACCCTGAACACCTTCGCCAGATTTTCCTTCGCTGTAGGCGCTACAATATTAGGCTTAATCCTCATAAATGCGTCTTTTGCGTGGATTCTGGCCGTCTTTTGGGATTCATAGTCTCCAAAGATGGAATTCACCTTGACCCTTTAAAGTTCGAGGCTATCATCAATCTCCCATCACCATCCTCGTTATATCAGTTGCAGAGTCTGTAGGGAAAAGCTAACTTCCTTCGACGCTTTATCCCGAACTACACGAAGGTGGCCAAAGGATTCATGCATCCTCTAAAGCAGAACGTTCCCTTCCATTGGGATGACATTGCTCAAGAATCCTTTGAGAAGCTTAAGACGTTACTAGTTAATGCTCCTTTGCTTCATCCTCCTAATTATCACCATGATTTCACGTTGTATCTAGCCGTCGCGTTTAGCACCATCGCTATGGTTCTGGTGCAGGATGACGATGATGGAAATGAACATGTCATTTATTATCTGTCATGGAACCTTATCGACACAGAAACACGTTATGCTCATGTCGAGAAGCTGGCGTTAGCGGCAGTACACGCTGTGCAGCATTTTCGCCATTACATCCTGCTGCGTACGATAACAGTGGTTTCGGATTGCAACCCCATGACATATATTCTCTCTCGACAATTAATGGGGGGCAAATAATCCAAATGGATCGTTATCCTGCAGGATTTTGACTTAGATTTCACTACTGCTAAGTCAACCAAATCACTAGTTTTCGCGGATCTTATATGCTCACTCCCAACAGACTCCACTCCTTCACACTCCGAGGATCATATCCCGGATGAAACTCTTTTCCTTATCAGTACTCGCGACCCTTGGTATGGCAACATAATTGTGTATCTTCAGACCTCCACATTTCGGTCTGAGTTGACTAAAGATGCCCGACGTCGGATTCGGCATCAGTCTCAACCCTACCGCATCGTAGGAGATACCTTATACCGCGTTGGAGTAGATTCGGTGCTCCGTCGGTGCCTAACTTTGGAAGAGGCTTAAAGGGTCCTAAATGACTGCCACAGTGGTGCCTGTGGTGGTCATATTTCCGGATATGCCACTGCCTAGAAAATTCTGTGAGCAAGTTATTTCTGGCCATCAATATTCAAAGACTATATCGTCGCAGTCCGTAAATGTTACGCGTGCCAGGTCTTTTAGCGCAAGATGCGCGCGCCGCCTCTCCCTTTGCATCCTGTTATTACCATTGGCCCTTTTGCGAAATGGGGTGTAGATTTTATGACGTGTAAGCCTCATTCAGCCGAGGGGCATGCGTATATAATCGTCGTCGTAGACTACTTTATGAATTCGGCCGAAGCGATGCCTACACTAGCTGCCGACGGTAAGACAGCTGCCCAATTCATCTTCAACCATATCATTGCACGTTTCGGGGTCCCTCAGGCCATCGTTACCGACCATGGTACTCATTTCCGAGATTATATGATGGCCGAGTTGACTTCAAGATTGGGCTTACGCCATGATAGCTCAACGCCATATTACCCTCAGGCAAATGGCCAGGTTGAGGCTGTGAACAAGGTTCTGGTCACTATGCTTCAACGAATAGTTGGTATTCATAAATCCAATTGGCACCTCCAACTGTTCTCAGCTCTATGGGCCTACCGGACGTCTGCAAAGAGTGCAACTGGATTCACACCATTTCAATTGGTGTATGGTCTGGAAGCAACTCTTCCGGTTGAATGCGAGATTCCTTCTTTGAAATTAGCTGTGGAACTTCTACCCGAAACTTCTGCTGAGGAAGAGCGTCTTTTTTATTTGGAACGGTTAGATGAAACCCCCTGTTTGGCTGCTTTATTCATTGAAGCACAGAAAAAGCGGGTCAAAGCTCACTTTGATCAATCAGTTTCTCCACGTTCCTTTGTCGAAGGGGACCTCGTCCTCTTATACGATCAAGCGCATGACAAGCTTGGGGCCGGCAAGTTCCAACCTATGTGGCATGGGCCCTACATAGTAAAACGTATTTTGAAGAATGGGGCTTATGAGCTTATAGATTATGAAGGAGTTCCGCTGGTGCAGCCCAGAAATGGGTTGTACCTGAAAAAATACTACGCTTGAAGTGATTTTTGGTGTGGTGTGTGTGAATAGGTGTGTTATTTCATTTGTGTGCATGTGTGGTGTGGTGTGCGTTGTAAACATCTTTCTGTTGATCGGGTCTTCCTGATTGTGCAGATGTCCATCAATCCGTTTGTTGGTTTCGCGGATGGTGCCTCCCGCAGTACCAGGAATCTGTCTTCGGCAGCCTAGGTAATCTACAATCCTGCTGGTGAGTTAGTCAACCTGCAAGGTGTGTGTCTGGGACGTACTACAAATAACATCGCGGAATATAGTGCTGTGTTAGAATTATTAACTGAGGCTGTAAACCTTGGTATCCGTGAATTACTTGTGTATCTAGACTCACAAATTT
The DNA here is from genome assembly GCA_034641835.2 of Pinus albicaulis. Taxonomy (NCBI): domain Eukaryota; kingdom Viridiplantae; phylum Streptophyta; class Pinopsida; order Pinales; family Pinaceae; genus Pinus; species Pinus albicaulis. The sequence goes on from CM076578.1 coordinate 486,002,287, forward strand.
TAGTATTACAGCTCAACGGGCATTATTCAGTTAGAAATCCATCTATTTTACGTCTGTATCTGCGTATTCGTCTGTTGGAAAGAAACTTTGACTATATTACATATCAACATATACCCAGACATATGAATAAATTAACGGATGCAGTAGCTAATTTGGTTTTAGATAGACATTTGTGCAATTTATAAACAAAACATCATCACATGTGAAGAGATCCATCCAGAAATAGGTATGTATATATATATATCGAAATGTTTACATAGTGTGCATTACATAAATAAAAAATATACATGTTCATCTTAATACATCTGGAGACAACATGTCTCTCAAAAAGTATGCATGAAATAAAGCCCTAGGTGTCTAATCTGCGTGGTGCTCATGATAACAAGCCACAGCACGCACTAAGCGTCTCAGAAGACGGTGGAGGCGACTAGGCACTCCCACCGTATGTCTCTGGTATGCTAGTGGAACATCTGCCAGCCGGGCATAGTCTGGAATCCCCCGGGCGATCCCCTCGAGGTTCTGGACCCACTCTCCTCCCTCGACACCCTCTGCCTGAGGGTTAGCTGCGAGATGAGTTCTCCGTGAAATGGGAGACATACCGGCTGGTCTCTCTGGGCCGAAATCTGCATATGCATATAACTGTTGTCAGAACGGAAATGTATTAACAAAAAAATCATAAAACACAAAAATCAAAAAGACGATCTTACCCAACTCCTCGTCCCAGTCATCTCCCTCCGGGAGTAGAAGATCTGGATCACCAGTGAAATTGGTCCCTGCATATGGCCAATCTTCGACTACGATCAACTAACGCCGTAGCCACCCAAAAAACTCCGGCCTCCAGGAAATCTGTTGGCCCCCTCCTGCTCTAGGCATCAGTGCTGCCCAGCGAGCCATTCTCGGCTCTCGTGGTACCGGCTCAGCTACTATGTCCCCTTGGCCCTGGAAGATTGGTAGTCGTTCCAGAATGAACGATACCAGGATAGAACCGTAGCCAAACTGCTTTGGTTTGGCTTGCTTGCACTTCGTGAGATGTCTCTTCATGTTGGTTGTCACCGCTGTAGCCCAATCAAATAGTGTAGGACTCATACACTCTGAGGCTAGTATGATTTGGGCCTTGGTCGCCTCATGTGGAGCTTGCGATCCTGCAGCTCGTGTAATGGTGTGTAGCACTACTCTGAGTGTTAGATCCTCAACAGTGTGAATGTCTACCTTTCCGCTTCCTGATCCGGTTCGTGCCCTTGGGCACACCCTCGCCATTACCTGCTCCATATTTTCACAAAATGGTCTGCTCCCTGTCAATATGGGCACTGGACCTCTGCGCGACAGTCCGGTTATGAAGTATACGTCAGAAACCTCCAGTTCTAATACTTGATCCTGCAGCTTGAACACTTGTTCATTTTCATCCCAAATACTGATCAGGTATTGTAGGAGCTCAGGTTGAGCTCGTAAGAAAGGTGTCAGGAAGAACTTTTTAAGCCCACAATTCTTGAGATCATTCATACAAGTTTCGCTCTCCATGGCTAATTCTTCCTCTTCCTCCATGCTCCCTCTCTTTCCATTCGATCACCATTGTACTCGGTTGCCTGCATCAACATGGTCAAAAACCCTTGATTAGATCTCTGGTATACTTGGAAATCCATTCAAATCACTAGTTATTTGGAATTTTGAAACGAAAAACTGCGCTGCTTCATTGGCGCGGTTGTTTCCTTAACAGTTGTGCTAGTTGGCACGGGCTCTTTTTATACAAAAGGCCATTGGCGTGGGTCCGTGCCCGATACCCGTGCCAATGGGCGGAGCCCTAAAATTACAAAAATCTTCCACAGAAATCAAATGAGCAATGGAAAACTATGAAAAAATGGATTAAAATGGAGTACAGGGAAGCGCCTCTTACGTTGAACGAACGGGAATCTGAATGGTAGCCCGGATCTGTCGCAATCGTCGTCAGAAGGTTTGCACAAAATGGACCACTGCTACTCTCCAAATGAGGTAAATATTAAAAGTAATTTTGTTTTTACCATTTGAGACTATTTATAACTTTTTGAAATCTAAAATAGGTTTTAAAAGGCATTTTCATTTATATTTTGATATATTTTGTCAAAAATGGATTTTACACTTGCCTCTGTGTGCAGCAACAGGTTTCTACGCGACTTCAACGGTGAAACGAGTTGTATTTTATACTTTTTCGGACTCAGTAAAAACACGAAAAAGTCATTTTGGAGTCATATTTCAGCTCTTTTCTGACTCTCTAAACATGAAAAGATTGTCGAGGCCCTTGTCGTTTCTATCTCGTTAAAGTGGCTGTGAAACGACATCTACCCAGTATACGTTTACCCCTTTTTCGGGCTGGGATAGATTATTTACGAAAAAGGAATACCCTAGCCTATCGCGACTAGGAGGTTTTCTCAGACATAGTTTTCTACCTTTTTGGATATGAGGAAATATTTACGAAAAGGGACCGTTGGATTTTACTTTTCAGCGGTCTTTTCAAACTCTCTAAATATGAAAAGACGTCGAGTTCTTCCTTTGTCAGACTCGTTAAAACTTGATGACATCGGATTCAGTCATAATGACGCTACTCGAGTCTTTCCTTCCTAGGGCTCGTTAAATGTACTAGGATGGATTCGTCCGAAGGACGGACTTATATTACAAGAATATGCTATCCCCTTCAATCTTGTTATCAAAAATAATTGGGGTACTCGCCAGAAATTGCGGGGAAAAAATGGAACCAGCATCATTGTCGTGTCGGCAGTATGTCACTCTTGAACATGGCACTTGTCTGCATTCGTGTCGGGTTGGGGACATCTCATCTCGTTTTTCACTTGCCTCTGTGGGTTTGGGTAATCCCTTTTGACCTCTCATCTGCTCTTTGCCTTGTCACTATGACCTCTGATATTTTGATGTCAAAATGCTGCCAAGTCCACTGTCGTGCCATTCATATATTCAAGAGAAGTTGACCTCTGCAAGTACCAACCTTCCTCTGATTCTCATCTGATCGTGATTCACAAAAACACTATGTTCCTCTGTCTCGCGTCGATGATGTGGGAAACACTATGGCCCACCTTCGATCAAGGTCACTTCCTATCGACTTCAGCTCATTATTCAGGAAACTGATCTAGAGACTCTCTTCTGGTGCCTTGGAGCCTGCATGCCTCAATGGCAGCTTCTTCACATTCGATGCGAGGTTTTCATCATTGGCCTCCGATCGAGTGATTCTATGGGTGTTCGACGTCAGCTCATTGATTCACATGTCGTAGATTGTACCTGTCATACCTTGAGGGCCATTGTCATTATTGGTGGTACCTCTCGTGTCTGTTAATAGATTTCATCATTGGCTGGTAATCAGATGATGTTCTTGCATGTTCAACTTCAGTTCATTTCTTCACATGCTTGAACTTGTACTGTGTTCGGATTGAGATGGAGCGCAAGACCCTGGATTGTGTCTGTTGTAATCTAGGCTGCGAGTTTGTGGATTATTATGATTATTTACATGACTCGCTTACTGGATGGCTGCGACCATACCTGAGTCTATTTATCGATCCTCACTGGATGGCTGCGTCCATGCCTTGGATCTAGATTATTGTATACTCTGTTATGGATGGTTGCACCCATACCACATATATATCATGTATTTGAGACATCAGTTGTACTTCTTCACACAGGTTTTCCGACGGTGGAGTTCTCAGTTGGACACGTTCTCGTAAAGCATTTCACCCCTCTCTCTCGTTCGGGCCTCATACTTTAGGGGGCATCTGTTACACAGCAATTTGTCACCGTCCCTACCATTCCCCATCTCGCACATTGGAGGGCTTATTTTGTGACCTGTGAGCAGTAATATAACTTGAAAATACTTTCATGGCATTCCCCTAAACATGTACTTTCATCCCCCTAAAGACATCTCCTGCTGGAAAACCCTAAAAACACCCCTTTTTGCATTGGCGCGGGCAGCCAGTTCAATACCCGCGCCAATGGGGAAAATGATTCAAAGAGGTCGTGCCAATTAGCGCTCTGTCCCAGATTCACACTCGCGCCAGCCAATTTAAGGAGTGTTTTTTAAAAATAAATGGCGGAAGTTTCATCCTAACTGATCCAGGAACTGATATCTATCTTCAGTTGGGAGGTTTGGCTACGAATTTCCATAGAGAGGAAGTGGTTTGCCACCTCTCATGGAAGCTTCCTTGATGATAGGGCCAATCCCATGATTATAGGGATTCCAACTCCCCTTCCTCCATCTATAAAAGCTTTATCATCTCCTTTGCAAGCTAGTCTTCAAGTTCCCAAATTCCCAAGAGCCTTATGCTACAAGAGCCTCCATAACTCCCTTAAGGCCAAAGCCAAGCAAGGAGACTATTGTCAAGATCCGAAGAGAGAGGTTTGTCCCATCCTTGACAGGATTTTCGAGACGTGTTCTGCTAGCGACCCTCCGAAGGAGAATTCAGCGCCAGAACTATGGTTGTATTCTTCCTTTGATTGATTAATAATAAACGACTATTGGTTATGGTTCCACTCTTGTTGTTGTTTATAATGATGAGTTATGTCCTTTCTGACTGACATATAGTTTCATCTACTGGATTTTACGCTTGCATTTGTTTTCTTTCTCGCATGTGCAGGTGTCCATCATGAATATCGTGGGGATCGTGATCTGCCAGGGCTAAGGAACGGGAGCGCTACCTCTTCTACAAGCAACAGCGTTCGATTCCAGGTAAGCCTTCATCGCTAGTTGGTTTATTTTCAATTAGGAACCTGCACTATAGCATGAACGATTGTTGCTAGACCCAGTCTAGGCTAGTAGGGATCGCCTCTATCCGCAGAGGGGATTTACCTCCACAACAAGGAGGTAGACCCTTGAACCATTTCTTCACATCACCTCCTAAACTCTGTGCAAATATTCTCATTTTGATTGTCTCATCATCTATCTCCATATAGTCAAAAGAATGTTCCATCCTATCTACATGGTGCTGAGTTGTGGTGGACTCTTTTGCAGTGAAGTGTGGGATCTTAGATTGGTAATCATTCGGTAGAGGCACTAAGGGTTGTGGTAACACTAGAGGTGCATACCAAGCTGCCATGATGATGTTCTGCGGGATTATAGGATTAGCTTGAGTAGCTGGTATGTGGATGACAGGGATATTTGGGCCAGCAGAAGTCTGTTGAGCAGATTTAGGGTGACAGAGCCCCAATTTTTGAATGAAGTGAATATTAGGAGGTGTAGATGGAGGGGTCTCTCTATCCCTACTATGTTGACCACTGTGAGATGGTGAACCAGGGAGCTCAAGGTCGGGCTGGTCTAGAGCACTGAATGACCTAGTTCTGGGTAAATTGTTTTCTAAGTCAAACAGAGGGTCTGATAGAGCTGTAAAGTCTTCTGGTGCAAAGTTAGCTCTATGGATGTGTCTGGAAGTGGTTGGTCTTCTAGGTGTAGGAGATTTCTTGAGAATTCTCTCGGGGTCGTCAACTACTTCAGGTGGCTCTGGGTTAGGACAAGCTCTTGTATAGATGGTTCTTGAAGCCAGAGTGTTGTCTTCAAACAAAGCGGCTTAATCCTACTTGTTACTTCTATTATGGCTGATGTTGTAATGGAGGCAGGTCTCCCAGTGGAGTCTTATGAAAACCAAGATAATCAGCAGGCCTACTGATCACCAGTGGAGTCTTTAATCGTAGAAGAACTATGGAGTCGCCAGGTGGATGGTTTAGGATGTTTCAGGAAGGTTTTAATGTCCACCACAATTATTACTGCCAGACTAACCAGAGATTTTGGTTTTTCCGAGGTCTAAGGATGCATAAGATGAAAACACTCATATTTTCCCCAGCGGAGTCGCCATTATGATTGGGGTTCCCATGTTTCGGCAAGTTTGGCAATACCAAAAGATGAGACAACATCAGAACCACTTTTAGACCTCAGGGTCTAGCCCTCCTGGGTCCAGAGAAGGATCTCTCTATGAAGGTAGGGGAATATGTATTTGAAGTTAAAATATTAAGATATTAGGCTAGTTATAAGCACGAGTTTGTTTGTTTGAATATTTGTTTGGTTGCTGGGAATCAGGAAGGAAGGTTTCAATATGAGACAAGGGTGAGAAAAGAGGATTTTAGGCAAAGGAGGAATGATTTCAGATAACACTCGAGACCATTAGGCAATGGAGTCAATAAAGGGTTTACTTCTATTCAGTATTTAAGCTTTCAATTGGGCTATTCATCTAAAGCATTGGATCTTAAAGATGATAGTGTGATATGAAATGGTAAGAAGGAAGGTGAAAGGAAAGGAAACCTCCAAAATTGACCGCTTATGAATCGGATCCAAGGAGAGGACATGCCATTAGACACCTGTGATCCAATTCCTAAAAGGTTAACTCTTCAGACAAGGAAACATAAAAGATTTAAACACAAAGGTGAAAACCTGAGATCAGAGAAAGGCTTTGAACTTTCAATGCTTCGGCATCCAACTTAAGGGAACTTAGAAAGGTTCAATTGATTTAAAGGGACCTTAGTGAGATAGAATCAGCGTTCTACACCCCCAGTATCCCAATTCGTTCAATTAAACCCAACAAGAACATCCAAGAACATATTCATTAATTCATACATCAGCTAGCAGTAAATATTAGCCACTACACTGGTTAAATTAACTTGAATCAGTACTCAGATAACACATATAGAAGAAAACATCGAAGGTAGGGAGAGCAGAAACATAGTGTACCATGCAAGGGTAAATCCTATGCCAGATTTCTGATGTGTACCAGAATAAATGAAATATGATGAATTACGAAGGGAAACAAAGACAGAGATAGAAAAACATCACCGCTGCTTTAAATCAGGATCCAAAAAAATGTGCTTGTCATATCAAAGAGCAACACCAGTCATGTAACAAAATTTCCAACAGCTTTATATTCAGTCTGAAAACATCTTCCTCAGCCTATGTTACAACTTTACACAGAGAACTATATCTCAAGAGAAACAGCTTACATTCCACAGATATCCGTTCAACAACCTTTACAATGAGTTTCTTCATGAGTTTTATAGCTGAAAGAGAGGCAGAGGAGGTAGATGAAACACTAAATGTAACATTAAAATATATTGGAATAAGAGGGTCGAGGCCCATTCTGTTTTAATATCTATGCATTTATTTCTGGTACTCTTTGGATGAAAGAGTGGTCTTCAACAGGCTGAAATTTACTCCAGGTATGTTCTTGATGTACTTCGGTTGTAATACTTTGCAGTACTCTGGTGAATAAACTAAAAGGTAGATAAATGACTATGAGGTCTTCCATACTGTGTAAAAAATGCTATGGTAGCATTAGGACTACTGTTAGGGTTTAAATATTCTCGGGGACACGATGTAGAATAAAGATAGTATGGGTACTGTGTCCTTTCTTGGGAGGAAACTTCTGCTGATGTGAAACACTGTCAATATTGTTTTCTCTGCATTAAGCCTCTTTAGGTTTTCATTAGGCTTCTTTAGGCCGCTTGTATGATTCAAAAGGTTTTCAATCTAGTACATTTGCCTTTAATATTGAATGAGAGATTAAAATCTTCAATTACAGGCATTAAACTTCTCTGATTATCCACTGATACTCTTTGCCACTTCGTGACTGCCTCTGTCTATGAGATTTGAGCTATAATGATGCTGGAAAGGTTTCAAAAAGTTAAACTCTGTTCTTTAATTGAAATTTTTCACTCTAAACACCTTCCCAGGTGTTTCTCTGTAATATCAGGCTCTGAAAATGGCCTCTTCTGCGCTCTGTGCCACTATAATAATGACTGTGAGAAATGGCGGTTTCCACCGCCTATACCCTGCAAAAACACATAATTGTTAAGAAAATACATGCAGTGGGAGGATGGATGTAGTGGAAGGTTGTGCGAATGGCAGCGCAACAGAGGCGAATGTTGTGGATGCAATGGAAAGTGGTGGGAAAATGCAGTGAAACAGTAAAAATTGATCTGACAAAGGTTGAGCGAAATGAAAAAACTTTAATAAAAAACATTAAAGTTTTAACGTGGGGCAGAATGATATAACGTTCAATGTAAAACATGAAAATTTGACCTTTGAATGCAATACAAAGGAAATGCACGAAAAACGTATGAAATGGTCATGAATGGTGGGACCCGGTCGTGGCGGAGGGCGATTTGATATGGACTGTCAGATCTCAGGAGGAGATCGACGGTGGCGATGATCCAATGCAATGCTGAGGTCGCGCTATAAACAAATATACATGGAACGCGAGATGCAATGAGGGCCGTTGATCTGCACCGATTAACAGTCGGGATCTATTGATAGAATTTCGGGCATCGAAGTGGGGAAGTGGTTTTCGAGATGAAAACCATTGTTTTCACGCGGCCAAAAGCAGGTAAGGTGGCTTTTGCTTTTGGAATGCGATATGGGTCCCCAGTTGACACGTGGCTCTAAAAAACCGCCCATATCGCGTAAATTCTGACTATTAAACGCCGACACAAAAACTGCATGATATTGTTGTGGACCGTTGGATCTGGGCCCGTGAGATCCGACGGCGATGGAGGAGCGTGATCTGAGGAGATGCACGGTCGGTTAAAGTGGGGTCAGGCAGACGACGGTTTCATTGTGGGCCATCCGATCTTATGCGACGAACGGTCGAGATCTGGAGAGAGAGAGAGCACAGGTGGAGGATTGGTTAGTAGGTGGGAGAAAAAGCGACCGTCAGATTAAAGGAGATGGATAGTTGCGATCTAATCGGAGGGAGAGCGATGGGAGAAACAAAACTCCGCTGGGAGATGAAGCGATTGCATCGAGACCGTTAGATCTATGGGGGATCGACGGCTATGATTGGATCAGAGGATGACCAATCGGGGCATCGGGCGGAGTAAGTAAAGATCTAGGTCGTAGGATTAAAATGAGTGGACGACTCAAATTAAATCGGGGCGCGCCAATCGAGAGGGATCAGGAGTGCGGGATTGGTGCGATTGGTGGTGCTCCGATTTGCACGATAGTCGTCAGATCAGGGTGGTAGATCAACAGTCGGCATACAATCGATGGGACAAAAAAGGGGGAAGGCGGGCGCGTTGAGACTTGCGATGACCGTTGGATCTATTCCAATCAATGGCGGAGATCGTCTCAAAATCCGACAGACAAATACACTATCGCATCAGAACTTTTTGTTTTGCAAAGAGAATAGGTGCTCCGACCAATCCCCCTGATGCGATAAGCACCTTTTGGACTAGCGCTTGGTCTTAGCGCTTGGGTTTATGTGGGGAGGTGGTTAAGGGGCTGGGCCAAAAGGGGCTAAGCCTGTCATAGAGTAAAATATGGGTTTTTTAGCCAAAAAACAGTGTTTTTAGGGCTGAACAGAGGTTTCGGTAGGGGAATAAAGGGGTTTTAAAACCAACTGAAGGAATTTCACTTGGTTTAAAGGAGGAATTAGATGGTTTGGAAGTCTTAGGAGGGACTTTTGGAGGTTTAAAGGGGAACTTTGAAAATGGGAAAAGAGGGTAAAATGGGGAATTTTTCAGAGATACAAGGGGCAGACGAAGGCTTTTCAAAGCACAATTTTTTCACAGACAATGAGGATCTTTTCAAAGGTGAAGGGCACACAGAGGCTTCAAGGATGAGAGATTTTCATAGGAAATTTATCTTTTGAAGGCTCATGAAAATAATTTGGCCACTTGTTTGCTTGCCAAAATTTCATAGGTGGCTAACAGTGGCTCCACATGGGGATGGCTTCTTTTTGAAGGAGTCAAGAATCCAAAAAATAAATATTTGGAGTAGGTTAGATGCTTAATCTTTGAACCATATCCCTTCTTTGATTTATTTGTACAAACATGATAGAATTAATCATTAGAAACATTCCCAAAAAATATACCTACCCATCCTACAATCCTAACATTTTTTCTTCAAGGTGCATTTGAATTTGCAGACCTTCTTCATCATTTTTTTTTATTATTATTGAAAACAGAAAACACACTAATCTAATTCTACCCTTATTACTCCATGAGACCAGATTAAACTATTGGCCTCATATGTTTCTCTACCTAATCTACTCTCTGCTGGGATTAAACTGTCCAACAGATTTCTTCCCTACATTCTACAACAGAAATTTAAAAATAGTCAAACTAGGATTAGACAGTCTAGTTTGTTGTGAATCCAAGGCATAAAGACAGTTGCACAAGGACTGAAATTGTAGAAAATTGGAAAAAAAATTTCGAAGGCTTGAAATCTGAAACTTTGAAGCATCCTTCTTTCGTTTGTGACTCAAGTTTTCAGCTTGTTAGAGTCACTTTCCCACTCCGTTTTAGCTCCGATTTTGGGCTTGTTGGAGTTGATCCCTTTTTCTCCTTTGCTGGTTCAGATTTCGAGCGTTTTAGTACCAGCTTCCTTTACTTTCTTTGGCTCAAGTTTTGATCATGTTAGAGCCAGTCTTTGCACTTCCGAGGTTCAATTTTTGAGCATGTATGAACCTCTCTTTCTCTTCTTTTTGAAACATTTTTCTTTTTTCTTGAAAATAAAACACAGCGATGGTATTTACAATGGCAATGAAAACTGGAAATCAGAAATTAGAAGTAGTAATGTTTGAGCATCCTGCCATTGAAAGGACCCCCAAACAGCTCTTTACCATATAGCTCTTGCATAAAAAAAGCATTTGGACCCACAGTGGCCTGGATGATGTAAGGACCCTGCCACAAACTGTCAAATTTTACGTGCTTTCCTTTGTCCTCTCTCCTTGAGTCCCACTTTAAAACTTTATCTCCAATTTTGAAGTCTGAAGCCTTTTTTCTTTTGTTAAATAACTTCTTTATATTCTCCTGAATTTTCAGAGCTCTATTATTGACCTCTTCTCTTGTTTGTTAGAGATGAATTGTCTGATTTATCCTCCTTACCATACTGTCTTCTTCTGTCTAGATCTCTTGGACTAGTTTAATCACTGGTACCCCAAGGCTGGTTGGAAATACTTCCTCTGTCCCATAAACAAGCTGATATGGTGACGTGCCAATGGACTTCTTTGTTGTAAGCCTGTCAGCCCACAAAGCATGCACTAATTTATTATGCCATGAATTTTTGTTCTCTTCCAGCAACTTTTTGATGATGGTCACCAAGCTCTTGTTTGATGATTCATCTAACCCATTACCTTGTGGGTAATAAGCAGTTGAATGAACAAGTGCTATTTGATACCTATGACAAAAATCAATCATTTTCTTGGATCCAAAAGCAGCAGCGTTATCAGTGATTATTTTTCTTAGGCAACCAAACCTAGATAGGATGTGGTCTTCTAGGAACTTAATGATAACAGAATCTGTGGCATTCCTAGATGGTATGGCCTCTATCCACTTTGTGAAGTAGTCTGTGGCTGTAAGGATCCACTTGTGTTGTGCACAAGAAGCAGGGTGTATTTCTCCTATGAAATCTATGCCCCATTGCAAAAACAGACCCTCAACGATAATGGGTTGTAATGGTAAAGGGAGGAGCTTTCTTTTTCCCTCGAAAATCTAACACTTATGGCAGGCAATTATTATTTTTTGGATGTCATTGAAAAGTGTAGGCCAGTAATAGCCAGCTCTGAGTATCTTGTTAGCAGCGGCTTTCCAGTTTAGGTGGCCTCCACACTCTCCTACATGGAAATCTTGTTTAATCCTCTCTGCTTCTGTTTCAAGCAAACATTTAAGCAATAGACCATTTGCATTTTTCCAGTATAAACATTCATTCAGTATGCAATAGTTTTTGGCTTTTAGCTTTTGGAATCAAGCCTTAGTTTTTGATAGTTCAGGAGGGGCATTGAGGTTTGTGAGCACATACATGATATCAGAATACCAAGGAGAATTTTGAAATTGTTCTTCAACAGTAGGATCGGGCAATCCTTCCTGTTCATCCAAGGCATCTACCATGTTAATGTCAAGGGCTTGTAAATTTTATTCAACCATTACTTGAGCTAAGCCTTGACCTTTGATCAGTTTTGTGGGTTTTATTTACAGGTCGTATTCTAATATTACAACAATCCATTTGCCCCTCTTTCCATCGGGATCTTGGGACAAAATGTCTTTAACCACTATGTTAGGCACGTAGGCTATGGTGTGAGAATGCAGTATGTACACCCTAAAGTCTTTCAAGGCCTTTACCAAGGCATAGGCCTGTTTTTCCATTATGTTATATTTCAAGGGTGCATCCCTCAGAGCCTTGTTGAAGAAATCAATGGGTTTTTCCATTCCCTCTGGATTTTTCTGCAGCAAAACTACAGCCACTATATGCTCGGAGGAAAAGGAAAATACTAGGAAATATTTTGAGAAATCTGGGCTGATTAGTACAGGAGCGTAGGTGAGTGCAATTTTAACTGATTCAAAATATTTTTTAGCCTCTATAGTCCACTTAACCCCTACACCTTTTTTCAGAATGTTGGTCATATTCCTGAGGTGCTCAGCTAAGTTTGGAATAAACCTCCTTAAGAAGTTAATTTTCCCAATGAAGGACTGTAACTCTTTGATGTTTCTCGGGTGTGTGATCTGAAGTATTCCCTCAACTCTTTGATTTTAATTTTACTGTCCACCACAGTGATTACTGCCAGACTAACTAGAGATTTTGGTTTTTCCGAGGTCTAAGGATGCATAAGATGAAAACACTCATATTTTCCCCAGCGGAGTCGCCATTATGATTGGGGTTCCCATGTTTCGACAAGTTTGATAATACCAAAATATGAGACAACATCAGAACCACTTTTATACCTCAAGGTCTAGCCCTCCTGGGTCCAGAGAGGGATCTCTCTATGAAGGTAGGGGAATATGTCTTTGAAGTTCAAATATTAAGATATTAGGCTAGTTATAGGCACGATTTTGTTTGTTTGAATATTTTTTTGGTTGCTGGGAATCAGGAAGGAAGGTTTCAATATGAGGCAAGGGTGAGCAAAGAGGATTTTAGGCAAAGGAGGAATGATTTCAGAGAACACTCGAGACCATTGGGAAATGGAGTCAGGAAAGGGTTTACTTTATATTCAGTATTTAAGCTTTCAATTGGGCTAGTCATCTAAAGCATTGGATCTTAAAGATGATAGTGTGATATGAAATGGTAAGAAGGAAGGTGAAAGGCAAGGAAACCTCCAAAATTGACCACTTATGCATTGGATCCAGGGACAGGACATACCATTAGACACCTGTGATCCAATTCCTAAAAGGTTAACTCTTCAGACAAGGAAACATAAAATATTTAAACACAAAGGTGAAAACCTGAGATCAAAGAAAGGCTTTGAACTTTCAATGCTTCGGCATCCAACTTAAGGGAACTTAGAAAGGTTCAATTGATTTAAAGGGACCTTAGTGAGATAGAATCAACGTTATACACCCCCAGTATCCCAATTCATTCAATTAAACCCAACAAGAACATCCAAGAATAGATTCATTAATTCATACATCGGCTATCAGTAAATATTAGACACTACACTAGTTAAATTAACTTGAATCAGTACTCAGATAACACATATAGCAGAAAAAATCAAAGGTAGGGAGTGAAGAAACATAGGGTACCATGCGAGGGTAAATCCTATGCCAGATTTCTGATGCATACCAGAAGAAATGAAATATGATGAATTACGAAGGGAAACAAAGACAGAGATAGAAAAACATCACCGCTGCTTTAAATCAGGATCCAAAAAAATGTGCTTGTCATATCAAAGAGCAACACCAGTCATGTAACAACATTTCCAACAGCTTGATATTCAGTCTGAAAACATCTTCCTCAGCCTATCTTACAACTTTGCACAGAGAACTATATCTCAAGAGAAACAGCTTACATTCCACAAATATCCAATCAACAACCTTTACAATGAGTTTCTTCATGAGTTTTATAGCTTAAAGAGAGGCAGAGGAGGTAGATGAAACACTAAATGTAACATTAAAATAGAGTGGAAGAAGAGGGTCGAGTCCCATTCTATTTTAATATCTATGCATTGATTTATGGTACTCTTTGGATGAAAGAGTGGTCTTCGACAGGCTCAAATTTACTCCAGGTATGTTCTTGATGTACTTTGGCTGTAATACTCTGCAGTACTCTGGTGAATAAGAAAAAAGGCAGATAAATGACTATGAGTTCTGCCATGCTATGTAAAAAATACTCTGGTAGCATTAGGACTGTTGTCACGGTGCAAATCTTCTCGGGGACACGATGTAGAATAAAAACAGTATGGGTACTGTGTCCTTTCTTGGGAGGAAACTTCTGCTGATGTGAAACACTGTCAATATTGTTTTCTGTGCGTTAGGCCTCTTTAGGTTTGTGTTAGGCTTCTTTAGGCCTCTTGTATGATTCACAAGGTCTTCAATCGAGTACATTTGCCTTTAATATTGAATGAGAGCTTAAAATCTTCAATTACAGACATTAAACTTCTCTGATTATCCACTGATACTCTTTGCCACTTCGTGATTGTCTCTATCTGTGAGATTTGAGTTATAATGATGCTGGAAAGGTTTCACAGAGTTAAAATCTGTTCTTTAATGGAAAGTTTTCACTCTAAACACCTTCCCAGGCGTTTCTCTGTAATATCAGGCTCTGAAAATGGCCTCTTCTGCACTCTGTGCCACTATAATAGTGACTGTGAGCAATGGCGATTTCCACTGCCTCTACCCTACAAAAACACATAAACTGTTAAGAAAATACATGCGGTGGGAGGATGGATGTAGTGGAAGGCTATGCGAATGGCAGCGCAACATAGGTGAATGTTGTGGATGCAATGGAAAGTGGTGGTAAAATGCAGTGAAAAAATAAAAATTGATCTGACGAAGGTTGAGCGAAATGAAAAAACTTTAATAAAAAACATTAAAGTTTTAATGTGGGGCGGAATGATATAACTTTCAATGTAAAACAAGAAAATTTGACCTTTGAATGCAATACAAAGGAAATTCACGAAAAACATATGAAATGGTCGTGAATGGTGGGACCCGGTCATGGCGGAGGGCGATTTGATATGGACCATCAGATCTCAGGAGGAGATCGACGGTGGCGATGATCCGATGCAATGCTGAGGTCGCGCGATAAAAAAATATACATGGAACGCGAGATGCAACGAGGGCCGTTGATCTGCACCGATTAATGGTCGGGATCTATTGATATACTTTCAGGCATCGAAGTGGGGAAGTGGTTTTCGGGATGAAAACCGTTGTTTTCGCGCGGCCAAAAGCGGGTAAGGTGGTTTTTTCTTTTGGAATGCGATATGGGTCCCCAGTTGACACGTGGCTCTCAAAACCCACCCATATCGCGTAAATTCTGATTGTTAAACGTCGGACACCAAAAATGCGCGATATTGTTGTGGACCGTTGGATCTTGGCTCGTGAGATCCGACGGCGATGGAGGAGCACGATATGAGGAGATGCACGGTCGGTTAAAGTGGGGTCAGGCGGACAACGGTTTCATTGTGGGCCATCTGATCTTATGTGATGAACGATCAAGATCTGGAGAGAGAGAGAGAGCACAGGTGGAGGATTGGTTAGTAGGTGAGAGAAACATCGACCGTTGGATTAAAGGAGATGCACAGTTGCGATATAATCGGAGGGAGAGAGATGGGAGAAACAAAACTCTGCTGGGAGATGAAGCGATTGCATATGGACCATTAGATCTGCGGGGGATCGACAACTATGATTGGATCGGAGGATGACCAATCGGGGCATCGGGAAAAGTGAGTAAAGATCTGGGCCATAGGATTAAAATGAGTGGACGACTCAGATTAAATCGGGGCGCGCCAATCGAGAGGGATCAGGAGTGCAGGATTAGTGCGATTGGTGGTGCTCTGATTTGCACGATAGCCGTTGAATCAGGGTGGTAGATCGACGATCGGCATGTAATCGGTGGGATAACAAAGGGGGAATGCGGGCACGTTGAGACTTTCGATGACCGTTGGATCCATTCCAATCAACGGCAGAGATCGTCTCAAAAGTTGACAGACAAATACACTATCGCATCGAAACTTTTTGTTTTGCAAAGAGAATAGGCGCTCCGACCAATCCCCCCGATGGGATAAGCGCCTTTTGGACTAGTGCTTGGTCTTAGTGCTCGGGTTTATGTGGGGAGGTGGTTAAGGGGCTGGGACGAAAGGGGCTAAGCCTGTCATAGAGTAAAATATGGGTTTTTTAGCCAAAAAACAAAGTTTTTAGGGCTGAAAAGAGGTTTCGGTAGGGGAATGAAGGGGTTTTAAAACCAGCTGAAGGAATTTCACTTGGTTTAAAGGAGGAATTAGATGGTTTGGAAGACTTAGGAGGGATTTTTGGGGGGTTTAAAGGGGAACTTTGAAAATGGGAAAAGAGGGTAAAATGGGGAATTTTGCAGAGATACAAGGGGCAGACGAAGGCTTTTCAAAGCACAATTTTTTCACAGACAGTGAGGATCTTTTCAAAGGTGAAGGGCGCACAGAGGCTTCAAGGATGAGAGATTTTCATAGGAAATGTATCTTTTGAAGGCTCATGAAAACAATTTGGCCACCTGTTTTCTTGCCAAAATTTCATAGGTGGCTAACAGTGGCTCCACATGGGGATGGCTTCTTCTTGAAGGAATCAAGAATCCAGAAAATAAATCTTTGGAGTAGGCCATATGCCTGATCTTTGAACCATCTCCCTTCTTTGATTCAGTTGTACAAACATGATGGAATTAATCAGCAGAAACATTCCCAAACAATATACCTACCCATCCTACAATCCTAACATTTTTTCTTCAAGGTGCATTTTAATTTGCAGACCTTCTTCATCATTTTTTTTTTTAATTGAAAACAGAAAACACACTAATCTAATTCTACCCTTATTACTCCATGAGACTAGATTAAACTGTTGGCCTCATATGTTTCTCTACCTAATCTATTATCTGCTGGGATTAAACTGTCCAATAGATTTCTTCCCTACATTCTACAACAGAAATTTAAAAATAGTCAAAATAGGATTAGAAAGTCTAGTTTGTTGTGAATCCAAGGCATAAAGACAGTTGCACAAGGGCTGAAATTGCAGAAAATTGGAAACAAAATTTCAAAGGCTTGAAATATGAAACTTTGAAGCATACTTCTTTCGTTTGTGACTCAATTTTTGAGCTTGTTAGAGTCACTTTCCCACTCCGTTTTAGCTCCGCTTTTGGGCTTGTTGGAGTTGATCCCTTTTTCTCCTTTGCTAGTTCAGATTTCTGGCGTTTTAGTACCAGTTTCATTTACTTTATTTGGCTCAGGTTTTGATCATGTTAGAGCCAGTCTTTGCACTTCTGAGGTTCAATTTTTGAGCATGTTTGAACCTCTCTTTCTCTGCTTTTTGAAACATTTTTCTTTTTTCTTCAAAATAAAACACACCGATGGTATTTGCAATGGAAATGAAAACTGGAAATCAGAAATTAGCAGTAGTAATGTTTGAGCATCCTGCCATTGACAGGACCCCCAAACAGCTCTTTACCATCTAGCTCTTGCAGAAAAAAGGCATTTGGACCCACAGTGGCCTGGATGATGTAAGGACCCTGCCACAAACTGTCAAATTTTCCGTGCTTTCCTTTGTCCTCTCTCCTTGAGTCCCACTTTAAAACTTTATCTCCAATTTTGAAGTCTGAAGCCTTTTTTATTTTGTCAAATAACTTCTTTATATTCTCCTGAATTTTCAAAGCTCTGTTATTGACCTCTTCTCTTGTTTGTTGGAGATGAATTGTCTGATTTATCCTCCTTACCATACTATCTTCTTCTGTCTGGATCTCTTGGAATAGTTTAATCACTGGTACCCCAAGGCTGGTTGGAAATACTGCCTCTGTACCATAAACAAGCTGATATGGTGACGTGCCAATGGACTTATTTGTTGTAAGCCTCTCAGCCCACAAAGCATGCACTAATTTATTATGCCATGACTTTTTGTTCTCTTCCAGCAGCTTTTTGATGATGGTCACCAAGATCTTGTTTGATGATTCAGCTAACCCATTACCTTGTAGATAATAATAAATTGAATGACCAAGTGCTATCTGATACCTGTGACAAAAATCAATCATTTTCTTGGATCCAAAAGTAGCAGCATTATCAGTGATTATTTTTCTTGGGCAACCAAACCTAGATAGGATGTGGTCTTCTAGGAACTTAATGATAACAGAATATGTGGCATTCCTAGATGGTATGGCCTCTATCCACTTTGTGAAGTAGTCTGTGGCTGTAAGGATCCACTTGTGTTGTGCAAAAGAAGCAGGGTGTATTTCTCCTATGAAATCTAGGCCCCATTGCAAAAAGGGACCCTCAACAGTAATGGGTTGTAATGGTAAATGGAGGAGCTTTCTTTTGCCCTCGAAAATCTGGCACTTATGGCAGGCAATTATCATTTTGTGGATGCCATTGAAAAGTGTAGGCCAGTAATAGCCAGCTCTGAGTATCTTTTTAGTAGTGGCTTTCCATTTTAGGTGGCCTCCACACTCTCCTACATGGAACTCTTGTTTAATCATCTCTGCTTCTTTTCAGGAAAAAAATTAAGTAATAAACCATTTGCATTTTTCCAGTATCAACATTCATTCAGTATGCAATAGTTTCTGGCTTTTAGCTTTAGGAATCAGGCCTTAGTTTTTGATAGTTCAGGAGGGGCATTGAGGATTGTGAGCACATACAGGATATCAAAATACCAAGGAGAATTTTGAAATTGTTCTTCAACAGTAGGATAGGGCAATCCTTCCTGTTCATCCAAGGCATCTACCATGTTAATGTCAAGGGCTTGTAAATTTGATTCAGCCATTAGTTGAGCTAAACCTTGACCTTTGATAAGTTTTGTGCGTTTTATTTAAAGGTCGTATTCTAATATTACAACAATCCATTTGCCCCTCTTTCCATCAAGATATTGGGAAAAAATGTCTTTAACCACTATGTTAGGCATGTAGTCTATGGTGTGAGAATGCAGTATGTACACCCTAAAGTCTTTCAAGGCCTTTACCAAGGCATAGGCCTGTTTTTACATTATGTTATATTTCAAGGGTGCATCCCTCAGAGCCTTGCTGAAGAAAGCAATGGGCTGTTCCATTCCCTCTGGATTTTTCTGCAGCCACTGTATGCTCGGAGGAAAAGGAAAATATGAGGAAATATTTTGAGAAATCTGAGCTGATTAGGACAGGATTGCAGGTGAGTGCAAGTTTAACTGATTCAAAATATTTTTTAGCCTCTACAGTCCACTTAACCACTACACCTTTTTTCAGCATGTTGGTCATATTCCTGAGGTGCTCAGCTAAGTTTGGAATAAACCTCCTTAAGAAGTTAATTTTCCCAATGAAGGACTGTAACTCTTTGATGTTTCTCGGGTGTGTGATCTGAAGTATTCCCTCAACTCTCTATGGGTTAATTCTGCGAAGTTTCTGTCTAAAGGGTTTTTGGTTCTCTTTCAAAGGTATTTTGTGCTGTATAATGTTTGTGTCATAGGCCTTTAAGTCCTCGTAGCTCCAGGGAAACACATCAATGAATTCTTTGAATAAGTCAATATATTTCTTTTTCATTTATGTGGGCGAGGATTTAGCCAGCTTGATCATCTTAGGCTTATCTTCAGTGCCTATGTTGCATTCCTCAACATCGGAGTCTGAGTGCTCTATAGTGGGTTTTTTCGCTACGTCGTCGAAATCAAATAAGTCCTCTAAAGGTGCCAGACCTCGGGATATGTTCTTGTCTTTGGCCTGCAGCACCTCTATTTCCTCTTTATCTGCATTCTTATATTCTTCGGTTGTATTTCCAATTTGTTTAGTTAAAGCATTTATTTCTACGTTGTGGGGTGATTTTTATTCGTCGGGGGGCTCTTCACTCAGGCAGCTATCAGCGGATTTAAATTCTGAATCAGAGAATTCAAACTCGTTCCTGCCTATCAGGAAATCCTCAATCTGCTTATCACCCTCAAATACCTGCCAGTATTTCTCATTATCGAGCACTGCAGGTCTGTATTTAGTCTGAATGATGATTTTTTTGTCACTGGGAGGCTTATGATATGAACTAGCTATGCAAGCTAATCCATTTTCAATTACGTTATGATTCCTAGGAACAAACACCAGTTCATATTCCACAAAGGTTTTCAATAAATCCATAGCATCATTCCTGTACACTCTCAACCTAGGGTGTTTCGCTATGTATTCACCGTTTACTTGTTTTATGATTAACTCAGATTCTCCATGCACAACTATCCTACGGGCTCCTAGTTTTCTCAATAGGTTTAGGCCAAGGATGAGAGCCTCATACTCTGCGATATTTTTTATACATTTGAAGTTTAGATTGAAAGCATGGCTCTCTGTATATTCATTCTCTATGTTATGTAACCACACTCCCGCTCCTGTAGTCTTTCTAGTGCAAGACCCATCGAAATTCATTTCCCATAAGGGTTTTTTTCTTCATGTTGTGTATGGGTTTCAGAGATATGAATAGTCAGTTGTTTGCATTCTGTTTCTTGCTCACTCTGAGCCTTAGTTTCAGTGCACTGTCCAAGGGGTTCTTCTTCATTTTCTTCTAAGTCTACAGCAGCCATTATGTTAAAATCTGTGGGCTCTGTCTCATTGTTGGTATCTATGTTTTCTAGTTTTGGCTCTTTTATGGATTCATCGTTGCAGAGGATAAAGGAGTCCAGATCTGTGTGTACAGAGTACAAAGGTGAATTTTCAGGCTTTTCAGGGCTGCTGATCAAGAATTTCATTTGTGCCTCTCGATACAGTCTCCTAAGTTGGCTAAAGACAGGGATTGTGGCATATTCCCTGACCATCTGCATTGTACCTTGCAGCTTGGTTCCCCATGACCTCGATAGTAACATGCCATACTTAGGTGCCACATCTACCACTACAACATCCATAACCATACATTTTGCTGGAATCTGTGTCAAGTTCACACACAGGTCTTTGATTAGGCCAAGACACTTTAGCCTGCTAGAGTCAAATGAATATAAGTCTTTATAGGGATGGGTTATCTCTAGGCCTAACCTCTCCATAACTACCTTAGGCATTAGGTTGTGTGATGCCCCAGAGTCATGCATTGCGTTGTGAAGGATCTTGTCATGGATATTGAGACTGATATAAAACGGAGGCACTACCCATTCTTGAAACTTCCCTTCTATCTTTGGAACAAACAGAAGGGCTGGTTGATCATCACTTAGTTTGACAGTGTCACTGTTTTCACCTAGATTTAATGCTTTCAAAATTTCTCCTTTATACACCTCTTGAGTGGCCAGCTCAGAGAGTGGGACCGAGATTTTAATTTTAGCAATATCACTCTCCAAATTGAAGAGCGGATGACTCTTTGTAACACTCAACTCTGTTTTGTTAGCCACTACCTTAGTGGCTGAATCAATGTGCTGATTTTCACTATGTATAGTGTTAGGAACTGTTTTATCAGGAGCACTAGCTGCAGTGCTAGTGCTGCTAGCTGGTTGAATTTGTTTATCAGAAATTTGGCTATCTTTTTCTTTGTTCTTCCCAGAACTCTCAGCTGCTGATTTGCTACTTTCAGCAGTCGCTTTAGAAGTTTTTTCAGGTTGTTTCTTAATGGTAATCTCAGAAGCTTTTGGTTTGGAATTGTCTAAGCTCTTTTTGCTTCTAATTTCATACTGTTCTCTGACCTGCATGGTAGAATTTTCAAATCTGAACCTGTAATCCTCATATTCTAATTTTTCCTCATCCCAATATGAGGGTGAGGGTTGATATTCTTCTGTGGAACAGTTATGGATGGATTTTTCTATTCCGAACATATTTATTGTGTTTCCCTCAGACTCTTCGATTATCCCCTCATCTTCATCAAGGAAATTCTCTTGAAATGGGGGTATGACTTGTTGATATGATTCTCTTTGTCTATTGGGAGTGGTATTGTTTCTCCTAAAGTTCTGGTTCTGGTTATGATTTTGGTTTCTATTCTGATTACTAACTGAGACAACCCTTTTTTACATCATTTGTTGTAGCTTTCCCATATTTTTGGGCTAGGTGGTCATACTTGGGATCGGACGTGGAAGCTATAGTGTCATCCTTATATGTTACCCTTTTCGCAGCCTCATTTTGGCTTTCTTCTCAATCAGGTTAGCCTCAACACTCACTGCTCCCTTTTGCATGTCTTCCAATGTGTTCTAATCTCTCTCCCTAAGCTGGTAGGCCATGTCAGCATCAAAACCTTCAGGGTATTTCACTAAGGCCATCCCTTGGGAAGGCTTCATATGTGGAGGAAGAGCGTTGTAAACGTTGTTGAACCTTGTAGAGTAGTCATGGACACTCTCTCCTATGTTTCTTTTAAGGTTCTTGTATTCTGCTAGGATTTGGAGAGGGTTGGTCTTGACCTCCCATTTGTTTATGAAGGTATGATATAAGGAGGGAAGGCCGTGGATACTATTAGGAGGTAGACCCTTGAACAATTTCTTCACATCACCTCCTAAACTTTGTGCAAAGATTCTCATTTTGACTGTCTCATCATCTATCTCCATATAGTCAAAAGAATCTTCCATCCTATCTACATGGTGCTGAGCTGCGGTGGACTCTTTTGCAGTGAAGTGTGGGATCTTAGATTGGTAATCATTCGGTAGAGGCACTAAGGGTTTTGGTAACACCAGAGGTGCATATCAGGTTGCCATGATGATGTTCTGCGGGATTACAGGATTAGCTTGAGCAGCTGGTATGTGGATGACAGGGATACTTGGGCCAGTAGAAGTCTATTGAGCAGATTTAGGGTGACAGAGCCCCAAGTTTTGAATGAAGTGAATATCGAGAGGTGTAGATGGAGGGATCTCTCTATCCCTACTGTGTTGACCACTGTGAGATGGTGAACCAGGGAGCTCAAGGTCGGGCTGGTCTAGAGCACTGAATGACCTAGTTCTAGGTAAATTGTTTTCTAAGTCAAATAGAGGGTCTGATAGAGCTGTAAAGTCTTCTGGTGCAGAGTTAGCTCTATGGATGTGTCTGGAAGTATTTGGTCTTCTAGGTGTAGGAGATTTCTTAAGAATTCTCTTGGGGTCGTCAACTACTTCAGGTGGGTCTGGGTTAGGACAAGCTCTTGTATAGATGGTTCTTGAAGCCAGAGTGTTGTCTTCAAACAAAGCAGCTTAATCCTACTTGTTACTTCTATTATGGCTGATGTTGTAATGGAGGTAGGTCTCCCAGTGGAGTCTTATGAAAACCAAGATAATCAGCAGGCCTACTGATCACCAGTCGAGTCTTTAATCGTAGAAGAACTATGGACTCGCCAGGTGGATGGTTTAGGATGTTTCAGGAAGGGTTTACTATCCACCACAGTGATTACTGCCAAACTAACCAGAGATTTTGGTTTTTCCGAGGTCTAAGGATGCATAACATGAAAACACTCAGATTTTCCCCAGCGGAGTCGCCATTATGATTGGGGTTCCCATGTTTTGGCAAGTTTGCCAATACCAAAAGATGAGACAACATCATAACCACTTTTAGACCTCAGGGTCTAACCCTCCTAGGTCCAGAGAGGGATCTCTCTATGAAGTTAGGGGAATATTTATTTGAAGTTCAAATATTAGGTTATTAGGCTAGTTATAGGCACGGGTTTGTTTGTTTGATAGTTTGTTTGGTTACTAGGAATCGGGAAGGAAGGTTTCAATATGAGACAAGGGTGAGAAAAGAGGATTTTAGGCAAAGGAGGAATGATTTCAGAGAACACTCAAGACCATTGGGCAATGGAGTTAGGAAAGGGTTTACTTTCTATTCAGTATTTAAGCTTTCAATTGGGCTAGTCATCTAAAGCATTGGATCTTAAAGATGATAGTGTGATATGAAATGGTAAGAAGGAAGGTGAAAGGCAAGGAAACCTCCAAAATTGACCACTTATGAATCAGATCCAGGGACAGGACATGCCATTAGACACCTGTGATCCAATTACTAAAAGGTTAACTCTTCAGACAAGGAAACATAAAAGACTTAAACACAAAGGTGAAAACCTAAGATCAGAGAAAGGCTTTGAACTTTCAATGCTTCGGCATCCAACTTAAGGGAACTTAGAAAGGTTCAATTGATTTAAAGGGATAGTAGTGAGACGTAATCAGCGTTCTACACCTCCAATATCCCAATTCGTTCAATTAAACCCAACAAGAACATCCAAGAACATATTCATTAATTCATACATCAGCTAGCAGTAAATATTAGCCACTACACTGGTTAAATTAACTTGAATCAGTACTCAGATAACACATATAGCAGAAAACATCGAAGGTAGGGAGAGAAGAAACATAGGGTACCATGCGAGGGTAGATCCTATGCCAGATTTCTGATGCGTACCAGAAGAAATGAAATATGATGAATTACGAAGGGAAACAAAGACAGAGATAGAAAAACATCACCGTTGCTTTAAATCAGGATCCAAAAAAATGTGCTTGTCATATCAAAGAGAAACACGAGTCATGCTATAACAACATTGCCAACAGCTTGATATTCAATCTGAAAACATCTTCCTCAGCCTATCTTACAACTTTACACAGAGAACTATATCTCAAGAGAAACAGCGTACAATCCACAGATATCCGATCAACAACCTTTACAATGAGTTTCATCGTGAGTTTTATAGTTGAAAGGGAGGTAGAGAAGGTAGATAAAACACTAAATGTAACATTAAAACAGAGTGGAAGAAGAGGGTCGAGGCCCATTCTGTTTTAATATCTATGCATTGATTTATGGTACTCTTTGGATGAAAGAGTGGTCTTCGACAGGCTGAAATTTACTCCAGGTATGTTCTTGATGTACTTTGGATGTAATACTCTGCAGTACTCTGGTGAATAAAAAAAAAGGCAGATAAATGACTATGAAGTCTGCCATACTGTGTAACAAATTCTCTGGTAGCATTAGGACTATTGGCCGGGTGGAAATCTTCTTGGGGACACGATGTAGAATAAAGATAGTATGGGTACTGTGTCCTTTCTTGGGAGGAAACTTCTGCTGATGTGAAACACTGTCAATATTGTTTTCTGTGCATTACGCCTCTTTAGGTGTGCGTTAGGCTTCTTTATGCCTCCTTCCTATGAGTTTGAAAATATTATACGTGGACCGTTGGATCTAGGCCCGTGAGATCCGACGGCAATGGAGGAGCGCGATCTGAGGAGATGCACGGTCAGTTAAAGTTGGGTCAGGCAGATGGCGGTTTCATTGTGGGCCATCCGATCTTATGCGATGAACAGTCGAGATCTGGAGAGAGAGAGAGAGCACAGGTGGAGGATTGGTTAGTGGGCGGGAGAAACAGCGACCGTCAGATTAAAGGAGATGGATTGTTTCGATCTAATCGGAGGGAGAGAGATGGGAGAACCAAAACTCCGCTGGGATATGAAGTGATTGCATCTGGACCGTTAGATCTACAGGGGATCAACGGCTATGATTGGATCAGAGGATGACCAATCGGGGCATCGGGCGAAGTGAGTAGAGATCTGGGCCGTAGGATTAAAATGAGTGGATGGCTTAGATTAAATCGGGGCACGCCAATTGGAAGGGATCAGGAGTGTAGGATTGGTGCGATTGGCGGTGCTCTGTTTTGCGCGATAGCCATCGGATCAGGGTGGTAGATCGACGATCGGCATGCAATCGGTTGGATAACAAAGGGGGGAGGTGGTCGCATTGATACTTGCGATGACTATTGGATCTATTCCAATCAATGGTGGAGATCGTCTCAAAAGCCGACAAACAAATACACTTTAATTATAAATCTTCCGGGAAATCACATAAGGAATTTTTGAACCGACGCGTTTCGAACTACCAACTACATTTCATCATCAGGATAATGAAGATTAGTTGATCAGACATACACATTTATTCTCTCTTCCTAGTATAAATTTATATGTCTGATCAGCTAATCTTCATTATCCTGATGATGAACTACAGTTGGTAGTTCGAAACGCGTCGGTTCCAAAAATTCCTTATGTGATTTCCTGGAAGATTTATAATTAAAATGTTATGGATCACAGAAGCTTGCACTCTCAAATTCTATCCCTACACGGAAGGGTTACTGATGATAAGGTTCGATTATTTGAACGTATGCGACTCAAGGTTTCTAAGAGATTTGCTGATCTTTTGTTTTTGAAGCGTTGTAGAGATGCTTGTGTCATTCCCTCTTTTGCTAGGATTAAGCATCATCTTAATTCCTACAAAAATCTTCTCATTTTTTAAAAAGCCAGTTTGGCACTTCTGCGTTCTGAGATTCGTGGTGTGAGAAGAGATCTAGATTCTTTGTCAAGAAGACTTCTTTCTCTACACCTGGAATTGTCTTTTGTGATTGCAGGTTCGTTGTGGTTGGAGATTGATGTTGTTTCTGCATTAAAAGCGGAGCGTATGGAGGAAGCTGCTAAAAAGAAGCAATTAAAAAAGTTTGAAAATTACCGTCAGAATTTAGAACGTGCGATTTTGGAAGCTGATCCTACTTCATGTTCTCAGAGTAGGGTTAACCAGAGGAAAATCTCTGCTTTAAAGTACCTGGTTGGTTCCCAGCTTAAGACGAATGGTATTTTTGAGAATGGAAGCGCTGCTACTCATCCCCGTTCCGCAGTTGGATGGTACAGTGAAAGATTCACGTTATCAAACAAGGAGGTCGTGAATCACTAGGATCGGTCAACCCCCACGCTCAATGTGGTTGATAACCATTCATTGGTTAATAACATTCAAGCGAATGTGGAGACTTCAGTCCATGCGATTGGTTACATCAATATTTCCACAATCCCTGAACTTGACCAGTTTGCTAAATCGTCGAACACTTGGGTATCATATGCAGTTGATAACGTTGCTACTAACCCTGCGCATATGAAAGCATCGATTGAAAACAGTGTTGATGGCCCTGTGCAGTTTGAAGAATCGATGGGTTCGAAGGTATGCAGTAATTCATCCTTGATCGATGGCTCGGCGGTGGGTTCTTCGAACACTCCCTCCTGCGTTTCCTCTGCGGCAGATTGAGTGAGTGATGGCCCTGATAGCGCAGTCAATACTCAGGTTGATCCATCGTTTCCTGAGATGGATGCAGCATCGATGGGTTCGAAGGTTTTCAGCATTTCATCATTGATCGATGGCTCGGAGGTGGGTGCTTCAAACCCTTCTTCCTGTGCAGCAGATTGGGTGAGTAAATGTTGCGATGATGCATTCAATAATAAGGTGGATCCATCGCTTCCTCAAATGAACACAGGTATATTTTTGAATAACATTGGTATTGGTAACTCGTCCACTTGTTTTAATTTGAATATTAACAATTATAATAACACTAACAAATTTAATTATTACAATATTAATAGTAATATTAATTTTAATGATAAGGATATGACATTTGATAAATATATTAATAATAATAATTATAACAATGATTGTAGCAATAATAATTTTATAAATGATAATAATATTACTAATAATAATATTCGCAATGTTAATAATATTTATAATAGTAATATTAGCATTAATGATGTTAAGAATTATAATAATAGGAATAATAATAATAATATTAATAATAATAATTATGGTTATAACAATAATATCAACCATAGTAATATTAACAATAGTAATAATAATAGTAACAACATTAATAGTAATAACATTATTAGTGATAATAATAATAAAAGAGTTATTAATCTCTCTAGGTTCTCCTTTGATTCTTATGTTTTCTCTTTATTAAGTAAGGATCTGAATTTTTCTCTAGCTCCTAGAAAGATTCCTCGTGATGATATTATTTGTAGTATCGAATATGGTATTAAATATTTATCTAAAAGCGTGCAAGATTCCATTAGGCAGGATTGCGCAGTGGCTCTTAGGAAAGCTAAACCTCCGAAGAGCAATATTAGCAAATCAAAATTTTTGGCTCTTAAAACCCTTAATCAAAACCCTAATATTGTTGTCCTCAAGGCTAATAAGGGTGGCGCTATTGTAATCCTGAATAAGGAGGATTATAAAGCAAATATGCTTGAGCATATTTGTAATACTGGGAGTTATAAGAAGCTCTCTAAGAACCCTATTAATAAAGTCTCTAAGATGGTGGCCAATGCTATTAAGTCAAGTTGCATGGTTGGTTCTATGAGTTCGAAGCTCATTGAAAGCAATCCTGTCACCCCTAGGATTTATGGGCTCCCCAAGATTCATAAGGATGGTGTTCCTCTTAGACCCATTGTTAATACTATTGGTGGGCCCACCTATCTCCTAGCTAAGTATTTGGCCCGTAAGCTAAAGCCTCTTGTTGGTCAGACAGATTCTTTCGTGAAAGATTTTACTTCTTTTGTTCATGAGCTCAATAGGTGGGTTTGCGAAACTAATGACTCTATGGTTTTTTTTTATGTTGTTTCTCTCTATACGAACATTCCTATCATGGAGGCAGTAGGTGTTATCAGGCGTATCATTGATCCTGATACTGCTAATTTGGGGGAAATTTGCCTCACGTCTACCTTTTTTAGTTTTGATGGAGAATTTTATGAGAAAACCTGCGGTTTTACCATTGGTTCCCCGCTCTCCCCGGTGGTGGCCAACCTTTTTATGGAAGATTTTGAATCTAGAGCTTTGGCGACTACTCCTTTAAAACCCAAGGTTTGGAAGCGATTTGTTGATGACACGTTCATTAATTGGTCTCATGGTCGTCCTGAATTAGAGGCCTTCCATCGACACTTGAATAGTCAATCTGACTCCATTAAGTTCACGATGGAAACTGAAACGAATGGGAACCTTCCTTTCCTGGATGTTCTCATCTCAAGAAATAATAATGGCTCTTTTTCGCACCGTGTTTTTCGGAAAAAGACACATACAGAGCAGTATCTTCACTCTGTTTCTCATCATTTTCCTGCTCAGAAACTTGGATTTTTTAATACTTTAGCTACTAGATCTCTTAGAATTTCTGATAGTAATCATTTAGATGAAGAGAAAGCCCATCTCCTTAAAGTATTTGGAGAAAATGGTTATAGTAGAAGTCAGGGTTTGAAGGCTTTCAGGAATGCAAGCAAAGGTCCTAGATGGAATAAGATTAGTGGTGATGTTGTTGGTAAAGTTCATTTACCTTTTATTCAAGGCACTACTAACAAGATCGATCAGATTTTAAGGAAGCATAAGATCTCTTCTTCTTTTAAACCTTTAAACACCATTCGGGGCTCCCTTCAATCGGTTAAGGACTAGCTAGACCCTAAAAGCGTGAAAGGTGTTTATTTGATTCTGTGCTCTTGCGGGACTCCCTACATTGGCGAAACTTGTAGATTGATTAATAAGAGGTTCCAGGAGCATGCTGCAGATATTAGGCATGGTAGAACCAAGTCCTCGACATTAGCTGAGCATGCAGAAAAGAAAAAGAATCACATCTGTATGGAGGACTCTAGAATCCTTGCTAGGGTTGACCATTTCCATCACCAGAAATTTAGGGAGGCGATTGAGATTGAGAAGAGGTCCTGCACGTTGAATAGGGATGATGGTTGGAAGGATAGCAGTTGTTGGATTCCTTCTCTTCACTACCTGTAAGGTTCCTTTTATTCTGATTTGGCCTTATTATTGTTATTCTATTATTTTATTTTAGTATTTAATTATTTATTATTTATTTATTAAAATAAAATACATATTTTTACTTTTATTTTTTAATTTTTATTTTAATTTCAATTTTTATTTCATTTTATTTTAATTTTATGTTTAAAAAGTTTTTAGTCATTCATGTATTTATTTATTAACTTATTTTATTTATTATTTTTATTTTATTTATTTTTAGTTTATGACTTTGACTTGAATTCTTTGTTTTTATTTTACTTTTTAATGGGTCATGTTATCCTTTGATTTTAATTTTATGATTTGTTCTTTTATTGTTCTTTTGTTATTTTATTTATTTTATTTTAGTATTTTATTTATTAGTTTATATATGTTAATTTATTTATTTATTAAAATAAAATACAAATAATTTATTCTTACTTTTATTTTTGTTTTTATTTTTTGTTGTTTTTATTTTGATTTTCTATTTAGAATTTAAGGCTTTGACTTGAAATTTTCTCTTAATAACCTATTTATCTTATTTCTGTTGGGGGAGTTAATTTAGTTGTTAGGGTTGATTTTATATGAACGGGTAATTTTGTATTTTTATATTTTTAATTGTAGTTTTATTTTTTACCGTTTTTTAACTCTTTGGGTTTTGACCGCTACTTCTCTCTTCCTGGTATAAATGTGTATGTCTGATCAGCTAATCTTCATTATCCTGATGATGAACTACAGTTGGTAGTTCGAAACGCGTCAGTTCCAAAAATTTCTTATGTGATTTCCTGGAAGATTTATAATTTAAATGTTATGGATCACAGAAGCTTGCACTCTCAAAGACAAATACACTATCGCATCGGAACTTTTTGTTTTGCAAAGAGAATATGCGCTCCGACCAATCCCCCCAATGCGATAAGCGCCTTTTGGACTAGCGCTTGGTCTTAGCGCTCGGGTTTGTGTGGGGAGGTGGTTAAGGGGCTAGGCCGAAAGGGGCTAAGCCTGTCATAGAGTAAAATATGGGCTTTTTAGCCAAAAAAAAGAGTTTTTAAGGCTAAACAAAGGTTTCGGTAGGGGAATAAATGGGTTTTAAAACCAGCTGAAGGAATTTCACTTAGTTTAAAGGAGGAATTAGATGGTTTGGAAGACTTAGGAAGGATTTTTGGGGGGTTTAAAGGGGAACTTTGAAAATGGGAAAAGAGGGTAAAATGGGGAATTTTGCAGAGATACAAGGGGCAGACGAAGGCTTTTCAAAGCACAATTTTTTCATAGACGGTGAGGATCTTTTCAAAGGTGAAGGGCATACAGAGGCTTCAAGGATGAGAGATTTTAATAGGAAATGTATCTCTTAAAGGCTCATGAAAATAATTTGGCCACCTGTTTTCTTGCCAAAATTTCATAGGTGGCTATCAGTGGCTCCACATGGGGATGGCTTCTTCTTGAAGGAGTAAAAAATCCAAAAAATAAATATTTGGAGTAGGCCAGATGCCTGATCTTTGAACCATCTCCCTTCTTTGATTCAGCTGTACAAACATGATGGAATTAATCAGGAGAAACATTCCCAAACAATATACCTACCCATCCTACAATCCTAACATTTTTTCTTCAAGGTGAATTTGAATTTGCAGACCTTCTTCATCATTTTTTATTATTATTATTGAAAACAAAAAACACACTAATCTAATTCTACCCTTATTACTCCATGAGACGAGATTAAACTATTGGCCTCATATGTTTCTCTACCTAATCTAATATCTGCTAGGATTAAATTGTCCAACAGACTTCTTCCCTACATTCTACAACAGAAATTTAAAAATAGTCAAACTAGGATTAGACAATCTAGTTTGTTGTGAATCCAAGGCATAAATACAGTTGCACAAGAACTGAAATTGCAGAAAATTGGAAACAAAATTTCGAAGGCTTGA
The DNA here is from genome assembly GCA_034641835.2 of Pinus albicaulis. Classification (NCBI taxonomy): domain Eukaryota; kingdom Viridiplantae; phylum Streptophyta; class Pinopsida; order Pinales; family Pinaceae; genus Pinus; species Pinus albicaulis. The sequence continues at coordinate 486,033,523 of CM076578.1, forward strand.
AATCTGAAACTTTGAAGCATCCTTCTTTCGTTTGTGAATGAAGTTTTGAGCTTGTTAGAGTCACTTTCCCACTTCGTTTTAGCTCCGGTTTTGGGCTTGTTGGAGCTGATCCCTTTTTCTCCTTTGCTGGTTCAAATTTCGAGCGTTTTAGGAACAACTTCCTTTACTTTTTTTGGCTCATGTTTTGATCATGTTAGAGCCAATCTTTGCACTTTCGAGGTTCAATTTTTGAGCATGTTTGAACCTCTCTTTCTCTTCTTTTTGAAACATTCTTCTTTTTTCTTGAAAATAAAACACAGCGATGGTATTTACAATGGCAATGAAAACTGGAAATTGGAAATTAGCAGTAGTAATGTTTGAGCATCCTGCCATTGACAGGACCCCCAAACAGCTCTGTACCATCTAGCTCTTGTAGAAAAAAGGCATTTGGACCCACAGTGGCCTGGATGATGTAAGGACCCTGCCACAAACTATCAAATTTTTCGTGCTTTCCTTTGTCCTCTCTCCTTGAGTCCCACTTTAAAACTTTATCTCCAATTTTGAAGTCTGAAGCCTTTGTTCTTTTGTCAAATAACTTCTTTATTTTCTCCTGAATTTTCAAAGCTCTGTTATAGACCTCTTCTCTTTTTTGTTGGAGATGAATTGTCTGATTTATCCTCCTTACCATATTGTATTCTTATGTCTATATCTCTTGGAGTAGTTTAATCATTGGTACCCCAAGGCTAGTTGGAAATATTGCCTCTGTCCCATAAACAAGCTAATATGGTGACGGGCCAATGGACTTCTTTGTTGTAAGCCTGTCAGCCCACAAAGCATGCACTAATTTATTATGCCATGACATTTTGTTCTCTTCCAGCAGCTTTTTGATGATGGTCACCAATCTCTTGTTTGATGATTCAACTAACCCATTACCTTGTGGGTAATAAGCAGTTGAATGACCAAGTGCTATTTGATACCTGTGACAAAAATCAATCATTTTCTTGGATCCAAAAGCAGTAGCGTTATCAGTGATTATTTTTCTTGGGCAACCAAACCTAGATAAGATGTGGTCTTCTAGAAACTTAATGATAACAGAATCTGTGGCATTCCTAGATGGTATGGCCTCTATCCACTTTTTGAAGTAGTCTGTGGCTGTAAGGATCCACTTGTGTTGTGTAGAAGAAGCAGGGTATATTTCTCCTATGAAATCTAGGCCCCATTGCAAAAAGGGACCCTCAACAGTAATGGGTTGTAATGGTAAAGGGAGGAGCTTTCTTTTTCCCTCGAAAATCTGGCACTTATGGCAGGCAATTATCATTTTTTGGATGTCATTGAAAAGTGTAGGCCAGTAATAGCTAGCTCTGAGTATCTTGTTAGCAGTGGATTTCCAGTTTAGGTGGCCTCCACACTCTCCTGCATGGAACTCTTGTTTAATCCTCTCTGCTTTTTTTTCAGGAAAACATTTAAGCAATAGACCATTTGCATTTTTCCAGTATAAAAATTCATTCACTATGCAATAGTTTCTGGATTTTAGCTTTAGGAATCGGGCCTTAGTTTTTGATAGTTCAGGAGGGGCATTGAGGTTTGTGAGCACATATAGGATATCAGAATACCAAGGAGAATTTTGAAATTGTTCTTCAACAGTAGGATCAGGTAATCCTTCCTGTTCATCCAAGGCATCTACCATGTTAATGTCAAGGGCTTGTAAATTTGATTCAGCCATTAGTTGAGCTAAGCCTTGACCTTTCATCAGTTTTGTGGGTTGTATTTACAGGTCGTATTCTAATATTATAGCAATCCATTTTCCCCTCTTTCCATCAGGATCTTGGGACAAAATGTCTTTAACCACTATGTTAGGCATGTAGGCTATGGTGTGAGAATGCAGTATGTACACCCTAAAGTCTTTCAAGGCCTTTACCAAGGCATAGGCCTGTTTTTCCATTATGTTATATTTCAAGGGTGCATCCCTCAGAGCCTTGCTGAAGAAAGCAATGGGCTGTTCCATTCCCTCTGGATTTTTCTGCAGCAAAACTGCAGCCACTGTATGCTCGGAGGCAAAGGAAAATATCAGGAAATCTTTTGAGAAATCTGGGCTGATTAGGATAGGAGCCCGAGTGAGTGCAAGTTTAACTGATTCAAAATATTTTTTAGCCTTTACAGTCCACTTAACCCCTACACCTTTTTTCAGCATGTTGGTCATATTCCTGAGGTGCTCAGCTAAGTTTGGAATAAACCTCCTTAATAAGTTAATTTTCCCAATGAAGGACTGTAACTCTTTGATGTTTCTTGGGTGTGTGATCTAAAGTATTCCCTCAACTCTCTGTGGGTCTATCTTAATTCCCTTCTCTGATATAATATGGCCAAGAAGCTTTCCTTCTTTCAGACCGAATATAGTCTTCTTGGGATTTAATGACAGACCGAACCTTCTACATTTTTCAAAAACTCTTCTCAGATGTTTTAGGTGTTCCTCATCAGTCTTGGAATAGACTGTTTTTTCATCCAGATAGATGACAATGAAGTGCCCTATTTCCTCTGAAAATACTATGCCCATTGCTCGTTGGAAGGTCACACCGGCATTCATCAGTCCAAAAGGAATTTTTACGTACATAAAAGTGCCCCATGGAGTGGTCAAAGCGGTCTTGAGTTGGTCTTCTGGGAGTACTAAAACTTGGTTATAGCTTGAAAAACCATATAACAGGGAGATCCTTTTTTAGCCTACTACCCTCTGTAGAATGTGTTCCATCATTGGTAAGGGGTAATTGTCTTTAAGTGAGGCTCTGTTAAGGTTCCTGAAATCTATACATAGCCTGATCTCACCTGTCTTCTTTCTCACAGCTACAAGGTTTGAGACCCAATCAGAGAACCTCACAGGAACTATTATTCCTGCCTCGTACATTTTCTTTATTTCCTTTTCAACTGCAGGCAGTTGTTTTGGGTTAATTCTGCGAAGTTTCTGTCTAAAGGGTTTTTGGTTCTCTTTCAAAGGTATTTTGTGCTGTATAATTTTTGTGTCATAGGCCTTTAAGTCCTCGTAGCTCCAGGCAAACACATCAATGAATTCTTTGAATTAAGTAAAGATATTTCTTTTTCATTTCTGTGGGCGAGGATTTAGCCAGATTGATCATCTTAGGCTTATCTTTAGTGCCTATGTTGCATTCCTCAATGTCGGAGTCTGAGTGCTCTATAGTGGGTTTTTTCGCTACGTCGTCGAAATCAAATAAGTCCTCTAAAGGTGCCAGACCTTGGGGTATGTTCTTGTCTTTGGCCTGCAGCACCTCTATTTCCTCTTTATCTACATTCTTATATTCTTCGGTTGTATTTCCAGTCTGTTCAGTTAAAGTTTTTATTTCTACGTTGTGGGGTGATTTTTATTCGTCGGGGGGCTCTTCACTCAGGCAGCTATCATCGGATTTAAATTCTTAATCAGAGAATTCAAACTCGTTCCTGCCTATCAGGAAATCCTCAATCTAAATATCGCCCTCAAAGACCTGCCAATATTTCTCATTATCCGGCACTGCAGGTCTGTAGTTAGTCTGAATGATGATTTTTTTGTCACTGGGAGGCTTATGATATGAACTATCTATTCAAGTTAATACATTTTCAATTACGTTATGATTCCTAGGAAAAAACACCAGTTCATATTTCACAAAGGTTTCGAATAAATCCATAGCATCATTCCTGTACACTCTTAACCTAGGGTGTTTCGTTGTGTATTCACCATTTACTTATTTTATGATTAACTCAGAGTCTCCATGCACAACTATCCTACGGGCTCCTAGTTTTCTCAATAGGTTCAGGCCAAGGATGAGAGCCTCATACTCTGCAATATTTTTTGTACATTTAAAGTTTAGATTGAAGGCATGGCTCTCTGTATATTCATTCTCTGTGTTATGTAACCACACTCCCGCTCCTGCAGTCTTTCTAGTGCAAGACCCATCGAAATTCATTTCCCATAATGGTTCATTTTCAGGTTTATCATCATTTTCCTCTCCAACGTTGATTTCATTGTTACGTTGTAATATGGGGCCTGTACTGTGGTGTGGAGGTTTTTGTTCTTCATGTTGTGTATGGGTTTCAGAGAGATGACTAGTCAGTTGTTTGCATTATGTTTCTTGCTCACTCTGAGTCTCAGTTTCAGTACACTCTCCAAGGGGTTCTTCTTCATTTTCTTCTAAGTCTACAGCGGCCATTATGTTAAAATCTATGGGCTCTGTGTCATTGTTGGTATCCTTGTTTTCTAGTTTTGGCTCTTTTATGGATTCATCATTGCAGAGGATAAAGGAGTCCAGATCTGTGTGTACAGAGTAAAAAGGTGAATTTTCACGCTTTTCAGGGCTGTTGACCAAGAATTTCATTTGTGCCTCTCTATACAGTCTCCTAAGTTGGCTAAAGACAGAGATTGTGGCATATGCCCTATCCATCTGCATTGTACCTTGCAGCTTGGCTCCCCATGACCTCGATAGTAACATGCCATACTTAGGTGGCACATCTGCCACTACAACATCCATAACCATACATTTTGCTGGAATCTGGGTCAATTTCTCACACAGGTCTTTGATTAGGCCAAGACACTTTACCCTGCTAGAGTCAAATGAATATAAGTCTTTATAGGGACGGGTTATCTCTAGGCCTAACCTCTCCATAACTACCTTAGGCATTAGGTTGTGTGATGCCCCAGATTCATGCATTGCGTTGTGAAGGATCTTGTCATGGATATTGAGACTGATATAAAACGGAGGCACTACCCCCTCCTGAAACTTCCCTTCTATCTTTGGACTAAACAGAAGGGCTGGTTGATCATCACTTAGTTTGACAGTGTCACTGTTTTCACCTAGATTTAATGCTTTCAAAATTTCGCCTTTATACACCTCCTAAGTGGCCAGCTCAGAGAGTGGGACCGAGATTTTAATTTTAGCAATCTCACTCTCCAGATTGAAGAGCGGTTGACTCTTTGTAACACTCAAATCTGTTTTGTTAGCCACTACCTTAGTGGTTGAATCAGTGTGCTAATTTTCACTATGTACAGTGTTAGGAACTGTTTTATCAGGAGCACTAGCTGCAGTGCTAGTGCTGCTAGATGGTTGACTTTGTTTATCAGAAATTTGGCTGTCTTTTTCTTTGTTCTTCCCAGAACTCTCAGCTGCTGATTTGCTACTTTCAGCAGTTGCTTTAGAAGTTTTTCAGGTCGTTTCTTAATGGTAATCTCAGAAGCTTTTGGTTTGGAATTGTCTAAGCTCTTTTTGCTTCTAATTTCATACTGTTCTCTGTCCTGCATGATAGCATTTTCAAATCCGAGCCTGTAATCCTCAGATTCTAATTTTTCCTCATCCCAATATGAGGGTGAGGGCTGATCTTCTTCTGTGGAACAGTTGTGGATGGAGTTTTCTATTCCGAACATATTTATTGTGTTTCCCTCATACTCTTTGATTATCCCCTCATCTTCATCAAGGAAATTTTCTTGAAATTGGGGTATGACTTGTTGATCTAATTCTCTTTGTCTGTTGGGAGTGGTATTGTTTCTCCTAAAGTTCTGGTTCTGGTTATGATTTTGGTTTCTATTCTGATTACTAACTGAGACAACCATTTTTTCCATAATTTGTTGTAGCTTTTCCATATTTTTAGCTAGATGGTAATTCTTGAGATCAGACGTGGAAGCTACAGTGTCATCCATATATGTTACCCTTTTCGCAGCCCTCATTCTGGCTTTCTTCTCAATCAGGTTAGCCTCAACACTCACTGCTCCCTTTTGCATGTCCTCCAATGTGTTGTAATCTCCCTCCCAAAGCTGGTAGTCCATGTCAGCATCAAAGCCTTTAGGGTATTTCACTAAGGCCATCCCTTGGGGAGGCTTCATATGTGGAGGAAGAGAGTTGTAAACGTTGTTTAACCTTGTAGAGTAGTCATGGACACTCTCTCCTACGTTTCTTTTAAGGTTCTTGTATTCTGCTAGGATTTGGAGAGGGTTGGTCTTGACCTCCCATTTGTTTATGAAGGTATGATATAAGAAGGGAAGATCCTAGATACTATTAGGAGGTAGACCCTTGAACCATTTCTTCACATCACCTCCTAAACTCTGTGCAAATATTCTCATTTTGATTGTCTCATCATCTATCTCCATATAGTCAAAATAATCTTCCATCCTATCTACATGGTGCTGAGCCGTGGTGGACTCTTTTGCAGTGAAGTGTGGGATCTTAGATTGGTAATCATTCGGTAGAGGCACTAAGGGTTGTGTTAACACCAGAGGTGCATACCAGGCTGCCATGATGATGTTCTACAGGATTACAGGATTAGCTTGAGCAGCTGGTATGTGGATGACAGGGATATTTGGGCCAGCAAAAGTCTATTGAGCAGATTTAGGGTGACAGAGTCCCAAGTTTTGAATGAAGTGAATATCGGGAGGTGTACATGGAGGGTTCTCTCTATCCCTACTGTGTTGACCACTGTGAGATGGTGAACCAGGGAGCTCAAGGTCGGGTTGGTCTAGAGCACTGAATGACCTAGTTCTGGGTAAACTGTTTTCTAAGTCAAACAGAGGGTCTGATAGAGCTGTAAAGTCTTCTGGTGCAGAGTTAGCTCTATGGATGTGTCTAGAAGTAGTTGGTATTCTAGGTGTAGGAGCTTTCTTGAGAATGCTCTCGGGGTCGTCAACTACTTCAGGTGGGTCTGGGTTAGGACAAGCTCTTGTATAGATGGTTCTTGAAACCATAGTGTTGTCTTCAAACAAAGTGGCTTAATCCTACTTGTTACTTCTATTATGGATGATGTTGTAATGGAGGCAGGTCTCCTAGTGGAGTCTTATGAAAACCAAGATAATCAGCAGGCCTACTGATCACCAATGGAGTCTTTAATCGTATAAGAACTATGGATCCGCCAGGTGGATGGTTTATGATGTTTCAGGAAGGTTTTACTGTCCACCACAGTGATTACTGCCAGACTAACCAGAGATTTTTGTTTTTACGAGGTCTAAGGATGCATAACATGAAAACACTCAGATTTTTCCCAGTGGAGTCGGCATTATGATTGGGGTTCCCATGTTTTGGCAAGTTTTGAAGTACCAAAAGATGATACAACATTAGAACCACTTTTATACCTCAGGGTCTAGCCCTCCTGGGTCCAGAGAGGGCTATCTCTATGAAGGTAGGGGACTATGTCTTTGAAGTTCAAATATTAAGATATTAGGCTAGTTATAGGCACGGGTTTGTTTGTTTGATAGTTTGTTTGGTTGCAGGGAATCAGGAAGGAAGGTTTCAATATGAGACAAGGGTGAGCAAAGAGGATTTTAGGAAAAGGAGGAATGATTTTAGAGAACACTGAAGACCATTGGGAAATGGATTCAGAAAAGGGTTTACTTGTTATTTAGTATTTAAGCTTTCAATTGGGCTAGTCATCTAAAGCATTGGATCTTAAAGATGATAGTGTGATATGAAATGGTAAGAAGGAAGGCGAAAGGCAAGGAAACCTCCAAAATTGACCACTTATGAATCGGATCCAGGGACAGGACATGCCATTAGACACCTGTGATCCAATTCCTAAAAGGTTAACTCTTCAGACAAGGAAACATAAAATATTTAAACACAAAGGTGAAAATCTAAGATCAGAGAAAGGCTTTGAACTTTCAATGCTTCGGCATCCAACTTAAGGGAACTTAGAAAGGTTCAATTTATTTAAAGGGAGCTTAGTGAGATAGAATCAGCGTTCTACACCCCCAGTATCCCAATTCGTTCAATTAAACCCAACAAGAACATCAAAGAACAGATTCATTAATTCATACATCAGCTAGCAGTAAATATTAGCCACTACACTAGTTAAATTAACTGGAATCACTACTCAGATAACACATATAGCCAAAAATATCGAAGGTAGGGAGAGCAAAAACATACGGTACCATGCGAGGGTAAATCCTATGCCATATTTCTGATGTGTACCAGAAGAAATGAAATGTGATGAATTACAAAGGGAAACAAAGACAGAGATAGAAAAACATCACCGCTGCTTTAAATCAGGATCCAAAAAAATGTGCTTGTCATATCAAAGAGCAACACCAGTCATGTAACAACATTGCCAACAATTTGATATTCAGTCTGAAAACATCTTCCTCAGCCTATCTTACAACTTTACACAGAGAACTATATCTCAAGAGAAACAGCTTACATTCCACAGATATCCAATCAACAACCTTTACAATGAGTTTCTTCATGAATTTTATAGTTGAAAGAGAGGCAGAGGAAGTAGATGAAACACTAAATGTAACATTAAAATAGAGTGGAAAAAGAGGGTCGAAGCCCATTCTGTTTTAATATCTATGCATTGATTTCTAGTACTCTTTGGATGAAAGAGTGGTCTTCAACAGGTTGAAATTTACTCCAGGTATGTTCTTGATGTACTTTGGTTGTAATACTCTACAGTAGTCTGGTGAATAAACAAAAAGGCTGATAAATGACTATGAGGTCTGCCATACTGTGTAACAAATGATCTGGTAGCATTAGGATTGTTGTCAGGGTGGAAATATTCTCGGGGACACGATGTAGAATAAAGACAGTATGGGTACTATGTCCTTTCTCAGGAGGAAACTTATGCTGATGTGAAACACTGTCAATATTGTTTTCTATGTGTTAGGCCTCTTTAGGCCTCCTGTATGATTCACAAGGTCTTCAATCTAGTACATTTTCCTTTAATATTGAATCGGAGCTTAAAATATTCAATTACAGGCATTAAACTTCTCTGATTATCCACTGATACTCTTTGCCGCTTCGTGACTGTCTCTGTCTGTGATATTTGAGCTATAATGATGCTGGAAATGTTTCACAGAGTTAAAATCTGTTCTTTAATGGAAATTTTTCACTCTAAACACCTTCCCAGGCGTTTCTCTGTAATATCAGGCTCTGAAAATGGCCTCTTCTGTGCTTTGTGCCACTATAATAGTGATTATGAGAAATGGAGGTTTCCACCGCCTGTACCCTGAAAAAACACATAAACTGTTAAGAAAATCCATGCGGTGGGAAGATAGATGTAGTGGAAGGCTGTAAAAATGGTAGCGCAATAGAGGCGAATGCTATGGATGCAATGGAAAGCGGCGGGAAAATGCAGTGAAACAGTAAAAATTGATCTGACGAAGGTTGAGCGAAATGAAAAAACTTTAATAAAAAACATTAAAGTTTTAATGTGGGGCGGAATGATATAAAATTCAATGTAAAACATGAAAATTTGACCTTTGATGCAATACAAAGGAAATGCACGAAAAACGTATGAAATGGTCGTGAATGGTGGGACACGGTCATGGCGAAGGGCGATTTGATATGGACAGTCAGATCTCAGGAGGAGATCGACGGTGGTGATGACCCATTGCAATGTTGAGGTCGCGCGATCAAAAAATGTACATGGAACGCAAGATGCAATGAGGGCCATTGATCTGCACCGATCAACGGTCGAGATATATTGATAGACTTTTGGGCATAGAAGTGGGGAAGTGGTTTGTTGAGCCCCAAAGATGTCCCTCTTTTCCACCACATTTCACTTCATTTCCTTTGACCCTCATCAAATACAGGCTTAAATGATCAATAGGATTTATCAGGATTACTTTAAGAATGTATATAATGACTAACTTGCTATGTTTTCATGATTTTGTTATTGTAGCAATTTTTGACTAGACTCGGCTACAGAACGCAGTCATTCTGTAGCCAGTTGCCTATTCCGCAGCCGTTCTCATGTTTATGCAGGTTCCAGGTGTCACCTCAAGGAAAAACACATATGGTCATATTCCACATCACTACCCCATCATTTCTTGCTCTCCATGAAGTCTGAGCTCAAGTCTACAGGTGGTTATGCACGTGGGAAACCAAAACTAGGAGACATAGTTCTAATAGGACAAGGGTTGTACAAATGTCCTTAATCATAGTACGAGGCCACCACCAGAGTCCTAGTTTGATTTTAGTTGGGAAATACAATTATTCTTGTTTTATCTCAAAGACAGTTATGTAATTTTGTTATAAGTATGGCTCGGGAGACCGAGAAACAACTAGCTAGATTTATGTTTTATTGCTAGATCTTAGAAGACCGTAAATACTATGTTTTGAAGAATTTATCCTTTAATGAAAGAAGCATCACTTTATTGCAAGATCTCAGTCAATATTGAGTAGATTTGCGTGCTAATCTGGTGGTAGAGGGCCCCTGCTACCTGAGAAGCTTTGTTCACATGGTTTAGATAACTAACTTAGCCTTGTTTCACTCTTAGTTTAATCAATTTTCTGAATGTTGTGTTTTTATACTTACTTGCAGCGGATGCCACAGTTAGTCTTATCCTTACAAACTCTTCCAAAATAACACTAACATTGGATGGGATATAGCTGTATTATTTAGGAGTTAGTTGCATTTCTCTGAACTTTATGATTTTATGCTCAATTACATCAGTTGTTACAGCTAGTCTTGTTCTTACAAACTCTTCCAAAATATCACTAACCCTGGATAAGACATAGCTGTGGTGTTTTAGAGCATTGTTGTGTTTTGTTGAATTGTATGCTTTCATGCTCATTTACATAACATGTTGTAGCCAGTCCTATTCCATAAATTATTCCAAAATACCACTAATTCCGAATGAGACAGAGCTGAGACATTTTAGTGATTAGTTGCATCTTTAGTCTAGTTGTAGTACTCCGGAGGTAGATGTCACTCTAGTTTAATTCTGTCACTGTGTTTCAAGTTTGATAATGGCACTCTAGTATAATTCTGTTCACTGCACTTTAATTTAGATTAGTGACATTCTAGTTCAGTTCCAGTGCACTGTATTTCAAAGTTAGGCTAAAAGCATTTTAGTTTAGTTGTGATCACTGTGTTTCAAGTTTGATCAATTGAATTCTAGTTCAGTGTTATCCATTGTTCTTTAAGTTGTGTTAACTGTCAAAATTAGACTTCACGGCCTTCATTTTTTACAAACTAATCTTGTTCTGACTTTCTATTAATGCATCATCATATGGACAGGAATGAATTAGTGATATCAGTTTAAGGCCTTGATTGTTCTGCAATCTTTTGCAATTTCACAAATAAGCCTTTTTCCCAAAAACTATTTTATAAAATCTCTAACTTTCGAATAAGGCTTAGTAGTGAGAAGAGGAGCTGCAGAATGAATTGATCTTAGCATGACAAGTTAATTCAGAGTAGAAATCTTATTGTGCTACAAATAGTCTTTTTCCAATTGTGTGTTCCAGTAAACGTTTAGCCATGGATGAGATTCTTTGTAATATTGTAAGATGTTTGTTTACTTAGGAGAACCTAATTTGTACTAAACTTGTCCTTTTCTCAAGCTATTCCAACATATTTCTAATGAATGAATTGGAAGAGTTTATGTTATGAGATATTGAGTTCATGTTGTGATTTATTTTCTTGCTATGAATCATTATCAAACTTTGCATTTTATGTTCTTTAGTATAGGTTTTGCTCTGTTTTTAGTGTGACCAACAACTGTTCTTTTTCAACATTTAGTTATTTTCCTTCTTAACATAAAACCAAAAACATCATAAAAACACTAAACACAACGTAGTGAGAAACAGATACCTAGGCACATATAGTGCACCTCACTTCAGCAGTTTACTGACCCTGGTTGATAATTTATGACCTCAATTTAGGAACACTAAGTTGAGAAAAACATTTTGGCACCGTTGTCGGGGAAGTGTAACTAGGTAGCCTTGTTTCTTACCTCCCGAAAACAATGACATGCGTAGAGAAAGAGACTCAAGGGGTAGATTCATAAGAAGCAGAAGCTTGATTCCTAGAACACCACTTGTTTCAGCAAGACCAAGAGCTAGCACATCTTCAACTCAAACCCACATTCCATCCTTTACTGATCCTAGACTCTCAGAGGACTTAAGATCAGATATTCCATTAGAAAGACCTTCCACCTCAGCCATTGAACCTGTCTTGGAAGAAGATTCGGGAACCCCTGCTAGGGACTTAAACCTTTCAACTTCCACAGAAGAATCAACTATGGCAGAAGAAAGGGGAGGAGGAGTTTTTAATGGAGAACACACACTATTTGGAGGGGGTAGAGGTAGAGGTAGAGGAGAAGGAGGTAGAGGTGCAGAAGGAGAAGGAGGCAGAGGAAGAGGTAGAAGAGAAATGGGAAGCTCTTTTGGGTTTCCTATAGTGGATGAAGAAACCAATACAACTATGAAAAAAATTTCACCTTCTGTCCTTCTAAAATTTTATGGACTTAAAAATGAAGATCCTGAAACCTTTCTATTTGAATTTTAAGTCCTATGTAGAACCTATGACTACTTACAAGATGCTCAAAAACTTAAACTATTTCCTTCAACATTGAAAGGAGCAGCATTGAAGTGGTTTATGAGTTTGATCAACAGTTCTATTAGGACATGGGAAGACATGAAACAAGCATTTCTAGAGAGGCATTTGGATTATTGTATGCCAGTCAACCATAAAGAGGAAGTGTTTAAAATGCTACAAAAAGAGGATGAAAATTTGGAAGATTTGTTAGAGAGATTTAACTACAACATTAAAAGAGCAAAAATGGAAAACCTAGACCAAGACACTTTGAAAGCTCTCTTGTTGAAGACAATTAGGGATGAATGGTTAGATATCCTTAACATGATGGTCATCTATATATCTACTATATATCTGCTCTCCCTTATTATTATTATTTTTGTACTATACTTGGTCATCCTAGTGCTGGGCAGCTTGCATCTCTCCTTCCATCTTTCTGTTGTCCTTCTGGTGCCAGGTACCTGTATTTGCTACTCGACTTTTTCTATATCCTTACTATTATTTCTACTTTCCCTATACTTCCTAGGTGCGCTGAAATAGCTGAATTATGTATCAACCTTTCAAGAGGGAAATCTAAAACTGTAAAAGGACCAAAAGACCCTGCTCTTGCAAGGGAAAGTAAGTCTGCTTCTGGGACAGTAAGTAGGGTAGAAATAGGACATATGCTTGATGAGTTCAAATCTGATATTCTTAGGGAGTCTCAGTGAAAAAACAAACACCCTTAAGTTACAAAACAAGCAAAAATCTGAATCTGATGCCTTAGCAATCTTTTGTCCCAAATGTAGAAATAAACATGCCTTGAGAGAGTGCCCTTTGGATGCAAAAGTTGTAGAGACTTGTGTAATTTGTTCATAAAAACATGAGATCAAGAATTGTCCTTCACTTCCTGGTCTTAAAGCTGTCTTTCAAGAAGATACTCCTACAAGTTCCACGTAATCTCTCAATTTTGTCTCCAGGAGGCCTTGGCAAGGACCTCAAACACAAGGATTTCGTGATCAATTGTATAATCAACCCCCACCAAATTGGAATTCTTGGTAGCAACCTTGGCCCCAATCACAAACTTGGGCGCAAGGAGCACAAAATCCCTATGGAAGATACTCTCAGTATTACCAATATCCACCATCCTATCCACCATATCCATATTTCCCTCCTCAACAAAATTTTCAACAAAATCCTCAAAAAAATTCTCAAAATCCACAACATCAAAATCAACCACTTCCATTACCATTTCCTCAGAAAAAAAATCAGTTGCCTGCCCAACCCATACCAAACCCCAACAATAAAAATCCTTAGAACACATACATTATAGAAGGCCAACAGTTTCCAACTTATTTGATCACTCCTTTAGACCTTAGTGATGTTCAACTTAGGTCTGGAAGAATACTAGAAAAGAGGAAACCTTCTGTAATCATACAAGAGAAAGACAATTCTGAGGAAGATTCTCTACGGGTAAATAAAATTCTTGAAGAGAACACAACTTTCCAAGACTCAAGCATTGAAAAATCAAAACAAAAAGAACCAATAATTTCAACTCCTATATTAGAGCAGCCATCAATATCCACTTCTACACCCCCCTTTCCAGAAAGATTACAAATTGATAGGGGTATAGAAAAACAAATTATGGTGCCTAATTATGATTTCCTAGATGAGCTGAGAAATGTTTGTATTAAGATCCCATTATTACAAGCCATCAAGGAAATTCCAATCTTAACAAAGATAATAAAGGAGTTGAGCATGAAGAAAACAAGAAAAAGAATGAGATAAAGAAAATTCAACTGGCAGGAAAAACAGCAGATATCATGATGGGTAAGATGGCTATTCCAAAGTATCTAGACCCAGGAAATCCAGTTGTTAAAATTCACATCAATGGAATTGAGATCCAAAACACACTTATTGATTTAAGAGCAGCAATCAATATCATGAGTAGACAAATCATGGATAAACTGAAACTTCCTAATCTTCTTTTTACACCCACATTATTACAATTAGCAGACAGATCTGTCATCAAACCTGATGGGGTAATAGAAGACATTCCAGTGTCCCTAGATTCTTGGGAATATCCTGTGGATTTTATGATCCTAACTCCTAAGAATAATATAAGGGGGCATCCTATTATATTAGGAAGACCTTGGTTAGCTAAAGCTGATGCTTTCATTAGTTGTAGATCCGGTGATATGTACATCTCTGATGGTAGTTCAACCAAGAAATTTACCTTGTATCCTCTAGCAAAAACAATTACAGAATTAGATGATACTCAATGGATAGAGGATGAAGAAGACTTACAACCTCTCTTCACAATTTCAGAAATTAGTGAAGATAGCTAGATTCTGAATACCTTAGAAAACTTTGAATCCTCTTTGGAATACAAACGTGAACAATTTCAAGAAAAATCTAACATTGAGTTTTTATCATCAAGGCAGATGTCTCTCTATTCCATGGATAAATTTGGTAGCTCTACAATTGAGATATTTCCAGGCAAAACCTTAAACATAAACAAGAACCTAGAGAAATCTCAACAAGAAAGGCTAGTCCGAATATTACGAACATTCTTGCACCATATAGGAGTACACGTGCCAGAAGTGTTAAGTCCCTATATTAATAGTGTAGCCCCTTATTATGTTAGTGTAGCCCCCCTTATTGTTATTATTGTACCCCTGTAACCCCCATATTGTTATTATTGTGCCCTTACATTATTATTGTTAGGTCGGCTAGGATTACATTGTAGCCCCACTAGGATTATATTGTGGCCCCATGGACTCCTATATATAGAAGGAGGTTTTGTTCATTTGTATCATCCAAGAATTGTTCATTTATGTAATGTATTGGAGGTTTCCCCCTCGAAGTGGCTTATTTCTAAGGCGTTGATATCTCTTTTCTTCTATTTTGGAGTTGGTTACACAACGAAAGGGATAAACCCAGAACTTGAACTCATCACATCTATATAGAGAGAAAAATTACAATAATCAAACAACCTCGAAGACGGATGAATCCAAATCTTAGGAGGTTATTTAAGGAAGAATTGCAGAAATTGTTAAATATTAACTTTATCTATCCCATTTTAGATAGTCAGTGGGTTTCTCCTTTGGTAATTGTGCCAAAGAAAAATGGTAAATGGAAGGTATGTATTGACTACCGGGAATTAAACAAATCTACTCTTAAAGATCATTTTCCCTTACCTTTCATAGATCAGGTGTTAGATACATTAGCTAGAAAAAAGTACTTTTCATTTCTAGATGGGTTTACTGGTTATAACCAAATTCAGGTAGCACTTGAATATCAAGGAAAAACCACATTTACCTATCCTTGGGGAACCTATGCTTACCGAGTATTGCCATTTGGACTATGCAATGCACCTGCAACATTTCAAAAGGAAGTACTAGGAATATTTTCAGATCTAATACATGATTGTGTAGAGTTTTATATGGATGATTTCACAGTTGTAGGCTTGATGAAGAAGCCTTATGAACTTGATTTTTAAAAAAGATGTAAAGAAGAAAATATTTCACTAAGTCATGAGAAGTGTTTTATGATGTTTACCGAAGGAATTGTTTTGGGGCATCACATTTCAGTGGATGGGATTAGAGTTGATGAGTCAAAAGTTGAATTCATCTCTAACTTATCTGCTCCAAGTTGTCAAAAGGATGTTATGATTTTTCTAGGATTTACAGGATATTATCGAAGGTTTATAGAAAACTTCACCAAGATAGCATCTCCACTTTTCAAACTACTTACCAAAGAATGTGAATTCAAGTGGAATCCTGATTTCCAGTTAGCCTTTGAGACCCTGAAAACAAAAATATCTACAGGCTTTTTTATTTTTAAGAGACCTAGCTGATGCCTTTTCATATTTAACATATGCCTGGAATCAGCTCTAGGAGCGAATTGGGGCAAAAAGACCCGATTCCTTATGCCATCTACTATACAAGTAAAAATTTGACCCCTTCGGAGTTAAATTATACTATAACTAAAAAAGAGTTCTTAGCTGTTGTTCATGCCATAAATAAATTCAGACACTATATAATAGGCTATGAAACTTTTGTTCACACAGATCACTCTGCAATTAAATATCTAATGAAAAAATCAATTACTAATGGCAGAGTCATAAGATGGTTATTGCTTTTACATGAATTCAACATTACCATTCTAGATAGGCCTGGAAAACAAAACACCGTATCTGATTTCCTATCTAGACTCCAAAACATTAAAGACAACACTCTAGTTGAAGATCAATTCCCTGATGAATATATTTTTTCAATTTCTACTCAAACTCCTTGGTTTGCTGACATTGCTAATTATTTAGCTTCAGGGAAATTTCCTTCAATAATGAATGCAAGAGATAAAAGAAAGATCATTTATGACAGTGCAAAATATTCATGGGTTGCTAATGAGTTATAAAAAACAGGTCCAAACTTTATCATTATGAGATGTGTTCGAGAAGATGAGATGCCTTAGATTCTCAAGGCATGTCATGATGAACCTTGTGGTGGAAACTTTGTTGATAAAAGGACAACTTATAAGATCCTTCATTTGGGATATTATTGGCCATCCCTTTTTAAGGATGCTAAAGAGTATGTCAAAAGGTGTGGCCAGGTTACTGGTGAGGAAACCTTCTCCTTCGGGTGAAATGCCATTGCAGCCTCAAGTACATATTGAACCTTTTGAGAAATGGGCTTTAGATTTTGTAGGACCTATTATTCCTCCATCAAGACAAAATAAATATATATTAGTTTGCACTTATTATGTTACCAAATGGGTAGAGGCCAAGCCATTACTTTCTGCTACTGAAGCATCTGTAGTTAATTTTCTTTTTGAGGATATTTTTACTCATTTTAGTGTCCCAAGGGGAAATTGTTAGAACAAAGGAGCTCAATTTACATCGAAAAGCCAATGGAACAAATGATGGAGAGGTACAAAATCGGTTACGGAAAGTATACTCCTGTCTGTCCACAAGAAGGAAATGGTCGAGTGGAATCTACTAATAAGGTCATTCAAGGGATCCTAATGAAGACTGTTCATTTGCATAGAAGAGATTGGGCAGATAGGCTTCCTAGAGCCTTATGGGCCTATAGAACTACATGGAGGAGCACAACAGGCCATACTCCTTATGAACTTGTTTATGGAAAGCAAGTTTTGTTTTCCATAAGAGTTCCCGATTCAAACTTTCAAAATGGCAGTTCCGTTGAGACTTCGTCTAACGAATACAGCACAGATTGGAGCAGATTAATGAATTGGATGAGATCAGATAAGATGCAGTTCAGAAAAAAAAGTATAGTCCAATAGCAACGGACTAGATGGAATGATAAGTACATCAAGGAAAAGAAGTTCAAAGAAGGTGACTGGGCTCTCTTGTTTGATTCAAAGTTCAAGGATTTTCAAGGTAAATTTCAAACACATTGGCTTGGGCCATATGAAATTATAAGAATTTTTGACAATGGAGCAATAAAAATCAGGACAATAGATGAAGAGAAGGTCACTTTTCTTGTAAATGGTTATAGATTGAAGCTGTATCACAAGCCACTTTCAAGAGAAGAATTTGTCAAGAGATTTCAGGAAAACAGTGATGTGAAGTTAATGAAGAAGAATTTTTCTTCTTCATCAACTTAGTTGAATTTTCTGAATTCTGAAGCATAAAAAATTAAAAAAATTAAAAATAAATAAATAAAAAAATAAAAAATAAAAGTATAAACATGAAAACTAATCACTGATTAGCATGTTTATACAGAAAAGATAGAGTGAAAATCATAATCTTTCTGACACTTTAGCTTTTCAAATTTGTTCTTTTTCTGCAAGTAGTTATTACAAAATCATAAGTGCAAACCCATATTTCACTTATGATTCATTACATTCTATTCATCCATACTTCATTTCATTCCATTCATCCATACTTCATTTCATTCCATTCATCCATACTCCACTTCAATCCATACTTCATTCATTTCATTCCATGGTCCACCTCATTTTCATCTCAGAGTTTTATGAGTGATTTCTTTCTGCAATTGAATAATACAGATCATAAGTTGCAAGCCATTTTCCATACTTCACTCCACTTCATAATTGTGATTCATTTCATTCCATTATTCACTTCACTCATACTCCATTACACCATACTTCATTATCCATTTTTTACTCATTTCATACAAACATTCCATTCATGCTTCAAACCTTTCCATTCCATGTTTTAAGACTTCTACAGGTACATTCTGCAATCAGTCAGACATTCTGCAGCCAGAGATCCTGAAGGAACTATCCAGTAATCACTTGATTGAGCAACAAATTGATCCTGCATATCCAAGACAACAAGAAAAATCAAAGGAGTTATGAGGACTGAAGACCAATGACTTTCAAAGGAGGACAAGGCATATCAAAACCAAAAGGAAAAAAATCAAAGGAAAGGCAAAGGTAAAAGTTATGAAATTATTATGGTAACAGATCATGAAAGTTTAGCATAGTTAAGTCATGTATGATTCAAAAAGGTTATTTTAATTATTCATGTTGATCATGCCTATCAAACTTATCATAAAAACTTTGGACAAAATTCCTTCCATCTTTCCATATCCGATCATCATTTAAAACTTAACGGTTAAGTACTGAAGTGATTTGATCAGTCACGTCACTAGGCCAAAGTATTTAATGATGATTTTGAATTTCCCACAAAATATCTCCGTGGTCTTTTCTTCCGTGATAATTCTCAACTCATTAATCCGTGTGAATCACCCTCACCGCATTATACTCATTTCATAACTACTCCATATCATTTCTTTCCACAGCCACTTCTTAGCCATTCCAGTCTGTAAAACAGAGGAAACATCCGTGGAGTAAAAAAACATTTCTTTAATAGCCATTTTCACCGTGAGCAGAGGAGCAGTAATTTGAAGGTTGAAAAGATAAGTTATGGGTCTCATAGTAAGAACTGAACCAGTTGGAACCAAGTACTTGGAAGGCTATCCACAAATCAGAGAAATGCTACAGCAGGCTGGGTGGTTGAAATTTTTAGAAAAATTCAATGGTTTTCACAAAGAGGTGACTAAAACATTTGCACGGTCCTTCAATGGAGCGGAGGTCAAAATAGGAGATTTTAAATTCACCATTACAGAGGCTTTCATTGCAGAAGCAACGGAATTACCCAGGCAAGGATAAAAGTGGTTCAAAAATAGGGAATTTCATAACGAGGCATGGAGGAAAATACTCAAAGCACCAGGTATGGATGTTTCCATTTTTAAGAAAGGTATTCCTAGCTCTGCACTGAAGAATAAATGGAGGAACATGTTGCTCATTTTGCAAAAAATTATAACTTGTGAAGGAATATTTGGTACCCTCTATGTTTATCATATTCAGTTAATGATGCATTTCTTAGGAGAGGAAATCAATTTTCCCTTTTTCCTACTTCATAGTCTGAAAATAATGGCCTCAAATGTACAAAAGAGGGTTCAATTTCTGGAAACAACCTTGTATCACCATGGGTTAGTCAAAATCTTAATTGAACATCATTTGGGAAAAATGGGAGACAATTGGGATGAGTTTCTAGTAAGGAATCATTTTGAGGAACCCAAGGAATCTCTGAAGGTAAACCCATAAGAAGAAGCAGGAGAAAGGAAATTTCCAAGGCTGTTGAAACTAAAACTGGTAAATCAATACAAGAGAACAGTGAAGAGATGATTTCTGAGAAATTGGCTCAAATTAAAAAGCAGCTTAAGAAGGAAAGAATAATAAGAGAATATGCCAAAGACAGAGGAGAAGGGCCATCTCAACCGAGACGGAGCCACAGGCTTAGAGGAATACTGAAGAAAACAGAGGTTAGACAAACTGGAATCATAAACATTGAGGATGAAGAAACACCTACTGCTAGATCACCTGACTATCAGTATGAGGAGGATTTTGATGAAGGAGCTCCTGAAATAGACCTAACACAACAAGAAATTTACAATCATGTTGAGACACTAGAGAAGAGAGCTTCAGAAAGTAGAGACAGAACTCCTAGTCCACCAAAATCTGCAATTGATATGCTAAGAAGAGATAAATATGAGTTAGAAGTACTCAATAGGCATATCAAGAATGAGAATGAAATTTTAAGGGAGCACGTTAAGCTGAAAGGTGATATGAATACAACTCTGTCTCTACAAATGAAAAATTTACACAAGGCCAGTGAAAGATTGAAGAAGAAAAACAAAAAGTTAAGCAGGGCACTTACAAATTTGAGATTCAAGTTAGTCATAAGGAAGCCCAGAAGGCCATTGACTGTCAGGAAAAGCAGAAGAAGAGGCTTAGATGTCCTAGCAAAGGTCTCAGAGTACATGGAATAGTTGCATGAGGACATGCAAAAGCCTTGCAGTGGGGGTACGTTGAGCCCCAAAGATGTCCTTTTCCACCACATTTCACTTCATTTTCTTTGTCCCTCATCAATTACAGGCTTAAATGATCAATAGGATTGATTAGGATTACTTTAAGAATGTATATAATGACTAACTTGCTATGTTTTCATGATTTTGTTATTGTAGCAATTTTTGACCAGACTCGGCTACAGAACGCAGTCATTCTGTAGCCAGTCGCCTATTCCGCAGCTATCTTCATGTTTACGCAGGTTCCAGGTGTCACCTCAAGGAAAAACACATATGGTCGTATTCCACATCACTCCCCCATCATTTCTTGCTCTCCACGAAGTCTGAGCTCGAGTCTACAGGTGGTTATGCACGTGGGAAACCAAAACTAGGAGACAGACCTCTAATAGGACAAGGACTGTACAGATGTCCCTAATCATAGTACGAGGCCACCACCAGAGTCCTAGTTTGATTTTAGTTGGGAAAGACAATTATTCTTGTTTTATCTCAAAGACAGTTATGTAATTTTGTTATAAGTATGGCTCGGGAGACCGAGAAACAGCTAGCTAGATTTATGTTTTATTGCTAGATCTCAGAAGACCGTAAATACTCTGTTTTGAAGAATTTCTCCTTTAATGAAAGAAGCATCACTTTATTGCAAGAGCTGAGTCAATATTGAGTAGATTTGCGTGCTAATCTGGTGGTAGAGGGCCCCTGCTACCTGAGAAGCTTTGTTCATATGGTTTAGATAAGTAACTTAGCCTTGTTTCATTCTTAGTTTAATCAATTTTCTGAACTTTGTGTTTTTATGCTTACTTGAAGCGGATGCCACAGTTAGTCTTATCCTTACAAACTCTTCCAAAATACCACTAACATTGGATGGGATACAACTGTAGTATTTTAGGAGTTAGTTGCATTTCTCTGAACTTTATGATTTTATGCTCAATTACATCAGTTGTTACAGCTAGTCGTGATCTTATAAACTCTTCCAAAATATCACTAACTCTAGATGAGACATAGCTGTGGTGTTTTAGAGCTTTGTTGTGTTTTGTTGAATTGTATGCTTTCATGCTCATTTACATAACATGTTGCAGCCAGTCCTGTTCCATAAATTATTCCAAAATACCACTAATTCCGAATGAGACAGAGCTGAGACATTTTAGTGATTAGTTGCATCTTTAGTTTAGTTGTAGTACTCCGGAGGTAGATGTCACTTTAGTTTAATTCTGTCACTGTGTTTCAAGTTTGATAATGGCACTCTAGTATAACTCTGTTCACTGTACTTTAAGTTAGATTAGTGACATTCTAGTTCAAGTTCCAGTTCACTATATTTCAAAGTTAGGCAAAAAGCATTCTAGTTTAGTTGTGATCACTGTGTTTCAAGTTTGATCAATTGCATTCTAGCTCAGTGTTATCCATTGTTCTTTAAGTTGTGTTAACTGTCAAAATTAGACTCCACGACCTTCATTGTTTACAAACTAATCTTGTTCTGACTTTCTATTAATGCACCATCATATGAACATGAATGAATTAGTGATATCAGTTTAAGGCCTTGATTGTTCTGCAATCTTTTGCAATTTCACAATTAAGCCTTTTTCCCAAAAACTATTTTAGAAAATATCTAAATTTCGAATAAGGCTTAGTAGTGACAAGAGGAGCTGCAGAATGGATTGATCTTAGCATGACAAGTTAATTCAAAGTAGAAATATTATTGTGCTACAAATAGTCTTTTTCCAATTGTGTGTTCCAATAAAATTTTAGCCATGGATGAGATTCTTTGTAATATTGTAAGATGGTTGTTTACTTAGGAGAACCTAATTTGTACTAAACTTGTCCTTTTCTCAAGCTATTCCAACATATTTCTAATGAATGAATTGGATGAGTTTATGTTATGAGTTATTGAGTTCATGTTGTGATTTATTTTCTTGCTATGAGTCATTATCAAACTTTGCATTTTTTGTTCTTTAGTATAGGTTTTGCTCTGTTTTTAGTGTGACCAACAACTGTTCTTTTTCAACATTTAGTTCTTTTCCTTCTTAACGTAAAACCACAAAACCAAAAACATCATAAAAACACTAAACACAACGTAGTGAGAAACAAATACCTAGGCACATATAGTGCACCTCACTTCAGCAGTTTACTGACCCTGGTTGATAATTTATGACCTCAATTTAGGAACACTAAGTTGAGAACAACATGGTTTTCGGGATCAAAACTGTTGTTTTCGCGCAGCCAAAAGCGAGTAAGGTGGTTTTTTCTTTTGGAACGCGATATGGGTCCCCAGTTGACACATGGCTCTGAAAAACAGCCCATATCGCGTAAATTCTAACTGTTAAACGTTGGACACCAAAACTGCGTGATATTGTTGTGGAACATTGGATTTGGGCCCGTGAGATCTGACGGCGATGGAGGAGCGCGATCTGAGGAGATGCACAGTCGGTTAAAGTGGGGTCAGGCAGACGATGGTTTCATTGTGGGTCGTTCGATCTTATGCGACGAACGGTCGAGATTTGGAGAGAGAGAGTGCACAGGTGGAGGATTGGTTAGTGGGCGGGAGAAACAGTGACCATCGGATTAAAGGAGATGGACAGTTGCGATCTAATCGGAGGGAGAGAGATTGGAGAACCAAAACTATGTTGGGAGATGAAGCGATTGCATCTGGACCGTTAGATCTGTGGGGGATCGACGGCTATGATTGGATCGGAGGATGACCAATCAGGGCATCGGGCAGAGTGAGGAGAGATCTGGGCCGTAGGATTAAAATTATTGGATGACTCAGATTAAATCGGGGCGCACCAATCGAGAGGGATCAAGAGTGCGGGATTGGTGCGATTGGCGGTGCTCCGATTTGCGTGATAGTTGTCAGATCAGGGTGGTAGATCGATGGTCGGCATGCAATCAGTGGGATAAAAAAGGGGGACGAGGGCACATTGAGACTTGTGATGACCGTTGGATCTATTCCAATAAACGGCAGAGATCGTCTCAAAAGCCGACAGACAAATACACTTTCGCATCGGAACTTTTTGTTTTGCAAAGAGAATAGGCGCTCCAACCAATCCCCCCGATGCGATAAGCACCTTTTGGACTAGCGCTTGGTCTTAGCACTCGGGTTTATGTGGGGAGGTGGTTAAGGGGGTAGGCCGAAAGGGGCTAAGCCTATCATAGAGTAAAATATGGGTTTTTTAGCCAAAAAACAGAGTTTTTAAGGCTGAACAGAGGTTTCGATAGGGGAATAAAGGGGTTTTAAAACCAACTGAAGGAATTTCACTTGGTTTAAAGGAGGAATTAGATGGTTTGGAAGACTTAGGAGGGATTTTTGGGGGGTTTAAAGGGGAACTTTGAAAATGGGAAAAGAGGGTAAAATGGGGAATTTTGCAGAGATACAAGGGGCAGACGAAGGCTTTTCAAAGCACAATTTTTTCACAGACAGTGAGGATCTTTTCAAAGGTGAAGGGCACACAGAGGCTTCAAGGATGAGAGATTTTCATAGGAAATGTATCTCTTGAAGGCTCATGAAAACAATTTGGCCACCTTTTTGCTTGCCAAAATTTCATAGGTGGCCAATAGGAATAAGATATAAAATAAGAGTATGAGTAGGAGAGAAAGGTGGGGAGGGAATATAGGAGGGGAAAACCAATGTTGAAAAAAGCAGCAAGAAATTCTCAATTTGATTTTTCCTTTATTAAATTGAGAAAATTTGAATTTCCACATCAACACACAACTTGGGTGATTTTTACAGAGGTTTCATGGCTCTTTTCACTCAGTTATCTTATTAAATTAGAGTTAGAGGAGTTATATTTCAGTTAAGAATTTTTATTGCTAATTTGTAGCAATCAAGGTCAGTTATTTCAAGTTGTTTTCAGGTAAACTAGTTCTAATTATTGAAGGAACTAGTGGAAGGCTAGTTGTGTAGTGGGACTTTAGTCAAACTCAGTGATCATCCAGTAAACTGATAAATCAGTCCAAAATAGCTAGTGAATGCAGAGAATTTGAGTTCCCTAGCCGTGCTGGATATTCCAAGGTAGTGTAACACCAGTTGTAGACTACTATTGAGTGTATAGGTGTTGCATGTAGTCAGATGATGAACCATGGGAATTACATAATCCATTTTGGATAAATTACTAAATAATATAGGCCTAATTTCTCAAGGAATTGCGTAAGGAAATAGGGGCTCAAACAAAGGCATAAATTGACTAAGCCTGGGTCAGATATTTTGAGTGAGTAGAGAGATAGGTTATTCACTTGCAAGTTGTGATTAATTGAGCAAATAAATTGTAATACATATCTATTCTTTATATTAATGCAAACATGCGAGGGGTTTTTTAGTAGATTTTTTTCCCCTAAAAAAATATTGTGTGCATGTGTCTTATTATTATTGCATGTCTAGGATTATTGTTCTAGGTTGTGAATTGATTTTTGTAGAACAATAGAGAAGGTTTGTGTCTTGTGATTTTAATTAAAACTTTGTAAGAAATAGCAAATATACATCATAATTTCTACATGGTATCATAGCAAGATTCACATTAGAGTGGGAATTTGGAATTTGTTTCTCAGGGGATCAAATTTGGAGTTCAATGTAGTAGGATCTCTTTAGAGATGAGAAGACAACCTTCAACGTGCTAAGGATAGAGTATGCCTTGGAGGGAATCTCTAATTTCATCGCATGGAAGGATCACATGGAGGTGGTATTAGATAACAATGGATTTCTAGAATAAATCTAGGCAGATGTTGGAAAACCAACGTAATATGATGCCCAAAGCCTTGCTCAGTGGAAGAAATATGTTGTAAGGTGAGGAGAATAGTATTGGAGGGAGTACGGGATCACATTGTCTCAAATATAAATGGGAAAGAAACTTCATTCTCAATGTGGGAAGAATTGAAAAATTGATCGATAATAATAGTGACCACAAGAATCTGGCGCTTAAGGATAAACTTTGAAATATCAAGATGCATAAGAATGAAAATATTTTGCAGTATCTAAGCATGTTCACACAATGTCGTGATGAACTTGGCGAGGTTGGTGCAAATGTTGCAAAATATTACTTGGTATGCATATCCCTTATAGGCCTTCCCAAGAGCTTCCATAGCTACCAAGATTCGATGAATGAGATGGAGAAGCTACTGAATTGGGAACACTTATGGTCTGATTTGGTATAGGAGGAAATAAGGTGGAATACCAGAGATGGGAATTCATCCAAGGGCGAGGATGAATAAAACTTTGCATTGGTTGGAAATGGAAAGAAGGGAAAAGAGAATAAATCGCAATCCAAACCAGAGTCCAACCAAGGAGGAAAGAAGAAATATTTGTACAAAATTAAATTCTTCCATTATCATGAATTAAGGCACTATGCCATGAAGTGTCCACAAAAAAGGGCAAGAAATAATACCTCAGGAGGAGCAGCAGGTGAAGCCTTAGCTTATGATAGTTTGAGCTTGACTTTATAATTATCACATGCACACATTGACGGGGAGCGTGTGGTACTTGGACTCAAGTGCATCATTCCACATGACAGGGTGTAGATACCTTTTCAGTGACCCGGAGGAGAAATATTTACAGATGCACATCGAGCTAGGGAACGACATAAGGTGCAACGTGACCTAGATTGGTACAATCAGCTTTCACAGGGAGTCGAGATCCCCTCTCAAATTCAAGGATGTCATGTTCGCTTTGGGCCTAAAAAAATATCATCTCTATTGGAGTTTTAGAAGATCATGGTTATGATGTGATAATCAACAACGGAAAGGAATTTTGAGACACTACCTTGGGACAGGTGAAGTAGATCAGGGTTCGTGTTAACAAATTGTATAAGCTATATGTGGAGGATTGTGTTGTATTAAGCACTAAGGCATAGAAAGTGCATATCCTTGATGTCAATGAGCCTTGGCATAGAACACTTGACCATTTTCATCATGGCACCTTGAATATTATTCAATAAATAACCACTGGTCTCCCCAAAAGAGCACTTGAGAAACAAGATGTATGCAAAGGAGGTACCTTTGGGAAGTACACAAAATACATTCCATGATTGGGACAACAAAGCACATCCAGTCCTATAGAGGATCTACTCTGATGTCTCTGGACCTTTCTCGACAGCCTCCACTGCTAGACACAAATATTTTTTCATTTTTATTAATGACTTCTAATGGAAGTGTTGGATCATTTTCATGTGGAAGAAAGATGAGACATTATCCAATTTTGTAGAATTCAAGGCACTGGTTGAGAAAGAAATCCACAAGAAGGTGAAGTCTCTCAGGAGCGATGAGGGAGGTGAGTACGTGTCGAATGAATTTAAATTCTTTGTTTTGAAAGAAGGAATTCGACGAGAGTTGACAACATCCCACAACCCACAATAGAATGGGGTGGCTAAGAGAAAGAACCATAGCCTTGTGGGAGTAGCGAGAGCGATGTTGCATGACCAAGGCATACACATGCACTTGTGGGAAGAGGCATGCAACACAATAATGTATTTGCAAAATGATGTAGGTGGATATTGGTGGAAACCTACCTATTACACTCAGGGCCATACCATTTCTTCTTTCAGTTTTTTAGTTTCCTTAATTGTAGAACAGTTTACTATTTTTAGCAGTTTTTCGGGTCTTGAACTTTGAGAGCTGTTTTGAGGCCCTAAACGATGTTTTTTGGAAAAACCGGGAGCAACATGGAATTTCCTTCAATTTTTCTCAAATCAAAATTTGTAGTCCTCAGATAGATATTTATAACGAGCTATTATGCCCGTCAAACATAGATCGTATGCCAAAGTTACGTCCCCGGGAAGATTGATGTACCAATTTACCCAAACGGGGCCCATAGTTTTGGCGCTTCATCTCCTAGGGTTATATTTTTGGATGTTTAGGGTTTCCCATTGTTTCTAAATAATAAATAGGCCCTCGAGCCTCATTGTAACATAGTTCAGAGGTCTATAGCCATCACATATCTTCTCAGAGACAAGCTACCAACGCCCTAGCTAGTTTATTTCCATTCTGTCTGTAAAAATATTTTAGTTCTTTGATATAAATGAAATAAAGTTTTATTTCCACTGCATATTTGTATTTATGATTATATGTGTATTCTGTTGTGTTCCTGCATAAATCCATATCAGTGGTATCAGAGCAGTCTGCTCTTTCTCAATCCTTCTTTACATGTCCCCAACGAGGTCGGGGTATAAGGAGTTAGGGCTTGATCTTGTTGAACCTTGGCAAGATAAAACTCGCAAAACCCAAAAACCACCCATGGTGGAAGAAAATAAAGATGAGGGAGCAGGAAATACTATCAAAATATTGCTCCAAGAGGCCCTCGAAAAACAAAGGAATGTGATGATGGATAACTTTTCCCAGATCCTTCAATGACTGCCCACTGGCAGTGCATCTACATCCGGCATCCACTCTGGAGGCGCAACTCCTTTTAAGGTACAATTAAACTTTGAAATTCCCATATTTTAGGGCCAAATAGATGCAGACACCATAGATAGATGGTTGAATCTATTAGAAGGATATTTCACGGTTCATGACTTTTCTGACCGGGAGAAGATTGTTTTTGCACTCCTCAAAGCTACCCCCCATGTCAAGGACTGGTGGTAAACCTAATGTGAGAAAAAGGACGAAGGGGAACCCTATCTGTTCTCGGTCGTACCACTTGGAATTCTTTCTGAGACACCATCAAGGAAAAATATTATCCCATGGGGAGATATGAGGACAAGCACATATAGTGGAATACATTGTAGCAGTAAAGGGATCAAGATGTGCATGAGCTGACGAATATGTTCCATACCCTGCACAAAAATTTGAATATCAAATATTCATAGAAACATTTGGTGTTGAAGTACCGCACTTGTCTGTAGATATACATTCATGAGGAAATGGAGTTCCTCGACATCTCCTCACTTGGTACGACATATATGTATGCTACCAAGATTGAGCTCAAACAAAAGAAGCTAGAATTTGGATCAGTGAATAAAAAGCAAGGGAAAGGTGCCCCCAAACCATAGAACAAAGGAAAAAGCCAAGGCATGGTGGCCCAACATAAATTACCAAAGCCGCAAGTAAAGAGCTACGTCGTGAAGCCGAAGAAGGACAGGGAAAGTGGTGTGAGTTCCATAAGAGATCCACTGACAACACAAGTGAGTGTCGGACCAAGAAGTCACTAGTGGTCGAGATGAGGGCTTTTGAATCAGAGGCATTATTTAACTCTAAATAGTAACCTAATAAGGGGAATGAAAAAGGGAATCATATTATTGATGCAGATCCCAACGTCGCCATTGCCACCAAGAAGATCTAGAAGGAGGAACTGGAAGATTTAGAGGAGAAGTTGCACCTCTTCCACTCTCAAATGTGGGTAAAGGGTTCCCTGCTACAGTTCATTGTCAACAATGGGAGACAAAAGAACCTCATTTCAGTAGATGTCATGAAGCAATTGGGCTTGCCAACCACAACACACCCACAACTGTACACCATCAGGTGGCTCCACCAAGGACGAGATCTTTGTGTCAGTTAGCAGAGCCGCCTTCCCTGCAGCATCAAGCCCTTCACGGATGAGGTATTGTGTGAAATTGCTCCTCTTTATGTTTGTGATGTATTATTAGGCGAACCATACTTAAGGAAGCGACATGTTGTGTATGAGTCCCAACCACACGTTGTTATTGTTACTTTAAGAAATAAGTTGTACAGGATACTAGAGGTACCACCACCTGTCGCTATCTCTTTGGTTATTACAAAGCAATGCAGTAAGATCATTTCCAAAATGAGTAAATTTATTTTCATGATGATCTGCCCTCAGGGAAAGAAGAATACTGTGGCCACGACCTCTAGGCAAGTCTCCTCTGCATGACAACAACAAATGGACAAGGTCGTGGAGGAGTACGAGGACATACTCACCTCACCCACAAGGGTGCCTCTGCACTTTCAGGTCAAGCACCACATCGATCTGACCCCAGGGACGTCGCTGCCTAATGGACCGATCTATCAACGCTCTGTTCTGTAGAACGACAAAATCAAGAGGAAGATTTAGGAGTTGTTGTAGAAATGTCACATCCGGCCGAGTTTGTCGCCCTATGGGAGCATGATCGTTTTGGTACAAAAGAAGGATGGGGCTTCGAGACTCTATATTGACTATCAGGAGTTGAACAAGATCATTGTCTGGAATATGTACCCGATCCCACAGATTTATGACCTTTTGGACCAACTCAAAGGGGGAAAATATTTTAGCAAGATCTACTTGAAGTCTAGGTATCACCAGGTACCAATCGAAACCTCTGATGTGTGGAATCTTGTCTTCAAAGCGAAGGAGGGCCTTTTCGAATGGCTGGTCATGCCTTTCGGGTGAACGAATGCTCCTAAAATCTTTATGAGGCTGATGGATGACATCTTTTTTCCATTCACCAACTCATTTTTAGTAGTGTACTTGGATGACATCCTGATCTTCAGCCAAACTTGGGAAGAGAACCTCTATAGTGCCTGGTAAAATAACTATAGATTTTAGCAAAGATATAACATTTGATGAAGATGAAACTCTTTGAAAAACCATAGAGACACCTCCTTCTAATGTTGATGCACAAGAAGATCCCAATCCTGAGCCTGATATTGCAGATGAACTTATGGATCTCATGGAATCCTTGGATCCTTCACCATGTTCTATAAAAAAATGATTATGGTTTCATGACACTTTACATGATGTTGATAGACTTGCTTCTCCCCAAGGAACCTTCATATAAATCAAGAAACCATGTCAGTTCTAGGAATATGTGGTCCCCATTAGAAACATTATTAAGGCTGAACCATGCAAATTTGAAGAAGCTGTGAAGGCTCATGTGTGTAAATATGTAATGGATGAAGAACATGATTCCATCATTCATAATGATGTATGGGAAGTGCTTTCAAGACACCAAGGTAAATTTGTTGTGTCTTCTAAATGGTTGTATAGAATTAAACATGGTGCTAATGGAAATATTGAAAAATATAAAGCTTGATTTGTGGCTAGAGGGTTCTCTTAGAAAGATGTAGTAGACTATGATGCAATATTTACACGTGTTGCCCATTGTACAACCATCTGATCTATTTTGGCTCTATTTTCTAGCCAAGGATTGTCCCTTCACAAAATTAATGTGAAGATTGATTTTATGTAAGGCTTCCTCCAGGAAGATGTATTTGTGGAGAAACCACAAGGATTTGAAGTACATGACTCAAAAAATCATGTGTGGATACTTAATAAATCCCTCTATGTTTTGAAGCAAGCTCCAAGATCTTGGTATGCCTGCATTGGTAACTTCTTGATGAAGTTTGGTTTTAATAGAAGTAATGTTGATCCAAATCTATACTTCAAGAAAATCTATGGTATGCCTTTTCATTTTGGTATTATATGTTGATGATTTATTTTTGACCAGTGGTGAACCTCTTATCCTCTAGTGTAAGAGGGAGTTAGTTTATAAATTTGAAATGAAAGATATCCTTTTGATGCACTACTTTATGGGTCTTGAAGTATGGGAGAAGCATGGTGAGATTTTCCTTTCTCAAGGAAAATATGTTGTCAAGCTACTATAAAGATTTGATATGATAGAATGTAAATCCATGAATACTCCAATGGAGATGAACTTCAAGAAGTTGTGTGGTGGAGATGCAAGTCTTGTTTTATAAATCCCTTTTTAGTAGATTGTTTTCCCCAGATAAAAATACTTGTTGCATGTGTGTTATTTCTTCGCGCATGTTTGAAAATTTTCTTCTGAATCGTGAATTAATGTCCACATAGCAGTAGATTAGGTTTGTGTCTTGTGATTTTGATTATAAATTCATATGAAGGGTCAAATCTAATACATAATTATTACATGGTATCAAAGCAAGATTCACGGTAGAGTAGCAATTAGAAGTTGTTTCTCATAGGTTTGAATTTGGAGATCAGTGTTGCAGGTTTTATTCAGAACTAAGAAGATGATTTTCATTGAACTAAGGCTAGAGTATGCCTTGGAAGGAACCTATAATTGTGTTTCGCGTAAGGATCACATGGAGGCGATATTGGATAAAAATAGATTGCAAGAATGCATAAAGTCAGATGTTGCCAAACCACAAGCATATGATGCCCAAAACCTTTATTAATGGAAGAAATTTGTAGCCAAAGCAAGGATAATCATATTAGAGGGAGTACGGGATCATACTATCTCAAATACGCATAGAAAGGAATCTTTTTTTGCAATGTGGAATGCACTAACATAATTGTTTGAGAATAATAGTGACCACAAGAAGTTGACACTCAAGGATAAAGTTCAAAGTATCAAGATGTAGAAGAATGACACAATTTTGTAGTATGACCAGGTTCACACAGTGTCATGATGAAATTGGTGGGGTCAGTGTTAATGTCCCTAAAGAAGACTTGGTGAGCCTAGCCCTTCTGGGCCTTCCCAAGAGCTGGCAAAACTATCAAGATTCGGTGAATGGGAGGGAGAAACTACCAAATTGGGAGCGCTTATGGTACGATCTGGTACAGGAGGAAATAAGGTAGAATACCAGAGATGGGACTTCATCCAAGGGAAAGGATGAAGTTAAATTTTCATTGGTTGGAAAGGAAAATAAGGGAAAAGGGAAGAAATACCAATCCAAACTAGAATCCATTCAAGGGGGTAAGAAGTAATATTTGTAAAAAATTAAATGCTTCCATTGTCATGAATTCATGCACTATGACATGAAGTGTCCACAAAATAAGACAATAAAAAATACCTCAAAAGGAGTAGCAGGTGAAGCTTTGGCTTCACAGTTTGAGCTTGATTTTACCCTCATTGCATGCATGGCCAACACAGTGACGTGGAGCATGTGTTACTTGGACTCAGGTATACCATTCCACATGACAAAGAATAGATATTTTTTCACTAGCCTAGAGGAGAAATACTTGTAGATGCACATTTATATGGGGGATGAAGGAAGGTATAACGCGACGGAGGTCGGTATAGTCACCGTTCAGAGGGAGTTGGGCTCCCCCATTAGGCTCAAGTATGTCACGTTCATTCCAGGCCTAAAGAAAAATCTTGTATCTATTGTAGTTTTGTAAGATCGTGGATATGATGTGATCTTCAACAAAGGAAAGGAATTCCTAAGACACATAGCCACGGGACAGGTGAAGTAGATCGAGGTTTGGGTGAAGAAACTATACAAGAAATATGTGGAAGATTGTGTTGCATTAAGCACAAAGGAGGAGAAGGTGCAGATCTGTGATTTTGGTGAACTTTGGCATAGATGACTTGGCCATTTTTATCATGGCATTTTGAATATCACGCAACATATAACCATAGACCCTCCCCAAAGGAGAAATTGAGAAACACGATGTATGCAAAGGATGTACTTTGGGGAAGTACACCAAATCCACTTTCCATGATCGATACAACAAGGTGCATGCAGTCCTGGAAAGGATTCACTCTAATGTCTGTGGACCTTTCCTGACAACATCCACTGTCAGGAAAAAATATTTTGTCATTTTTATTGATGAATTCTCACAGAAGTGTTGGATCTCCTTCATGCAAAAGAAATACAATACAATATCCAAGTTGGTTGAATTCAAGGCACTGGTTGAGAAAGAAACGAGCAAGAAGGTGAAGGCTCTCAAGAGCGATAATGGAGGTGAGTACGTGTTGAATGAGCTTAAAACTTTCTATGCAAAAGAAGGCATTTGATGAGCATTGACAATGCCCCACAAACCACAACATAATGGGGTGGCTGAGAGAAATAATCGTAGCATTGTGGGAGAAATGAGAGTGATGCTGCATGACCAAGGCCTACCTATGAACTTGTGGTCCAAATCATGCAACACAACAATATATTTTCCGAACGGAAGTCCTCATTTTATTTTGGGCATGATTACACCGAAGGAGGCTTTCTTAGGGAGGAAGTCAGATGTGTCACACTTCAAGATATTTGGAGCCTCTATATACTGCCATGTCTCCAAATATGTAAGGAAGAAGATAGAGCTGACAAAAGAGTTGGGGGTATTTTTGGGTTACACAAAAACTCCCCATAATATCGTGTGTACTTTCCATCCCTCATAATGACAGTTATGTGAAGGCACATAAAATTTTATGAGGAGAAAGAGATGTGATGCACTCTTGGGAGGGAGCTTCAGATCCCACCAGAAGAGGAGCTTTTAGCTCCAAATGAGGAACCTCAAGAAGTTGTAGAGAATCCAAAAATTGAGGAGAAGAGAGTGGATACCACCACTCAAGCAGAACCATCCAGAGAAGGAATAAAAAGGACCAGGGAAGTTGAGAGACTTGTGCAAGATGAAAGGGATAATGTGGGTTCTCCTTCAAATCAATGCAGGTAGAGAAGGTTACTAGATCGATACACTAGTTACATGGCTCTAATGACTGAGCTTATAGAGACTAAGCCATCCTATTTCAAGGAAGCAGTAGAGAAACCTGTATGGGTTTATGCATACAAATCCATTGTAAGAAATATTTTTTGGGAAGTTTTCCCAAGACCAATATACAAATAAATTGTGGGTTCAAGATGGATCTTCAAGGTAAAGTAGGTAGCATACATAAGCATAGAAAAGTACAAGGAAAAATTTGTGGCCAAGGGGTATTCTCAGGTTGAAGGGATTGACTATGAGGATACCTTTGCTCCTGTATTAAGGTACTCATCCATCAAATCAATTATTTCTATGGCTGCACAGATGGGGTGGAAGATCCACTAGATGGATGTGAAAATAACATTCCTCAATGGAGTTATTAAGGATAAGGTGTATATAGAGAAACTAGAAGACTTTGAGACTTTTTATCGAGAGTCTCATGTGTGCAGACTCAAGCGAGAATTTTACAGCCTCAATCAAGCAACCTGTGCTTGGTACAGTTTGATCGATATCTATCTCACCAATTTGGGCTTCACTAAAAGTGAAGTGGATGCCAAACTCTATCATATTTTGGTAAAAGGTAAATTTTTGATTATTTTCTTATATGTTGATGACTTGATTTTAACTGTTGATCTACAACTGACCATATCTTGGAATGAGGACCTTTCAAGAGAGTTTGAAATGAAGGACATGGGTCTCATGCACTACTTCCTCAAATTGGATGTGTGGCAAGGAGATGGGGAATTTCTTGTCTCTCAGGGTAAGTATGCCAACGAGATACTTCAGAGGTTCTATATGGAGAGTTTCAAACCCATGGAAACTCCTCTAGTGACCAACTAGAGGAAATAGGATGCCACTTAAGGTGAGGAAGTGGGTGCTACTGTTTAACAAAATTTGGTGGGTTCAGTCATGTATCTGGTGAACACATGACCAAACATGTGCTATGTAGTCAACCATTCAAGCCAAGCTATGGTTCAGCCGACCAAAATATTTTGGATGGTAGCTAAGAATTTTCTATGGTACCTCAGAGGCACTACCCAGTTTGGAATATGGTACAAATGGACAGAGGGAGTGAAGATGCATGCCTTCACAGATGTAGATTGGGTGGCGAGTCCATCAGACCGAAAGAGTACATTAGGTGGAATTTTCAGTGTTGGGTTCATAGTGGTTTCTTGGTACAATAGGAAGCAAAGATATGTGGCACTCAATTCTGCATAAGCAAAATACATGACCTCCATTCAAGTAACATGTGAGTCTATATGAGAAATATACTTGTTGGATTGTTTGGTCAAATGATGGATCCCACTGTGATTGATCCAAATATTTACTTCATTCATGCATACATAATTTCAAATAAAATAACGTGTAACCAAGTATCTTAAACACATGAAAAGAAGCATAAATCATAAGAAAACATTATATCAAAGAAACAAGATGATTTGATTACGGAGCTCACCCAATGCGGGCTACGTCTCTGGGCCTTAATCAATGTGGGTAGGCCTCTTTCATGAATCGGCAACATAAATAAATTACAAGAAATTAAAAAATGACACCTTATACCTCCACTTCTGGGGATGGCCTAAAAATGTAGAGCTTTGCTGGAGAAACGGGTTGCAAAATTGGATTCCTAGAAAAAATTGTGAAAAAAGAGTATAAATTTGACCTCGTTATTACACCAGCACTTTTGTACCCCAAAGGAATCTTCTCAGCATAAAAAATATACCTCGCTTATATTTTCACCCTCCTGGACTGCTCCTGGTTTTGTTGCATGAACCCCACTCTGCTCTCTATTAGTAGAATGAAAAATGTTTAAGGTTTATATAAAAAAATTCCGAGTAGAGTTTACAAAAGAGACGTTAGGCTTGTTGGCTGGCAGTTTTGCTTTAAGAATATCGGTTGGGGGAGGTCCCGGGGTCCAACCCACAAGACCCCCAATTATGACTCCTTTGCATGTTAGTTTCTGTGTGGGTCAATTTTATGATTATTTTAATATAGTGTGGAGCTTCCCCTTGGCGAGCTGGCCCACTTAGGCCAGGCGGGTTCAACCCTCACCGAAACCTTTTGGTGGCTATCCATTGGTTTGGCAGGGCTCGAGTCTCTCATGGCCCCGACCCATATATCATATATATATGGTTACATTATGGGTTGGACGGGTCAACCGGTGGGTGGCCAGCCCACCATTAATTTGATTGTATGGCATTTTTTTGGCAGGGTTGGTGGCCCACAACCTGATTTTTATTATTTTTTTAATTTATTGTTATATAATCCACATTATACAAAAAAAATTCGCTGATTTTTGAGGGTCATCGAAAAAATTAATGACGTGATAAATTCACTTGTTCTGGTGGCCAAATTCTATGCATCGTTCCTTTGCCAAATTTTTGCCTCGTTAGTGAGTGCCACTTAACCTAGTTTGACCAAAACTTTGACTATCCATAACTTTCTCATACGAACTCAGATTGAGGTTTCGTTCATGCCGTTGGAAATATTGCGTCAAGATATTCGATCTAACAATGGTTCCAATTTAATCCAATGACTTTTATTTTTGAAATTTTTCAAAGCCACTTCTATTTTTGGATCCACCTAGATCATTCCTCTACACTAATGAGCTTTTGGGAAACCAAAATATTTATCATTCAATTGGAAAGTGAGGTAATTTCTCCCCCAGTTTCTCCTTTTTAATCCATCGGGCCTTACTTGGATGTAGTCCCTTCAAACCAATATGAAGGTTCTCCACGTATCCCTGTCGTGAAGTCCTAGTCCTCCTATCGAGAATGGTATCCTCAGGTAGCTTATCCAAGGATCGAGGTGCAAAATATTCCACTATAGGAACTTGTCCAACCTCTTTAGTGTCCATGATCAAATTAGGCTCATAAATCTTCAAGTTTTCAACATTCACCACTATGTACATCTGCATCTATGCTCACAAATCGAGACGAAAAACATTATCTCCAATATTTTCTAATATGGTGAATAAGCCATATCGGATTGGTCTCAACTTGTTTCCTTCCCCTTTCATTCTATATTTTCTAATGTGGAGCCACACCCTATCTCCAACCAGGAATTCATGATCAACCTGTTTCTTGTCATGTCGATATTTGTATCGATCTTGACGTTTCTCCAACTGCTCCTGCATTGCCTGGTGAATCATCTGAATCTGTTGACTGAAATTTCGTGCCTTGTGCCTGTCATATTTCCCACTGGAATCTTATCTCTCCCAAAGACCATGTGTAAGGGATCCTTTGGAAACTATCCAAATCATGTCTCGAATAGTGAGATCTGAGTGGATGAATGCACTACAAAGTTGTATGCATTTTTTACATAAGGAAGTTGCTTGTCCCACAAATCGGGAAGATTTCCCCAATAGCCTCGAAGTAAATGTATCACTGTGTGGTTGACAATTTATATTTTTCCGTCGATCCGCGGATGAAATTTCGTGCTCCTCTTCAACTTGGTGTCCAACATTCTCCACAAACTCATCTAAAACTCTCCAAGAAAGAAAGAGTCTCGATCATACACAATGGATGTGAGCAGCCCAAAGTGGAGCCATACAAATTGAAAGAAGATATGAGCAGTATGCTCTGCAGTGACATGATTTTGACAAGAAATTAAGACACACATTTTTTCAAATCGATCCACAATGACATACAAATTCATGACCTCTCCTAGATAAAGTAAAATCACCAACAAAATCTATTGACACACTTTCCGGTGGATGACTCATAATAGGGAGTGGTATGTAAAGCCCAAATTTTCTATTATAGGACTTGAAAACTAAACACAACACACATCCCTTTACATATCAAGTCACGATATTTTTCATGTGAGGCTAATAAAAAAACCTCTATAAATGACACAAATTGTTTCCTACACCAAAATGACCCGACAGAAGGGATGTATGTGCCTCTCTGATTACATGTATCCTTTCATTGGTGAAAATATAATGTTTTCCAAGATGGTACAACAAGTTTCCCTGCAAATGATAATTTTCCACCTGTGATCCATGAGTCCAATTTGCATATATATCCTTAAAATATTCATCATAAACATATTGTTCAACATAACTTTCAAAATACAAAGAAGTATTTTGCAAAACTATAAATGCAGAAATAGGAGGGTGAGAAAGCATATTTGCCACTTTGTTGTTGGTGCCCTTCTTGTATTTTATTACCAAGTGAAACTATTGGAGGAATCCCATCCATATGAAATGACATGCTTGTTGAAGCTTGGTGTGTGACTGGAGGTACTGCAAGGGCTGGCGATTTGTGTGAATGATGGTGTCCTTTCCAATCAAATATCGCTTCCACTTCTTCACCCTTTGAACCAAGGCATACAACTCCTTGTCATATCTAGGATAGTTAACAATAGATTGGGAGAATAGCGTACCCACTAGAATTTGTCACGATCTCAAAATTATGTTGGAGGTCAGGTAAGGCTAATATTGGTGCGGAACTAGTTTTATCTTTCAATATATCAAATAATTTATGTTGCTTTCCTCACCACTGAAAGGTTTCCTTCGCACTTGTCAACGCATGTAAGGGCGATGAAATGACAGAGAAGTTGGAAATGAACATTGGTGGGTTTAGGCCACTTTAAAATCACATCAATTTTATAAGGATCTATTTTTATATTTCCACCTCCAACAATGTCACCAAAGTAAACCAAAGAGGTATTATCACATTCACACTTAGACATTTTGACACACAATTTTTATTTTTGCAAAACATCAAGCACCCTTTTAACATGACTCACATGATATTCCCATTTCCTACTAAAAATAAGAATGTCATCAAGATACAGAAGTAAAAAATCATCAAGAAAAGGTCTGAAAATATCATTCATCACCCTCATACTAATGTGGTCGGATCACCAACCATTTAAGCAACCCCTGTTTTGTATTGAATGTAGTCTTCCATACATCTTGTTCTGCAATACTGACTTGATGATAGCCACTGTGCAAGTCCAATTATTTGAAATAGACAACAATTTTCAATTGATCTAACAAATCATCAATGCAAGAGAGAGGGTACCGATTCTTCACCGTTATTTTTTTTATTGCACTGTAGTTCACACACATCCTACATGTGCACGACCATCCTTATTTGGCACCAACACAATATGTGAACCACATGGAGAAGAACTTGGCCTTATGACCCCTTGGTTTAGCATTTCTTGCACCTGTTTCTTTATGTCTTCCATCTCAATGGATGAAAAAATTTACATACCAATGTTGGGTAAAGGAGCATCCTGCTTCAAGTGAATATTTTTTTCACTCCTAGAGACATCCTTGAGTTGCGAAAGACTAGTGCCTAGGACATCTTAAGATCAGAGGTTAAATATGAACAATTGTATAAATACCTCTAACAAAAAATGGGTCAAGGGAATAATGGTTTTGGTGATTCAAGAATGGAGAAGATCATTTAAGCCTGATTCATGTGAATTCCCTATACTTGTGAGAGGGCTCAGGAGGTTGTGATACTTGATAGCTTTTAAACAGGCCAAGTGTAAAACAATGAGCATAAACTTTTAAAATATGCAAAGGT
This sequence comes from Pinus albicaulis, assembly GCA_034641835.2. Classification (NCBI taxonomy): domain Eukaryota; kingdom Viridiplantae; phylum Streptophyta; class Pinopsida; order Pinales; family Pinaceae; genus Pinus; species Pinus albicaulis. Next base: position 486,072,954 of record CM076578.1, read on the forward strand.
GCTAAGAAAGAACGGAGAAGGAACCCGCAAGAGACATGCTTCAGAGGATTAAGAATATGTCCCTTATGAACTCAGAGGAAACATATATGAATGAGATATGGATAACAACAAAGGCTCGTGGAGCGCGAATTAAGGTAGTGCAGCAATATTAATACATGAGCGTTAACACCTAAGCATTATACAGACATGAATTCATGAATAAAATTATTGACCACCAGCAGCTACATTACACAAAACCTTCAAAGTCGCATAGCATGAAAGATGATTACACATAAGAAGGAGATTACTAATAATAGAAGGAAATAGCACTGGAAAACAGAGATGGCATGGAGAACTTTTTAATTTATTTTCTAACCTATATGCAACACAAGCCAGCGCTATTCTGATAGTAGGGAAAAAAACTTAACACATAAATGCACAATGAGGAAGAAGACTACACAATTAGTGGTTGAGAAATCCATGGATAATGTCACAAATCATGGCTTTGATACCATCTTAAATACACATGATACTGGACAAAAAATGAATATAAGCGTGAATTACATTTATATTAACCAAGATACACATTTATAATACATTATTGTGACCCTTGGTCTTCATATACCAAGTGGTCCCTTGGACTCTGATAACTATTCAAATTCCACACCAACCCTTATAATATTAGATGTCCAACAATGGGTAATGTGTTGTCCTTGATGGCAACCTCCTTGACAAATTTGTCTTTGATGTCAATTTGGTTATAATGCAGATGAGAGGAATATTGGTACGTGTATTGCAAAAATGAGAAAGTGTTTTGGAAAAATATGGAAAACATAAATTTTGAAAAGTATATACGACCCTTGTGAAGAATAGTCACGTACATATGCAGTTTATGAACAATTGTCATGTACATAATGTGAACCATGGAAACAAGAAACCAAGAGTGATTGCCATTGTAATTTCCCATAGTATTGTGATAACACAGGGGCTTCACTGGCGGATAAATACCATACCACATGCATTCATATTGGGGGATATATATTGAGGAAAAAATGACATAATATATTGAGCATATCATAGGGGGTAAAGGGTTTTTATTGGCAGATATAAAAAATGGAGCTCAAAGTTAAAATGAAAAAATATAAAGGGGTATAAAAAATATTAATGAAAAAAATGGATACCTTCAATATCTAGTGAAAATTGGGGTTTTTTTAAATGGGAAGGTAATGCAGGGACATTAGGCTCTAGAAATAATTTGTATCTAAGTAGACATAGGGGGTCTCATGTTTTTAAATTCTCATTTAAATATTAGTATTTTGAATAAAATGGCGAGGAATTGTAAATGTTCTCTAACCACTAGAGGACATGAGGAATGTGAAGAGTCAGTTTAGTTACTTTAGGGATTTTTGTCTAAAGTTAGGAATTCCAGAATCTTAAGATTTTGTTGATCTGTTAGAGGAGATGAAGCGATACATTATCTTCTAAGCCAAAAATGCATTAAGTATAGAGGTCTGTAGAGTAGGAATAGGGAGCGTAGAGTCCAGAGTTGAGAGCTGTGAAGAATAGTAAGAGTAGAAGGCCGCCGAATAGAAGACCTAGCCCAAAGCAAGGAGGTTTTGTAAGTAATTTTAGTTGTGAATTTAAAAGGAATTGTTTCAGCATTATATGGGTATTTCTGATTTAACTCTGTATAAATGAGTCTGTGTGTCATTGAAAAAAATAGACTTTGGTTATCAATTGATTTGATAAGAACAGAGTAGTGTTAGAAATTGATATGGAGTCTATATTTTTGTGGTTTGATGGAAAGCGCTTCTGAAGAGATTTATTCAGCAATTTGAAGCATAGTTTCTGTTTAATTAGAATTTTTGAACCCTACTTATATTTCTGTAAGAATTTAGTTGGTTCCCTTATGAAAATCGACAAAACCAATTCATCTTTTATTGATCATACACAACAAAGAAGCATTGAACTTCATTCTGGTGGTAATTGCCTGCGTGGACTGTATGTATTGAGGGATTAGATACCAATGGAGAACCGATATTTTTGAGTGTTAAGTTGAAATCCCGTGAGAATTGAATGCATATGAATTTCATAAATATTAAATCCTGTGTGAAGAGGAAGTTAAGGTAATTCTCGACTCTGCATGTGAATTGGGGGGGATTCTATTCCCAAATGAATATAGTTCGATTTGCTTTTTAATACATACCTCAGATTCATAACATAGAGGTAGAAATTTGACTCATTATGTAGACGAGGCATAACTTTGGTTAATGAAACGATGGTTATAGGCGAAGTTAAGAGAAAGCGGAACCTCGAGTTAATGGATGGAACCGTGAGAAGTAAATAGTAAAGGTGGGATTCAAGAAATAGTTTATGGTTTTCGCATTGTATAAAACCGGTAAGCTGTTTTGGGAAAAAAAATGCGATGGTGGCCTTTGAACGACACGTGGTAGGAGTGGTATTCTAAAACCACGAGTTTCGCAAATTTTTTGACAATTAAGGAACTATGAGATAAAAATTGTGATTACCGTTCAATTGGGTTGACAATAGATCCAAGGGCGCTCGCATTACCAAGTTGCACAAGAGTTAACGCGTTGTTGTGGGTCCATTATTTATGTGCGGGGATTAAGTCTCATATATGTTGTGTGCGCGATAATCGTTGGATTAGTTGCGTGGTGCGCGATGAACGTGCAACCATCGGATTGGATGGGTTGTTGAATGGAGAGCAGAAGTAATTCTAATTAACATTGTTGAATCAAATATAGCTCGATTTTAATGAAATGGGGCTATTCACTTGATTTAACCTTTAATCTCAAAGGTAGCCCCTGTTGAGCTCCAAGAATGTTCTTTCTTCCACCACATTCCACTCCATTTCTTTTGTCCATTGTTAATCTCAGGCTCAAATGATCAATAGAATTACTTAAAATTGCTTTGAGAATGAATATCATGACTAACTTGCTATGTTTTTATGATTTTGTCATTGTAGTACTTTTTGAACTAAATCTAGCTACAGAATGCAGACATTCTGTAGCTAGTTTCCAATTCTGTAGCCATCTTCATGTCTACATAGGTTCCAGGTGTCATTTCAGATAAAAGCACCTTTGGTCGTATTCCACATCATCTCCTTATCATTTGTTGCTCTCCACGAATTTTTAACGGAATCCTGTAGGCGGTTATGCACGTGGGAACTTAAATTAGGAGGTAGACTCCTAACAAGATAAAGACAGTCCAGATGTCCTTAACCATATTACGAAGACCACCTTCAGAGTTCTAGTTCGATTCTAATTAGTAAAGAAAATTATTCCTATGTTATCTCAGATACGGTTATGTAATTTTGTTATAAATATTCTCGGGAAACCGAGGGACAAGGTTAGATTTTATGGTTGATTGCTAGATTTCAGAAGTCCGAAAACACCCTGGTTTGAAGTAATTTCTCTTTAATGAAAGAAGCATCATTTCCTTGAAAGCGTTGAATCAATCTTGAAGTAGATTTCGTGCTACTCTGGTGGTAGAGGGCCCCTGCCTCCTGAGCAGCCTTGTTTATACGTTTTAGATAAGTATTTTAGTCTCGTTTTCATTTCTAGCTTAAGTAGATTTCTGAAGTTTATCTTTCATACTTGTTTCATTAATCATTACAGCTATACTTATTCTAATAAACTCTTCCAAAATATCATTACGATGAATAAGGCATAGCTGTGGTGTTGTAGGTTTTAGTTGCATTTCCTTTCGTTAATTATCACAGTTAGACTTACTCTAATAAACTCTTCCAAAATATCATCATGATGAATAAGGCATAGCTGTGGTATTGTAGGTTTTAGTTGCTTGTTTACACTAAGTGTCACAGCCGGTCTTACTCTTACAAGCTCTTCCAAAACATCATTAACAACGAATAAGAAATAGTTGTGGTGTCTTAGATTCTAGTTGTATTTGCTTTCAGTTTTATGTTTATGTTCAATTGCATTGAATAATACAACCATACTTGTTTTCACAAACTCTTCCAAAATATCATTCATATTGAACAAGATGGGCTGTAGAATTCCTTAGGATAGTTGCATGTTAATTTAGTTACAACACTCCGGAGGTAGAATGCATTTAGTTCAGCTCTGTCATTTCATTTCAAGTTTGATAATGGCTTTTTAGTTTAACACTGTTCACTGTACTTCAAGTAGACTAGTAACACTCTAGTTTAGTCTTAGCTCATTGTATTAACATTCCAAGTTTAGTTGCTATCCATTGCATTTTAAATTGTATTAGTTGTTAAATTTAAATACCACGGTCTTCATTATTTACAAAACTTCTTTTGTTCCAAACTCATATTAATACATAATCATTTGGACAGAAGCTAGTATCAGTCTAAGACCTGGAGTAGTTTGCAACCTTTTTACCATTTCACAAACAAGCATTTTCTCAAAGACTATTCTAAAAAAGGAAATCTATAACTTTTGAGTGAGGCCTAGTGGTGTTATATTGAGTTGCAGAACAGAATTAGAAGCTAGTTTAGAGTAGAAATATTATTGTGCTACAAATGTTCTTTTCCAAATATATTCCAATAAATCTTTAAACCATGGATGAGATGTTGTAACATTGTAAGTTGCTTGTTTGATTGTTTAATTAGGAGAACTTCATTTATACTTAACTTGTCCATTTCTGAAGTTCTTCCAACACATCTTTAATGAATGAATTGGATAAGTTCAAGCTCATGGTGTGATTTATTTCCTTGTAATGAAGTCATTATCAAGCTTTGAATTTTTTGTTTTCCAGCCATAGTTTAGGCTTTGCTCTGTTTTAGTATTTGCATTTGTTATTTTCCATCCATAGTTTAGGCTAACAACTTCTTTTCACCAACATTTAGTTCTTTCCCTTTTCAAACATAAAACAATAAAACCAAAAACATCAGAAAACACTAAACACAACGTAGTGAGAAACAAATACCTAGGCACATATAGTGCACCACACTTCAGCAGTTTACCAACCCTGGTTGACAATTAATGAACTCAATTTAGGTACACTAGGTTGAGCACAAAAATTTTGGCGCCGTTGTCGGGGAAGTGTAACTAGGTAGCCTTGTTTCTTAACTCCCAAAAACAATGATATGCATAGAGAGAGAGACTCAAGGGGTAGATTCATAAGAAGTAGAAGCAGAAGTTTGATTCCTAGAACACCATTTGTTTCATCAAGATCTAGAGCCAGCACACCTCCAACTCAGACCCACATTCCATACTTTACTGATCCTAGACTTCTAGAAGACTTAAGATCAGATATTCCATTAGAAGGACCTTCCACTTCATCTACTGAACCTGTCTTAGAAGAAGATTCAAGGACTCCTGCCGGAGACACAAACTTTTCCACTTCCACAGAAGAAGCAACTATGGTAGAAGAAGGGGGAGGAGGAGTCTTTAATGGAGAACACACATTATTTGGAGGGGGTAGAGGTGGAGGTAGAGGAGAAGGAGGTAGAGGTGCAGAAGGTGAAGGAGGTAGAGGAAGAGGTAGAAGAGAGATGGGAAGCTCTTTTGGGTTTCCTATAAGAGATGAAGAAACCAATACAACTATGAAAAATATTTCACCCTCTGTCCTTCCAAACTTCTATGGACTTAAAACTGAAGATCCTGAACCTTCCTATTTGAATTTGAAGTCCTGTGTAGAACTTATGACTACTTACAAGATGCTCAAAAACTTAAACTATTCCCTTCAACATTGAAAGGAGCAGCATTGAAGTGGTTTATGAGTTTGATCAACAGTTCTATTAGGACATGGGAAGACATAAAACAAGCATTTCTAGAGAGGTATTTGGATTATTGTATGCCAGTTAATCATAAGGAGGAAGTGTTCAAGATGATACAAAAAGAGGATGAAAACCTGGAAGATTTGTTGGAGAGATTTCATTATAACATCAAAAGATAAAAAATGGAGAACTTAGATCAAGACACCTTAAAAGCTCTCTTGTTGAAGACAATTAGGGATGAATGGATGGGTATCCTTAACATGATGGGAAAAGGGGATATATCTCAGCTCACATTACCTGAAATATCTGAGTTATGTATTAACCTTTCTAGAGGGAAATCCAAAACTGTAAAAGGCCCAAGAGACCCTGCTCTTGCAAGGGCAAGTAAGTCTGCTTCTGGGACAGTAAGTAGGGCAGAAATAGGACATATGCTTGATGATTTCAAATCTGATATCTTAGGGAGTCTTAGTGAACAAATAGACACCCTTAAGTTACAAAATAAACAAAAAACCGAATCTGATGCCTTAGCAATCTTTTGTCCCAAATGTAGAAAGAAGCATGCCTTGAGAGAGTGTCCTTTGGATGCAAAAGTTGTAGAGACTTGTGTAATTTGTTCAGAAAAACATGAGACCAAGAGTTGTCCTTCACTTCCTGGTCTTAAAGTTGTCTTTCAAGAGGAAACTTCTGCAAATTCCACAAAATCTCTTAATTTTGTCTCTAGAATGCCTTGGCAAGGACCTCAAATACAAGGATTTCATGATCAAATGTATAATCAACCCCCACCAAATTGGAATTCTTGGCAGCAACCTTGGCCCCAATTTCAAAATCAATCTCAAGTTTGGGCACAAGGTTCACAAAATCCCTATGGAAGATACTCTCAGTACTATCAGTATCCACCATCCTATCCACCATATCCACATTTCCCTCCTCAACAAAATCCTCAAAATCCACAACATCAAAATCAACCACTTCCCTTACCATTTCCTCATAAATAAATTCAGTTGCCTGCTCAACCCATACCAAACCCCAACAATAAAAATCCTCAGAATACATATATGATAGAAGACCAACAGTTTCCAACTTATTTAATTACTCCTCTAGACCTTAGTGATGTTCAACTTAGGTCTGGAAAAATACTTGAAAAGAGGAAACCTTCTGTGATCATACAAGAACAAGATAACTCTGAGGAAGATTCTCTATGGGAAAATAAAAGTCTTGAAGAAGACATATCTTTTCAGGACCCAAACATTGAAAAATCAAAACAAAAAGAACCAATAATTTCAACTCCTGTATTAGAGCAGCCATCAACGTCCACTCCTACACCTCCCTTTCCAAAAAGATTACAAATTGATAGAGGTGTAGAAAAACAAATTATGGTGCCTAATTATGATTTCCTAGATGAGCTGAGAAATGTTTGCATTAAGATTCCATTATTACAAGCCATCAAGGAAATTCCAATTTTAGCAAAAACAATAAAGGAGTTGAGTATGAAGAAAACAAGAAAAAGAATAAGAGAGACAAAGAAAAATCAACTGGCAGGAAAAATAGCAGATATCATGATGGGTAAGATTGCTATTCCAAAGTATCTAGACCCAGGGAATCCATTTTTTAAAATTCACATCAATGGAATTGAGATCCAGAACACACTCATTGATTTAGGAGCAGCAATAAATATCATGAGTAGACAAATCATGGATAAACTGAAACTTCCTAATCTTCTCTTTACACCCACATTATTACAATTAGCAGACAGATCTGTGATTAAACCTGATGGGGTAATAGAAGACATTCCAGTGTCCCTAGATTCTTGGGAGTACCATGTGGATTTCATGATCCTAACTCCTAAGAATAATCTAGGAGGACACCCTATTATATTAGGAAGACCTTGGTTAGCTACAGCTGATGCTTTCATTAGTTGTAGATCCGGTGATATGTACATCTCTGATGGTAGTTCAACTAAGAAATTCACTTTGTATCCTCCGGCAAGGAAAATTACAGATTTAGATGATACTCAATGGATAGAGGATGAAGAAGACTTACAACCTCTCTTCACAATTTCAGAAATTAGTGAAGATAGTCAAATTATGAATACTTTAGAAAACTTTGAATCCTCTTCGGAATACAAACATGAACAATTTCAAGAAGAATCCAACATTGAGTTTTTGTCATCAAGACAGATGTCTCTTTCTTCTATGGATAAATTTGGCAGCTCTATAATTGAGATATTTTCAGGCAAAACTTTAAACATAAACGAGAACCTAGAAAAATCTCAACAAGAAGAGCTAGTCAAGATCTTACAGAGACATTCTTTTGCATATGCATGGGAGTACACTGATATGAAAGGGATAAGCCCCAAGACTTGCACTCATCACATCTACATAGAGGAAAATTGTAAACCAATCAGACAACCTCAAAGACGGATGAATCCAAATCTTAGGGAGATTATTAAAGAAGAATTGCAAAAATTGTTAAATGTCAACTTCATCTATCCCATTTCAGATAGTCAGTGGGTTTCTCCTTTGGTAATTGTGCCAAAGAAAAATGGTAAATGGAGGGTATGTATTGACTACCGAGAATTAAGCAAAGCTACTCTTAAAGACCATTTTCCCTTACATTTCATAGATCAAGTGTTAGATACATTAGCTGGCAAAAATTACTTCTCATTCCTAGATGGGTTTAGTGGTTACAATCAAATTCAAGTAGCACTTGAAGATCAAGACAAAACTACATTTACCTGTCCTTGGGGTACCTATGCTTACCTAGTGTTGCCATTTGGATTATGCAATGCACCTGCAACATTTCAAAGGGCGGTACTAGGAATTTTTTCAGATCTAATACATGATTGTGTAGAGGTATATATGGATGATTTCACAGTTTATGGAAACACATTTGAAGAAGCCTTAGCAAACTTGGAAAAAGTTTTAGAGAGATGTAAAGAAGCAAATCTTTCACTTAGTCATGAAAAGAGTTTTATGATGTTTACTGAAGGAATTGTTTTAGGACATCACATTTCAGGGGATGGGATTAGAGTTGATGAGTCAAAATTTGAATTCATCTCTAACTTATCTATTCCAAGTTGTCAAAAAGATGTTAGGAGTTTTCTAGGATTTACAGGATATTATCGAAGGTTTATAGAAAACTTCACCAAGATAGCATCTCCACTCTTCAAATTACTTACCAAAGATTGTTAATTCAAATGGAATTCTGATTTCCAGTTAGCCTTTGAGACCCTGAAAACAAAAATTTCTAAAGCACCTATTTTAAGGGGACCTAACTGGAAGTTACCTTTTCATATTTCAACGGATACCTCGGATACGGCTCTAGGAGACGATTGGGACAAAAAGACACGATTCCTTATGCCATCTACTATACCGAGTAAAAATTTGACTCCTTGAGAGTTAAACTATCACATGTAGAAAAGAGTTTTTATTTGTTGTTGTCCCATAAACAAATTCGAGACACCATATAACGGGCTATGAAACTTTTTGTTCCTGCAGATCATTCTGCAATTAGATACTTAATGAACAAATCAATTACTAATGGCAGAGTCATAAGATGGTTATTTCTTTTACAAGAATTAAACATTACCATTCTAGATAGGCCTGGAAAACAAAACAAAGTAGCTGATTTCCTATCTAGACTCCAAAACATCAAAGATGACACTCCAGTTGAAGATCAATTTCCTGATGAATATCTTTTTGCAATTTCTACTCAAACTCCTTGGTTTGCTGACATTGCTAATTATTTAGTTTCAGGAAAATTTCCTTCAATAATGAATGTAAGAGACAAAAGAAAAATCATTCATGACAGTGCAAAATATTCATGGGTTGCTAATGAGTTGTACAAGACAGGTCCAGATTTGATCATTAGGAGATGTGTTCGGGAAGATGAGATGCCCGAGATTCTCAAAGCATGTCATGATGAACCTTGTGGCGGACACTTTGCTGATAAGAGGACAGCCTATAAGATCCTTCATTTAGGATATTATTGGCCATCCTTGTTTAAAGATGCTAAAGAGTATGTCAAAAGGTGTGACAGTTGCCAAAGGGTAGGGAAACCTTCTCCTTCAGGTGAGATGCCATTACAGCCTCAGGTACATATTGAACCTTTTGAAAAATGGGCTCTGGATTTTGTAGGACCTATTATTCCTCCATCAAGACAAAAGAGATATATATTAGTTTGCACTGATTATGTTACCAAATGGGTAGAGGCCAAGCCATTACTTTTTGCTACTGAAGCATCTGTAGTTAATTTTCTTTTTGAGGATATTTTTACTCGTTTTGGTGTCCCAAGGGAAATTGTTACAGATTAAGGAGCTCAATTCACATCAAAGCTAGTAGAACAAATGATGGAGAGGTACAGAATCAGACACAGAAAATCTACTCCTTATCATCCACAAGAAAATGGTCAAGTGGAATCTACTAATAAGGTTATTGAAGGGATCCTAACAAAGACTGTTCATTTACATAGAAGAGATTGGGTAGATAGGCTTCCTGAAGCCTTGTGGGCCTATAGAACTACATGGAGAAGCATAACAGGACATACTCCTTATGAACTTGTTTATGGAAAGCAAGTTTTTTTCCCATAGAGTTCCAGATTCAAACTTTCAAAATGGCAGTTCAGCTAAGACTTGATCTATCAGAGGCACAAAAGCACAGATTGGAGCAGATTAATGAATTGGATGAGATCAGACAAGATGCAGTTCAAAAAACAAGTATAGTCCAACAGGAAAGGACTAGATGGCATGACAAGTACATCAAGGAAAAGAAATTCAAAGAAGGTGACTGGGCTCTCTTGTTTGATTCAAAGTTCAAGGATTTTCAAGGTAAATTTCAAACACATTGGCTTGGGCCATATGAAATTGTGAGAATTTTTGACAATGGAGCAATAAAAATCAGGACAATAGATGAAGAAGAGGTTACTTTTCTTGTGAATGGTCATAGATTGAAGCTGTATCACAAACCACTCTCAAGAGAATAATTTGTCAAGAAGTTCCAGGAAAACAGTGATATGAAGTTAATGAAGAAGAATCTTTCTTCTTCATCAACTTAATTGAATTTTCTGAGGTCAGATATATTGAAAAAAATAATAATAATAATAATAATAAAAAATATAAAAGTATAAACATGAAAACCAATCACTAATTGGCATGTTTATACAGAAAATATAGAGTGAAAATCAGAATTTTTCTGACACTCTAACTTTTCCATTTTGTTTTTTTGCAAGCAGCTGTTACAAAATCATAAGTGCAGATCCATTTCTCTTATGGTCCATCTCATTTCATCCATTCATATTCCATTTCATTCATTCATCCATACTCCATTTCACTTCATTCATTCATACTTCAATTCATTCCATATTTCATTCATTTCATTCCATACTTCATCCACCTCATTTCAAATCCAGATTTTTAAAAGTTTGATGTTTTTCTGCAATTAAATAATACATATCATGAATTGCATCCCACTTCTCATACTTCACTCCATTTCATAAATTGTGATCCATTCCACTCCATTATTCATTTCATTCATACTCCATCCTACCATATTTCATTATTCATTTCATACAACCTTTCATCATTCCAGCTTCAAACCATATTTCAAGTTCTCTACAGGTACATTCTGCAGCCAATCAGACATTCTGCAGCCAGTCAGACATTCTGCAGCCAGATAGACATTCTGCAGCTAAAGAGCCTGAAAGCACTATCTAATAATCATTTGATATGCAACAAAATGATCTTGCATATCCAAGAACAAGAAAAATCAAGAAGGTTATGAAGATTCAAAAAGTAATGATTTTCAGGAGAGAACAAAGCATATGAAGATCACAAGGAAATCAAAGCAAAGGCAAAGATATGAAATAATTATAATGACATATCATGAAAAATTTTAGTATAGTTCAGTTATATATTATTCAAAAAGTTGTTTTAATTAATTATGTTGATCATGCCTAACAAACCCCTCGCAAAAACTTTGGATAAAACTCCTTCTATTCCGCCATTTCAAAACCCATATCCGATCATCATTTAAAAATCTAAACGGTTAAAGTGCTGAAGTGATTGGATTAGTCACGTCACTGAGCATTTAATGATGTTTTTTGAATTTGTTGCAAAATATCTCCGCGGTCTTTCCTTCTGTGATATCTTTCAACTCATATACATCATCCTCACCTCATTATATTCATTCCGTAACCACCCCATATCACTCTTTCCCGTAGCCAACTTTTAACAATTTTGTTCTGTGAGACAGAGGCATCTCTGTAACAACCATTGTCACCGTAAACAGAGGAAACATTTGTGGGGCAAAAACAATTTGTTAACGGCCATTCTCACCGTGAGCAGAAGACTAGTGAATTGAAGATTGAAGAAGAAGTTATGGGCCTCATCGTGAGAACTGAACCAGTTGGCACTAAATACTTGGAAGGCTATCTCCAAATCAGAGAAATCTTGCAACAAGCAGGATGGTTGCAATTCCTTCAAAAATTCGGTGGCTTCCACAAAGAGGTTACTAAAACTTTTGCAAGATCCTTTAATGGAGCCGAGGTTGAACTTGGAGATATTAAATTCACTGTCACAGAGGCTTTTATTGCAGAAGCAACAGGATTTCCTAGACAAGGAGAAAGGTGGTTTAAGAACAAAGAATTTCATAACGAAGCATGGAAGCAGATACTCAAGTCACTAGGTATGGATGTCACTGTTTTTAAAAAGTGTATCCCTAGCTCTGCATTAAAAAACAAATGGAGGAACATGCTGCTTATCCTGCAAAAATTCATCACTTGTGAAGGTAGATATGGTACTTTCTATGTTTACCATATTCGATTGATAATGCATTTTCTAGAAGAAGAACTCAACTTGCCCTTTTTCTTGCTTCAAAGTTTAAAGAAAATGGCTTCAAGTGTTCAAAAGAGAATTCAATTTCTGGAGACAACCTTATACCACCATGGTTTAGTCAAGATTTTAACTGAACATCATTTAGCAAAAATAGGAGATACTTGGGATGACTTCTTGGTGAGAAATCACTTTGAGGAACCAAAGGAACCTCCACCTGAAGATAAACCTACAAAAAGAAGCAGAAAATGGAAATCCTCCAAAACTGAAACTGGTAAAACAATACAAGAAAGCAGTGAAGAAATTATTTCTGAAAAATTAGTTCAGATTAAGAAGCAGCTTAAGAAAGAAAGGATCATAAGAAAATTTGCCAGAGGGAAAGGAGAATGGCCATCTCAACCGAGGAGGAGCCACAGACTGAGGGGGATACTAAAGAAAACAAAAATTAAACAAACTGGAGTCATAAACATAGAAGACGAACAAACACCTACTGAGTAGGATTTTGATGAAGAAACTCCTGAAATAGACCCTGCACAGCAAGAAATTTACAACTATGTTGAGTCATTGGAGAGAAGAGCTTCAGAAAGTAGAGACAGAACCCTTAGTCCACCAGAGTCCGAAATAGATGTGCTAAGAAGAGATAAGTATGAGCTAGAAGTACTTAATAGGCATATCAAGACTGAAAATGATATTTTGAAGGAGCAAGTTAAACTAAAAACCAATATGAATTCAACCCTGTCTCTACAAATGGACAAAGTGGAAAAGGCCAATGAAAAATTGAAAAAGAGAAACAAAAAGTTAATCATGGCACTTACCAATTTAAGGTTCAAGTTAGTCATCAGGAAGCCCAGAAGGCCTTTAACTACCAGGAAAAGTAGAAGAAGAGGGTTGGATGTTCTTGCAAAGGTCTCAGAGTTCATGGAATAGTTGCATGAGGACATGCAAGAATCTAGCAGTGGGGGTATGTTGAGCTCCAAGAATGTTCTTTCTTCCACCACATTCCACTCCATTTCTTTTGTCCATTGTTAATCTCAGGCTCAAATGATCAATAGAATTAGTTAAAATTTCTTTGAGAATGAATATCATGACTAACTTGTTATGTTTTTTATGTTTTTGTCATTGTAGTACTTTTTGAACTAAATCTAGCTACAGAATGCAGACATTCTGTAGCTAGTTGCCAATTCTGCAGCCGGCTTCATGTATACACAGGTTCCAGGTGTCATCTCAGAGAAAAGCACATATGGTCGTATTCCACATCATCTCCTTATCATTTTTTTCTCTCCACGAAGTTTGAACGGAATCCTGTAGGCGGTTATGCACGTGGGAACTTAAATTAGGAGGTAGACTCCTAACAGGATAAGGACAGTCCAGATGTCCTTAACCATATTACGAAGACCACCTTCAGAGTTCTAGTTCGATTCTAATTAGGAAAGACAATTATTCCTATGTTATCTCAGATACGGTTATGTAATTTTGTTATAAATATGTTCGGGAAACCGAGGGACAAGGTTAGATTTTATGGTTGATTGCTAGATTTCAGAAGTCCGAAAACACCCTGTTTTGAAGTAATTTCTCTTTAATGAAAGAAGCATCATTTCCTTGAAAGCGTTGAATCAATATTGAAGTAGATTTCGTGCTACTCTGGTGGTAGAGAGCCCCTGCCTCCTGAGCAGCCTTGTTTATACGTTTTAGATAAGTATTTTAGTCTCGTTTTCATTTCTAGTTTAAGTAGATTTTTGAAGTTTATGTTTCATACTTGTTTCATTAATCATTACAGCTATACTTACTCTAATAAACTCTTCCAAAATATCATTACGATTGTTATAGCATCATTTCTCACCTTGACATGATTCATGATTGCTATATGGCTTTATGGGCACCCATTCCTACCGACTTGGACAAATTCACTTAAAAACAGTAGAAAATCCTTCATACGCGACTATGCCCGTGTTTTTCCGCGTGTATACGCTAGTACAGCTAGACTTTTCCGCGTATGCCATTTTAATGGTTAAAAAATATATAAAAAATCCCTAATTTCGCGCTGGGTTGATAGTTACTCAGGTAGTTCAACTACCCCAGCCCGTGGCCAACTGTTTCCAACTGTTGAAACTACTTGGAGGGACTATAAAAGGACCTCATATGTATGGCCTAAGGGAGAGAATTATTATTATTATACTCTGTTGGTTCCCTATTCAAGTCTGATTCCCCGTGCCTCCTGCACTTTCCCAGTTCATTTCAGGAAACCCTTGTTTCCTTGAGATACACATCCCTTTATATGTTATCTCGTATGCACTCATTTGGAAGGAGTCTTAGCGAGGCAAGAGCTGGACGGATCCGGACGACGGTCTGCGAAGGCCTTGGAAGGATCAGGTGATCTCTCCACTTACTTTTGTACGTACTATTTTTATAATACAGAAGTATCATGCTGTTCCCAAAGTAAACGTGTTAGTGTATGCTTTAATGTGTGAAGAATATTTGTTATACAAGCATTTATGATGATTTATTTAATGTTTTATATGAATCTCACTAACATATAGAGTAGAAATATACTGTACAACTTGTCCTTTGTGCTGGTTTCTTCTTGTATTTCAGGTGAAAGAGGAAGGACGGTTGCGGGGAGTTTGAACTCCACGTGGATCTACTTCAAACGTAGGACCAACGGGTAAACCTCTCGTTCTGCTCTATTTCGTTTTCATGACTGTGCATGATCGTGTGAGTCTCTGTTAAATAGTACGCCCCTGCTCTGTGGAGGTTGAATCCCAACCAACCTCTAGGGTGTTAAATCCCCGAAACAACGATGAATAAGGCATAGCTGTGGTTTTGTAGGTTTTAGTTGCATTTCCTTTCGTTAATTATCATAGTTAGACTTACTCTAATAAACTCTTCCAAAATATCATCATGATGAATAAGGCATAGCTGTGGTATTGTAGGTTTTAGTTGCTGGTTTACACTAAGTGTCAAAGCCGGTCTTACTCTTACAAACTCTTCCAAAACATCATTAACAACGAATAAGAAACAGTTGTGGTGTCTTAGATTCTAGTTGTTTGTTTTCAGTTTTTTGTTTATGCTCAATTTCATTGAATAATATAGCCATACTTGTTTTCACAAACTCTTCCAAAATATCATTCATATTGAACAAGATGGGCTGTAGAATTCCTTAGGATAGTTGCATGTTAATTTAGTTACAGCACTCCGGAAGTAGAATGCATTTAGTTCAGCTCTGTCATTTCATTTCAAGTTTGATAATGGCTTTTTAGTTTAAAACTGTTCACTGCACTTCAAGTAGACTAGTAACACTCTAGTTTATTCTTAGCTCACTGCATTAACATTCCAAGTTTAGTTGCTATCCATTGCATTTTAAATTGTATTAGTTGTTAAATTTAAATACCACGGTCTTCATTATTTACAAAACTTCTTTTGTTCCAAACTCATATTAATACATAATCATTTGGACAGAAGATAGTATCAGTCTAAGACCTGGAGTAGTTTGCAACCTTTTTACCATTTCACAAACAAGCCTTTTCTCAAAGAATATTCTAAAAAAGGAAATCTATAACTTTTGAGTGAGGCAAATTGAGTTGCAGAACAGAATTAGAAGCTAGTTTAGAGTAGAAATCTTATTGTGCTACAAATGTTCTTTTCCAAATATATTCCAATAAACCTTTAAACCATGGATGAGATGTTGTAACATTGTAAGTTGATTGTTTGATTGTTTAATTAGGAGAACTTCATTTATACTTAACTTGTCCATTTCTCAAGTTCTTCCAACACATCTTTAATGAATGAATTGGATAAGTTCAAGCTCATGTTGTGATTTATTTCCTTGTAATGAAGTCATTATCAAGCTTTGCATTTGTTGTTTGCCAGCCATAGTTTAGGCTTTGCTCTGTTTTAGTATTTGCATTTGTTATTTTCCATCCATAGTTTAGGCTAACAACTTCTTTTCACCAGCATTTAGTTCTTTCCCTTTTCAAACATAAAACAATAAAACCAAAAACATCAGAAAATACTAAACACAACGTAGTGAGAAACAAATACCTAGGCACATATAGTGCACCACACTTCAGCAGTTTACCAACCCTTGTTGAAAATTAATGAACTCAATTTAGGTACACTAGGTTGAGCACAAACAGCCCCTGTATATTCTTTGGAGCATTTGGTTAATTTAAACCATAAGAGGCTGCATCAATTGAAATAATATGCTTTTGCTAAGGGGGTAGAGTGCTCAAGGCTGGTAAGCGCCTATAGGTTTTTCTCTTATTTGAAATTGATTTAAGATTAACGTAAAGAGAATTTTACATGCGTTTTGGGTTTAAACCATAGGGTAATTAAGATATAAGCTTCCGCATTAAGTTGTTGAGTTAACCCAGATTTAAAATTATTTGGGACTAGAACTTGGAAGGTAGTTTATAGACAAGAGAGTGGAGATTGTGGATAAAATAGGGACATGAATTGGAGATGCATTTTTATATTCATGAGATATTGGAGTATGTGGGTTAAATGAGGTAACCCGGGCATCAAGTGGTATCAGAGCTGGAATAGCTCTTGAAAATTTAATTTTTGAAATGCATATGTGAACACAGGTGTGATGGTGATGTGCATACAGTGCATGTGAGGAGAGAAAAGGGAAGATCAGATTTTTAAATCTGATATGCAGCAAAGTACACAGAGTTGCAGTGAATAGGATTTGCAGAAATGGATGAAGAACAAGATCATTCAGGGATCTTGTAGGTAAACTAAATTTAAATCTGATTTGAGATTTATGATTGCAGAATTGTGGTTGCAGAAAGTGCAGACAAAGTTTTGATGGTGAAGACAGTGAACCTGATATTCAACTAAAGGTTGAAAAGGGAGGACAATTGCAGTGTTCTCAAGAGAAGGTAAGTTGATGAGCAGTGTTTAACTCTGGTTTAAAGAATTATTTGCAGAATTCAGATTGCAAACAATTGAGGAATCTCAGCAAAGGCATATCACAGCTTTGAGAGAAGTGATAAAAGATTCTAGCAAAGGATTATGAGTGAAGAAGAAAGTATGGCAGAACCTGGAGGATTCCCAACAAAGGTTGGATGAAAGAATAACAGATGTGTTCTTGAGAAAATTTGCAGAGTGAAGCCTAGAGAGAGTAGAAGAGAGTGCTCAGAAGGTTCCAGCAGAGAGGGGATCAGTACTTGCCAAAAGCCTAGGTCCGGAGGAAAGGATTGGTGAGGTAAGTTGCAGCAAGAGAGCTTGCTGTTACAGAGGCTTAGTGCAGCTTGTGAGTGAGAAACTCAAGGAGGAAATGGCTACTGATAGCCATAGAAGAGACTGTAGAGGTTCTGAGAGAGGCCACAACAGAGGAGAGAAAGAAGATGCCAAGGCAATTGGCATGAGGAAGAAATTCATTGATGCATAATGGTGGAAAGAGATAGTTGAGATCACAGAACAGTTTGATAAATTGGAAAAGAGGATAGAGGAAAGCCAGAGAGGTGGTTGGCTCATGAAGAAGAGAGTAAAATGGCAACCATTACAGTTGAGGTTGAGACAAAGGGAGATTTCCTTACTGAAAGAAGAACTCCAGACAGCTGAGTTGAGGAAAGAAGTTTCTGTTTGTAAAGAAGAACAGAAC
The DNA here is from genome assembly GCA_034641835.2 of Pinus albicaulis. Classification (NCBI taxonomy): domain Eukaryota; kingdom Viridiplantae; phylum Streptophyta; class Pinopsida; order Pinales; family Pinaceae; genus Pinus; species Pinus albicaulis. The sequence goes on from CM076578.1 coordinate 486,091,089, forward strand.
ACAGATGAAGAATGGAGGACTCCAAGAGATCTTGTGATGCATGGTGAAGACTTAAGGTAGCAAGAAGCTTTTCTTGCTGAAGAGGATGTCATTGATGATTTCCTAAGTTATTGGGCAAGTCCAGATCAACTAGATGAGGTAAAGAATTGTATTTTTGAGTCTGACAATTGTGAGGTGATGGCAGGTTTTCTAGAAGAAGAGGAACTCAGAATTCTTGAGTCAATGATGGAATTTGAAGATTCCACATGCAGATTTGTTCAAAGGGAAGTGCTTGAGAAAGCAGCCAAGACTTAAGAGTCTTGTGGTTTTGAAACTAAAGAGTTGTGTATTTTTTCAGGTACATCACAAGGATATGAACAAGCTTTAGAGTTTTTTGAGGAGGAGAAATTGAATCTGAAATATGTTCAGATCAATGCTGAGATAGCAAGATCCCAGGAGGAAATGAAGACAAAAGAGTCCAATGAAGGTATTCAACAGAATATTGAAGCAGAGAGAGGAGGACCATCTGATGATTGGTCAAGAACAAGCAGAGGCATAAAGGGTTGTGTAAGGTTCCCAAAATATAGTCCAATGGAAGTTGTTGAATTGTATAGGAGGTTGGATTTTCATAGAAGAGAATTGGAGAAGCAGAAGGACATTCATGAAGCAGATGATGGAGAGAAGAGGAGACTAGCTGACAGTCTCATGAAGGATGCATAGTAGCATGCTAAGGTGTTGACAGAGGGTTTAGAAGGAAGTTCTGAACAACATACTGATGTGTTGTCAGAGGAGGAAGAAGCATTGAGACCCTGGAATTTTAATGCTGATGATTCATGTGTTAATCATGCAGGCAAGTAGGAAGAACAACAGATGAAAACTGTCAGAGAATTGAATGAAGGAGAAACTATGTTGGTTGAGAACATAGTGAAGGATCATCATTTTAACATGGTGATTAGAGCATTGGAGATAACTCTGGAAGTTGAGGAGAAAGACAGTGAAAATTTTCTGAGTCTTTAAACAGACTTAGAACTGCTGAAGGAAAAATTGGTGACTGGATCATCAATTGAGACCCTTGGGTCTCGTGGTTTTGACACTGACAATTTGGTTGTGTTTACAGGTGTTGCAGGAGACAATCCATCTCTTGGAGTTGTCTTTAAAGAAGAAAAATTGTTGCAGAAGAAAGAACGTGAAAAATTGATGCAAAAATTTGTCACTGTTGATGACAAAGAGGAGTTGGCTTGTTTGAATAACCAAAAGAAGATTAGAGAGAAAACTGTGGGGCAGATTTTTAACGCTGACACAATGATGAAGGATCAGAATTATATTCTAATAGGAGATGAAAATGCAGAGCTTGAATAACTTGTTTTGATTTCCAGAATCAACCAAGGAGATGAAAGGCAATTGCTGAAAATTTCCCCAGAAGAAGAAAAAGATGCTGAAACTGAATTGCAACATGCTGAAGATGTGAAGCAAGTATAGAAGAGGTGGCTGAAATTTTTGCTGGAAACATTTGAAGAAGAGAAATGGGTTGCAAACACTAAAGTAAATTTTCCTAAAGCTGTGGAAGAACTAGGAGCAGATACTAGTTTGTTAAGATTAATTTTTCTTACTAGTATACTGAATGGTTTTGTTAATGCAGGAGGAAAATTAATTGATGATTTGTTTTCTAAAAGTAAGTTTGCATATGATGAGAAAAATAAAAATGTTGCAGAGGGACAGGAATTTTTGGAGGTAGCCACAAAGGCAGCAACATGGGGGATGACATCTACAGGAGTAAAAATAATGTTAGCCACAATCAGTGAGGCAACATTGACAACAGCAACAATGTTGGCAGCAACAGAAGTTGAAGGAAGCAACAAGAGGCAAGGAAATTTCCAGATAGAAGATAAACTGGACAGAGAGATTGAAAGCATCAGAAGACTGATGGTGAAGGTGTCTCAGAAGCAGCAGACAGCAGCAAGAAAACAGAAGGACTTTAGCAAAGGGAAGACCAGAAGAGATTGTGAAAGTACAGCTGGTGGTAAATTTCAGAACAAGATATGGAGACTTGGAGAAGAGTAGTTGAAGGACGGTGCAGCTTTTGGACAATAGAAAAACAAAGTATGGGATCCAGGAGGCAGAGATTAAAGACACATGATCAGGAGATCATGAACAATTTGGACCTTGGGAGTCTGATGCAGGGGCATTAGGCTCCAGAAATACTTTGTATCTAAGTAGACATAGGGGGTCTCATGTTTTTAAATTCTCATATAAATATTAGTATTTTGAATAAAATGGTGAGGAATTGTAAATGTTCTCTAACCACTAGAGGACATGAGGAATGTGAAGAGTCAGTTTAGTTACTTTAGGGATTTTTGTCTAAAGTTAGGAATTCCGGAATCTTAAGAGTTTGTTGAGATGTTAGAGGAGATGAAGTGATTAATTATCTTCTAAGCAAAAAAGGCATTAAGTATAGAGGTTTGTAGAGTAGGAAGAGGGAGCGTAGAGTTCAGAGTTGAGAGCTGTGCAGATTAGTAAGAGTAGAAGGCGGCCGAATAGAAGACCTGGCCCAAAGGAAGGAGGTTTTGTAATTAATTTCAGTTGTGAATTTAAAAGGAATTGTTTCAGCATTATATGGGTATTGTTGATTTAACTCTGTGTAAATGAGCCCATGTGTCATTGAAAAAAATAGACTTTGGTTACCAATTGAGTTGATAAGAACAGAGGAGTGTTAGAAATCGATATGGAGTCTATATTTTTATGGTTTGATGGAAATCGCTTCTAAAGAGCTTGCATAGTTTCTGTTTAATTAGAATGTTTGAACCCTCCTTACATGTCTGTAAGAATTGAGTTGGTTCCTTTGTGAAAATCGACAGAACCAATTCATCTTTTATTGATCATACACAGCAAAGAAGCATTGAACTTCATTCTGGTGGTAATTTCCTGCATGGACTGTATGTATTGAGGGATTAGAGACCAGTGGAGAACTAGTCTTGTTGAGTGTTAAGTTGAAACCCCATGAAAATTGAACGCATATGAATTTCATACATATTAAAGCCTGTGTGAAGAGGCAGTTAAGGTAATTCTCGAATTTGCATGTGAACTGGGGGGAATTATGTTCCCAAATGAATACAGTTCGATTTTTTGTTTAATCCGTACCTCAGATTCATAACAGAGAGGTAGAAATTCGGCTCGTTCTGCAGACGATGCATAAATTTGGTTAATGAAACGATGGTTATAGGCGAAGTTAAGGGAAAGCGGAACCTCGAGTTAATGGACGGAACCATGAGAAGTAAATAGTAAAGGCGGGATTCAAGAAACAGTTTATGGTTTTCGCATTGTATAAAACCGGTAAGCTGTTTTGGGAAAAAAAATGCAATGGTGGCCTTTGAACGACGTGTGGCAGGAGTGGTATTCTAAAACAACGAGTTTCGCAAATTTTTTGAGGGTTAAGGAACTGTGAGATAAAAATTGTGATTACCGTTCGATTGGGTTGACAATAGATCCAAGGGCGCTCGCATTACCAAGCTGCGCAAGAGTTAATGCATTGTTGTGGGTCCAGTATTTATGTGTGAGGATTAATTCTCGTGTATGTTGTGTGCGCGATAATCGTGGGATTTTTTGTGTGGTGCGCGATGAACGTGCAACTGTCGGATTGGATGGGTTGTTGAATGGAGAGTGGAAGCCAATCTAATTAACTCTCTTGAATCAAATATAGCTTGATTTTAATGAAGTGGGGTTATTCATTTGATTTAACCTTTGATCTCAAAGGTAGCCCCCGTATATGCTTTGGAGCATTTGGTTAATTTAAACCATAAGAGGCTGAATCAATTGAAATAATATGATTTTTCTAAGGGGGTAGAGTGCTCAAGGCTGGTAAGCGCCTATAATTTTTTCTCTTATTTGAAATTGATTTAAGATTAACGTAAAGAGAATTTTACATGTGTTTTGGATTTAAACCATAGGGTAATTAAGATATAAGCTTCTGCATTAAGTTGTTGAGTTAACCCAGATTTAAAATTATTTGGGACTAGAACTTTGAAGGCATTTTATACACAAGAGAGTGGAGATTGTGGATAAAATAGGGACATGAATTGGAGATGCATTTTTATATGCATGAGAGATTGGAGTATGTGGGTTAAATGAGGTAGCCCGGGCATCAGAAGGTGTACTGGGTTCGTATTAGTAGGGGTTTAAATAATTTTATTTTGGAATATGTAGTCAAATTAAGGGTATTGTTTAGTATTCCATGAATTCACGTGATATGTCAGAGGTTCATTAAGTGAAGCCCCTGTGTGTGACGACAACATCTATTTGATCCCATCGAAAAATACCAACAAGATTACCAAAGGATTTTCTTGTGGTATTAGCAAGTCAAAAAGCTATATAAGGAGAAGGACATCAAGGAGATAAGTGTGCCATGAAATATATTATTCATGTGTGATCTAATCTGAAACAGGTGTGCACCAAGGATCAAAGAGAAGGATAAGATCTGATAGATCTGGAAGTGTATTGAACACTAATGGATATACTTGTTTGATATGTTTATGTTTGAGTAGATAACAATGCAATATCTATGGTTATATTTATGATATGATCTGAATGTGTTTGCAGTGATATGTGATTTTGACAGTAAATATGTAGAAAGTGTGTTATGTTTATAGTGAAGGTTTGATTTGTTGAGAATTTATAGGGCTGATGATTAATTCAAATTCTCTTCTTGATAATTACTTGTGAGCTTACACGAGTAATTATGTCTTCTCTTGCTTAGATTACTTATTCTTTCATCAAGTCAATTACCAAAATACAAAAGACATAAATTTAGGCTCTTCAATCCATGGCAAAACCTCTCCCTCTTGGAGAGGAAAACCCACGAGAAATTATTCTTATAGATCTACAAATGAAAAGTACCATGACCAAGCCTTAGACCCTTGACCTATGAATGCCTCCAAGACCTTATCGTTACTTCTTTGACTGCATTCAACACTTATCCTTCTCTTCTACTCCAATCTTCACTGGCCTGTACTAGTACTAGATAACTCGGTCTCTATTTTTCACTTTTTATTTCTTAGTCAACTATTGAAGGTTGAATCTTCTTCACCTTGCATACACTTATAACTTTATTCCTTTAATAATTGTTTCTTTTTTAGGTCATTGTTTTGATGTATTATAGGTGCATCCACAATCTAACCTTACGACAATTAGTAAGTCTTTCTTCAAACAGATATGAACTTTGACTTTTCTTATGGTTCAAGTTATTTGCTCTGCTTGGTGTCACAAAGGAATATGCAATACTTCCACAGATTATTCCTGAAAACAAATGTTGTGATACCTCATATAAGTCCACACTGTAACCTGTACTAGATATCAGCAATCCACACTTATATACTTCGTTATTGTTTCACCTTTTTAGCCTTCTGAAATCCGAAACTTTATCCTCTGAAATCCGCACTTTATCGTCTGAACATTCTGCAATTTTCCAATGGAAATCACAGAGAAAATCCATAATTTTTCTTCTCCTGATGACCCGCAGTGACTAGGGTATATATAGTTCACAGTTTGGCTTTTAGGTTCAACTTATAGCAAAATTTTAGGCCGACATGTAGGCCGACTACATTACTGATTATCAGTCAACTTTATTACACCATTTCCAGCGTTGAATGAGATTTTCCTTGAGTGTTGTTATGAGCCTATCTTCCACAAGGTTTTGTAGGCATCCGTCAAACTAGATACTTCAAAATCATGACTCTTAATTATAATAGAAGGAAAAACCCTAGAGACATCAAGAAGAATTCTATTGACCTATAATAAAATCTTATTCATGAAAACCATGAACCAAGTACAACAAAAAATACATTTATTATCTTTGTCTTCTTATTTACATAAATTCATAACTACATAGTCAATATGAAGACCAATCCTAGTAACACTTTTCAACACTCACTCTTAACTAGGGAGGTATTCATGGTCACTTTCAAATTGAAGAATCTCATCAGAAGAATCAGATTAGTAATTGCATCTGTATAGCATCATATCAACCAGCATTTTCTTAGTGCAAGGCCTTGACTAGCAACCCCATATCTCTCCAGACAATGGGCTACAATATTGGCGAGACACATGAATTATAGACACCATAGTCATTGTCTCTCCAAGGTAAATACTCCACCCAAGTGTTCCCAAAGTATGACCTTCTTGGACTATTCTTCTCTTGGGTAGCTAGCCCTAAAAGAATATCGGTCCCGGGCTACTCTTGTGTTGAATGTCCTAACACATTCTCAAAGAGTATTTAATTCCAAATGATTACCCAATACTCCATTATGTCTTCCAAGTGAAGACCAGAATGATGTGTCTATCTCTCCCTCTCAGTTATAGAGGACATGTTCCACAACAGAATATACTCATTCCCGTATAAGGAATATACCTAGTCTCATTCTTAGGAATTACCCAGTTCCTTCCAAGTAAGAAACTAATCACCAGGCTCCCTCTCAATCAAGGAACTATGACAACAATGGTGAGACACCCAACTGCTCATGAAGAATTCCTTCCCTCGATGTCATGGATTTCGATATTGAGGAATCTTCAACTTTGTCTCCATAGGGCATAGATCATCCATCACTTTCATTCATGATTCATGTCATCTACCAGAATTTGATTCATCCGTCTTTCTTATCTAGTCCACCTTTTATGCCATGTTTCTTTCTTTCGAATCATCTCCAAGGATTTTTACATCCTTTCACATGATTATCAGCCCTACAAAAATTCATCCAGATAAACATATACGTATGAAATTTAGAAAATAAAAGTTACCTCAGTGATGATATTTCACCATGATATCTTCCTGTAGGCATCGACATCCTCTATTTAGAATGACTCATCTCCTAATGATATGTCTTGTCAAGGTTCTTCTTCTTTACCAGAATTCTATCAGAGTCTACATATCCTTCAAGAGATATTCCATTCATATCTTCTTGGCTTCTAGATGATAACTGCCTCTTGACATGGTTTCACTTGCACATTTTCATTCCCAGGAAATTACAATTTCGAGTTCCTTGTTCATATACAACCACCTCATATTCCATATGAGGATATATTATGTTGATTTTATCTGTCAGTGCATCGAGAGATCCTTTTCCATAGATTATACTTCTAAATATAGAATTCCATTACCTGTAACCATATGACATGACTTCACAACATCCAATGTCAGCATATAAATATATAAACACCTCATACCTTTTTCCTTTGAGTCATCCTGTAGCAATTTTACTAGAATGAAGAGATTCATTCCCTTGACCTGCTCCATCAATATGTAATCACATCAAAGAATTATTTAGCATATAATTATTGATGAAACCATTATGCTTTCTTTCTAATCAATGAATTCATAGATAACTCCATTAGAAAATGTCATCACATGTTTCCATGATGACCCTTGATCTTGATGACTTCCTTCCATCATTATTGATATCAGTGAGGTTTTCCAGGAGTTGTTTCACCGAGAGCTCCTTCCATGCTTCAATCATGATGCTTCAATATACACTACTTCTTATCATACTATTTTACAACCAACAGAAATCACTTAAAGGAGAATATGATTTCAATCATAGTGGAGATCCCTCACTTCTTATTTCTTAGATTTCTTTACATCAGGTTCTTGTCTCATATCTGAGACATGTACTTATTCCTTTTTCCTCTCGTCCTTTCCATATTTAGGACAATCCCTTTTATATTTCCCAACTTTATTACATCCAAAGCATCGTAATTTTTCCATATTTCTTCTTTTATTCTGAGGAACAAATTTTCTGAATCTTCCTTTCTTCCTGAACATGGCTGCAAAGGCTTGATTCCCTTCACTTGATCTGGTATCAACTCTGGCTTTCAATTTTGTTTCCTTTATTTTACATAGAGACCATAAATCATGGAATTATTTGGCTTCTTTCTTCCCGTATAAACTTGAAGTGAAGTTTCCTCATTTTTCTGGTAGAGCATTAAACACGAGTGTAGACATCTCAATGTCAGACATTACTTCTCCCAATTCCTGTATTTTATCTCTATTTTTAAAAATCCTCATTAAGTATGAAGTGACTCCTTCTTCTCTTGAAAATTTCATTTTGTATAGTTCTTCTCTCAAAGAGATTTCTTCTCTTACAGTACTCACAGAGAATAGCTCCACCATTTTTTCATATATTTATTTAGCATACTTTAGTTTTGATACAGGGAATGAGTGAGTCCTTAATGGATTATATGAGAATCCTCTGGCCTCTGATTTCTCTCTTTATGTACTTGGCATAAGTTGGAGCATCTTCCTTTGGTGGTTAAATTGTCAATCCTTCGATGTAGTCCATAACTTCGTCTTCAATTAAATTCAAATATATCCTCTTCTTCCATGCACTAAAGTTTGATGACCCAACCAGTTTGTTTCTCTTTACAATAAGTCATATTGACATATTTAAGTAAGGTCATACATACTTACTTGAGTAGAGTGGTTTGCAGCTTCTTTGATGATGATGAAGTTAGGCATTTCTTCTAATATTGAAATCTCCAACGTAGGTTTTCTTGGATCCTTGATGATAAAAGATATATTCAAAAGATGATATCCTCTTATAACAATTTCTTGAATGAGTTGATCCTTTAAATGAAATAGAAGATATTTGAAATATCTTGAGAGTCTTCCTTGCAAATTGATTTGTATTTTCAACCTAAACTTTAATCTTCACTTCCTGGAGTGTCTTCTTTTTAAGTAGCCCTTGGGTTCAGTTCCTTAGCTCTGATACCATGTTGATAATTTAGAGGGCTAGTGATTAATTCAAATTCTCTTCTTGATAATTACTTGTGAGCTTACTTGAGTTACTTATGTCTTGTCTTGCTTAGCTTACTTAGTATTTCATCAAGTCAATTACCAAAATAAAAACGATACAAAGTTAGGCTTTTCGGGCCAGACAAAAGCCTCTCCCTCTTGGAGAGGAAAACCCATGAGAAATTATTCTTATAGATCTTCAAATGACAAGTGCCATGACCAAGACCAAGACCCTTGACTTATGAATGCCTCCAAGACCTTGTCATTACTTCTTTGACCGCCTTCAACACTTATCCTTCTCTTCTACTCAAATATGCACTGACATGTATTGGTACTAGCGAAATCAGTCTCTAATTTTCACTTCTTATTACTTAGTAAAATATTGAATACTGAATCTTCTTCACCTTGCAGACACTTATAATGGTATTCCTTTAAGACTGCTTTCTTCTTTAGGTCATTGTCTTCATGTATTGTGGGTGCATCCACAATCTAACCTTAAGACAATTAGTAAGTTCTTCTTCAAACAGATCTAAACTTTGACTTTGCTTATGGTTCAATTTCTTTCCTCTGCTTGGTGTCACAAAGGAGTATTCAATTCTTCTATGATATCCACAAATTCTTCCTAAAAACAAATGTTGTGATACCTCAGATAAGTCTGCACTGTAATCCTATACTAGATCTCAGCAATCTGCACTTATATACTTCTTTAATTCTGCACCTTTTTAGCCTTCTAAAATCCACAATTTTATCCTCTGGAATATGCACTTTATCCTCTGAACAGTCCGCAATTTTCCTATGGAAATCACAGAGAAAATCTTCAATTTTTATTGTCCTGATGCGCCACAGTGACTGGGTATATATAGTGCAAATTCTAGCTTTTAAGCCGACCTTACAACAAAATTTTAGGCCGACATGTAGGCCGACTACATTACTAATTATCAGCCAACTTTATTACATCATTTCAAGCATTGAATGAGCGCTGTGTTGAGGGTTTTTATGAGCCTTTCTTCCACAAGTTTTTGGAGGCATTCTTCAAACTAGATACTTCATAATCATGACTCTTAATTATACTAGAAGACAAAATCCTATAGACATAAAGAAGAAGTCTATTGACCTATAATAAAATCTTGCTCATGAAACCCATGAAGCAAGTACAACAAAAAATACATTTATTATATTTTTCTTCTTCTTTACATAAATTCATAATTACATAGTCAATATGAAAACCGATCCTAGTTACATTTTTCAACATGATTCGGTAATTTAATATATGTACGCAATTTTTCTTTAGTAATGTCGCGTGAATACACGAATTTGATTCAATATACTTGTGTATACTACTGAGTTAATATGTTCTGATTGTCGCTCGATCTGGGTTGTTAACAGAAGTTTGGATGCAAATTGATGTAATTATTGAGGATTTTCTTGGTTAGTCAGAATGATCTACTAGAAATATTTTGGAATTTGATATTTTGAAATATGTATGACTGCTTTATACATGGGAAGTGTGTATACACGCAAATATCTTTAATGGAAGTTGTGTATATGTTCTAGGGTTTGTAATTACTGCTTGGTGATTATAGTTGATGAAGTGGTGCATTATTTTTTGTTGTTTGTCAATGATATCATGATCAGGATGGTTGATATGTGACAGTGTTGATTAGACTGAATTGGTTGTGGCTTGGTAGAGTGGTTAGAGATAATGTTACAGAAGTGTGACTGGGTATGGTTCGATATTTGTATTTAGTGACCTATGATTGATTTATTACATGTATTCAGTGATTCAATGGTTGGTTCAGTGGTATCATTATTCATATTGTCAGTATTTAGTATTCAATGATTTGAGATATGTACAAATTTTTTATTCACTGGAAGCGCATATATACGTGTATATGCTTCAGAAAATTCACGTATATATTCTAAGGTGAATTTGATCAGGGTATGTAATGACCACATATTAGTTATATGTTGATTAAAGTGTGTGTAATAGCATGATTGGTTTATCAGTGTCAGTGGTTTTTTTATTGGTATCTTGGTTTATTTGAAGAAGTATTCGATATGGTTAATTGGTATTAAGCATATTTTTGGGTGTGGGTCCAGTTTGAAAAATTTAAGAAAGGTGGCCTACATGATTTGTGATGGTTGATTGAAAGGTGCGTCCAATATGAAATATTGTTAAACGTTGTCCAAAAAGTGTTGATGGTTGTAGGTTCTCCATTTTGGTAGGAGTCGGTAAAAGATATTAGGGGGTTGTAGCTCATTTCCAGTAGGTGTTGGAGAACGAGTGGAGGTTGTAGCCTCATGTAGGTAGGAGCCTACATGCTGGTAAGATTCTGTGCCAATTAAAAATTTGTGAGAATATTTCCTTTATAATAAAAGAAAAAGATAGAGACGACAACAATTGTGGTTTTCTCCCACATTAGGTTTCCACCTAAAATCCCGGTGTCCTTATGTGTTGATTATGTGTGATGTCTTATTTTTCTCTTACTTCTCATTGTTCATAAATAATGAATGGATAATGAAATAATGATGCACTTGTCAAAGTTAAACATCTGATGAAAATTATGAAAAATTGGTAATATGCATATACACGGATCTCATTAGTTAGAAGTATGTACACACGCGGGATTTCTGAATAACAGTAGTGTACAAAATTATGAATTTGATTTTGAAGATAAAGTAAAATAAAGATATTGATTCACCCCCCCCCCCCCCCCCTCTCACAGTATTTTTCCTAACAATTGGTATCATAACAGGTCCCTCAGAAGAAGCTTGATTGCTTGAAGGGAGATCTAGAAAGATGAGTAGCCAAGATGGAATTTTATCTACCAAACCATGTTTGTTTAATGGTACTAACTTTATGTTTTGGAAGGCCATAATGAGAACGTATTTGCAACCATTAGGAGCTTATTTATGAGCAGTTGTTGAAGGTGTATATCAATACCCAACCTCCATTACAATACATAATGCAAGAAAGAAGCAGTATGATAACAATGCAAAGGTAGTAAATGCTATCTTGTGAGGATTAGAATAATCTAAGTTAATGAAATTCATGTAGTTGGATACCAAAAATGAAATATGCAATAAGCTTATTCAGAGTTATGAAAGTGATACTAAGGTAAAGAGTGTCAAACTCCAATCATATAGAATTCAGTATGAGTATCTTAGAATGCATGTTGAAGAAAGAATTGCAAGTTTTTCCTTATAGTTGACAAGATTACTAACACTATGAAAGGGCTTGGGGACAAGATAAATTATTTTTATATTATTTAAAATATTTTAAGATCACTAAACCCAAAGTTCGATGCCAAAGTATCTTCCATTGAAGAAATGCGGGATTTGAAAATTCTTACTCTAAAACAACTTCATGGGATCTCGATTGCTTACAAAATGATAAAAAATGGGAATACATAAAAGATCAAAGAAGTTGCATTCAAAGAAACATATAAAGGAAAAGAAAAGGAATAACCTAAAGATACAAGATACATTTAAGATGAGGAAGAAGTGAATTTTATGAAAACGTTAAAAGTGGGAACTGGTAAATTCAAAGGTAAACTTCCCTTTGAGTGTTTTTCTTATTGAAGTGTAGGTCACTATGCATCCAAATTCCCATATAAATAAAATCATAATAAGTAAAAAAAGGGAAATGATGTTGAGAAGAAAATTTCCAAAAAGGAGTTTTATTCCACAAAATTTTGTATTCTAATGAAGTAAGTCAAAGCACATTTGATGATCAGGAAGATTTAGATTCAGATTCTAACACTAGCTACAAAATTCTTATGGCTCTTAAAGATTAATCAACTAGTGAATCATACAGTTGTGAAGAAGATGAATTAATGAAAGCATTGAAAGAAATTGATAGACTTAGGAATGCAAACAAAAAATAAAAAATAATAAATATATATATATATATATATATATATATATATATATATATATATATATATATATATATATATATTCAAAGAAATTAACTTGCTAAAGTCTCAATTAGAAGCATCTAATAGAAAAATAGAAGACTTATAAAAACAACTTCAAGAAAAGGAAAAGAATAGTGAAAATTTAGAAACATAAATTGTGACTATAAGGGAATATTATGAGAAAAAAAACAATTAGGTAAAGGCATTTGAATCACTAGAGAATATTATTAATGAACAACGCTCTCCTCTAATCAATACAGGTATTGGATACAACCACAAGGCTTCAAATCCACAAGATGATAGGAACCCACAAAAGACTAAATCAAGTCACTCATCATAAATGAAAAATTCAAGATCAAATAAAATTGTATCAAGTCCTTCAAGTTTAGTTGCAAGGTACAAAACATGGTTTTATGGATATTTTTTCACTTATAACTCATTTGGGAATAATACCACTAATTTTAGGGCAAGAGGATGGAATGGAGGCACACGAGCCTCTGGCTACGTGAAATGGTTTAAACATCAAAATATTGAACAAATGATCAGAAATTTCAAATAGATTTGGAGGAAGGAGCAACATTCATAGACGTAGGGAAGACTGGCCCTACTATAATCCATTACTCTTAAAGCATACTTCTAACAGTGATTTCAGAAGTAAATGTGAGGTATATAGCCTCATGGAAAACATATAACGACTATCATGTTCATAGGATCAGTGGTGTATGATCTCAAGGGGAGCTATACGTGTGTACCATGATGATGGTTTCATCGTTATTCTTTCGATGATGATTTATGTTATTGATGTCACATTAGATGAAGTTATTATCACTAGGAAAAAACATGGCATGTCCAAAAAGAGATGTGACCATGCAAAATAAATAATTTACATTTTGTATGTGTTTCTTATGAATGACAGTCGTTTATGCACGCAGTTTCGAACTTAGACAACAATGTATGGTTTTCTGTGGCGATAAAGGAGTGGCACAAATTTAGGGGAGTTCTTGAAATTGGAAACAAGAAGAAGCTTCTAATTTATTTTCCCCATAATTAAACTAGAAGCAAATTGTAATTCCACATCACATGATATCTTGTATGAGTTAATTGAGTTGGGAAGGCTTAGTTATCTCAGTAAATTCGAATTGAGGGTCAAACTGGAGGCGTGTAGAGTTCTATCTAAGTTTTAGGGGGTCCAGTTACAATTTATTTTGAGTTGTAATTATTTAACGTAATTATTTGAGTTAAAATTAGTTTAACTAGTTCTAACTGATGGAGGAGCTAGTGAGAGGTCCAGTCATGCAGTGATCAATTAGATAATTGAATATTATCTATAAATAGTTGTTGCATGTCAGATTTGAGGAAAACCCAGTTGAGATTGGAGTTAAAGGGAAGTATACTATCAGTTGTATAATTAGAAAATTGTACAGGTCATGGATGAGGTCAATAGGATGCCTTGGATCTATTGCGAAATAAATTATTGAGAATTCCCTAATTAATAGGGGCTCAATTTCCCTAAGGATTGCGTAAGCAAGGCTGAGCATCCAAAGGAAATAAATTGGCTAAGTATTGGACCAAACTTGCTTGGATCAGAGTGAGACAGTCAGAGATAGTGTAGAGAGCTCTCAAGATTGAGAGAAACATTATATTGTTTCATATTATTGACTTAATGCAATATACAAATAGTGGGGCTTTTAGTTGAGGCTTTCTCCAGATAAATCTTTGTGTTGTGTTATTGAAATTCTTTCTCTTTCTTGTTCATGTGAATGTGTGATCGTAATTGGTTTCCACAATTTGTAGAATAGATTCAAGTTTTTTTTTTTAGCATATTACAAGATCAGTTTAATCTATGTGGATTTTCTACATGGTATCAGAGCAGGAATCACTATAGAAGAGAAGAATATGATTTTTTTTTAACAAGTGAATTGAATTTGCATATTTATTCTTCACAACCAACAACAGGTCAAGATGCCTTTCTATGGATTGAGACTCGAATATACCCTTGAGGATAGTTTGAATTACATAGCTTGGAAGGGCAGGATGGAGGAATTTTCGGAATAAAAATGGTTGAAGGAATTCATAGACAATGATATTCCCACGACCGCAGCAACAGATGCTCAAAATCTTGATGCATGGAAGAAGAATGTAGAAAAGGTGAGAAGGATTATGTTAGAAGGAGTTAAATATCATATTGTATCAAACCTCCATGCAAATTTGACTCCATATTCTTTGTGGAAAGCCTTAACATATTTGTTTCAGAACAGCAGCGACCACGAGAAGTTGGCACAAAAGGAAAATTTCAAAAAAATCAAGATGGAGAAGGAAAAACCGATGCCAAAATATTTAACGAAGTTCACTCAATGTCGAGATGAGATTTGAATTGTTGGTGTGATAGTTTTTGAGGATGATCTAGTGAGCCTAACACTTCTAGGTCTTCCCAAGAGCTGGAACAACTACCAGGATTCGGTGAATGGGAGGGAGAAGCTACCAGAGTGAGAGTGATTGTGGTCTGAATTGGTATAATAAGAGATTCAGCAGAAGACCAGAGATGGATCCTCATCAAACACTGATGATGAGGATAATTGTGCCTTCGCTGGAAAGGCAAAGAAAGGGAAAGGTAAGGCGTCCCATTCCAAATCAGATTCTGTCTAAGCAGCAAAGAAGAAATACTTGTCAAAGTTAAAATGTTTTCACTGTCATGATCTTGGACATTATGCTACAAAGTTTCCGCACTACAAGATCGAAAAGAAGCCCTCAGGAGGAGCGGTAGTTGAAGCACTTTCTTCACAGTTCAATCTGGATTTCACTCTCATCGCAGGCATGGTGTCATCAACGATGGGATTTTTGTGGTACCTAGATAGTGGAGCTTCATTCCATATGAATGGAAACAAATAATTATTCAGTAACTTGGAGAATAAGGATCTCTATATGCACATTAATATGGGAGATGACGAGAGGTTTAACTAGTTCTAACTGATGGAGGAGCTAGTGAGAGGTCCAGTCATGCAGTGATCAATCAGATAATTGAAAATTATCTATAAATAGTTGTTACCTATCAGATTTTAGGAAGACCTAGTTGAGATTGGAGTTAAAGGGAAGTATATTATCAGCTGTATAATTAGAAAATTGTACAGGTCATGGATGAGGTCAACAGGATGCCTTGGATCTATTGTGAAATCAATTATTGGGAATTCCCTAATTAATAGGGGCTCAATTTCCCTAGGGATTGCGTAAGCAAGGCTGAGCATCCAGAGGAAATAAATTGGCTAAGTATTGGACCAAACTTGCTTGGATCAGAGAGAGACAGTCAGAGATAGTGTAGAGAGCTCTCAAGCTTGAGAGAAACATTATATTGTTTCATATTATTGACTTAATGCAATATATAGATAGTGGGGTTTTTTCGAGGCTTTCTCCAGATAAATCTTTGTGTTGTGCGATTGAAATTATTTCTCTTTCTTGTTCATGTGAATGTGTGGTCGTAATTAGTTTCCAAAATTTGTAGAAGAGATTCAAGTATTTTTTTTTAGCATATTACAAGATCAGTTTAATTTATGTGGATTTTATACATGGTATCAGAGCAGGAATCACTATAGAAGAGAAGAATATGAGTTTTTTTTTAACAGGTGAATCGAATTTGCAGATTTATTATTCATGACCAGCAACAGATCAATATGTCTTTCTATGGATTGAGACTCGAATATACCCTTGAGGGTAGTTCAAATTACATAGCTTGGAAGGACAGGATGGAGGAATTTTTGGAATAAAAATGGTTGAAGGAATTCATAGACAGTGATATTCCCAAGACCGCAGCAACAGATGCTCAAAACATTGATGCATGGAAGAAGAATGTAGCAAAGGTGAGAAGGATTATGTTAGAAGGAGTTAAATATCATATTGTCTCAAAAATCCATGCAAATTTGACTATATATGTTACGTGGAAAGCCTTAACATATTTGTTTTAGAATAGCAGCGACCACGAGAAATTGGCACGGAAGGAAAATTTCAGAAAAATCAAGATGGAGAAGGGAAAAACGATGCCAAAATACATAACGAAGTTCACTCAATGTAGAGATGAGATTGGAATTGTTGGTTTGATGGTTGTTGAGGATGATATAGTGAGCCTAGCACTTCTAGGTCTTCCCAAACGCTGGCACAACTACCAGGATTCGGTGAATGGGAGGGAGAAGCTACAAGAGTGAGAGTGATTGTGGTCTGAATTGGTACAATAAGATATTCAGCATAAGGCCAGAGATTGATCCTCATCAAATACTGATGATGAGGATAATTGTGCCTTAGCTAGAAAGGCGAAGAAAGGGAAAGGTAAGGCGTCCCATTCCAAATCAGATTCTGGCTAGGCAGGAAAGAAGAAATACTTGTCAAAGATAATAAAAAAATTCACTGTCATGATCTTGGACAATATGCTACAAAGTTTCCGCACTACAAGACCGGAAAGAAGCCCTCAGGAGGAGCGGTGGTTGAAGCACTTTCTTCACAGTTCGATTTGGATTTCACTCTTATCACAGGCATGGTGTCATCAACGATGGGATTTATGTGGTATCTAGATAGTGGAGCTTCATTCCATATGAATGGAAACAAAAAATTATTTAGTAACTTGGAGGATAAGGATCTCTATATGCACATCGATATGGGAGATGACGGGAGGTATAGCGCAATCAACATAGATACAATGACCTTTCAGAGGGAGTCTGGTACTCCTATCACATTAAAATATGTCATGTATGTTCCCAATTTAAAGAATAATTTAGTTTCAGTTGCTATGTTGGAATACCATGGCTATGATGTGATATTTAGCAAAGGAAGAAGATTGGGGTTCGAGTAAATAACCTCTACAAATTGGATGTATAATATTGTTTTGCCTTAAGCACGAAAACAAGCCAAGACATCAGTGAGTTATGGCATAGAATATTGGGTCATCTACACCATGGCGCTTTGAAGATCATGCAACATATTTCTACAGGACTTCCCAAGGGTGCACTTGAGAAGTGAGATACAAGAAAAGGGTGTACATTGGGGAAGTACACCAAATCTAGCTTTCATGATAAGGAAAACCGAACAAACGAGATCCTTGAAAGAGTTCACTCATATGTGTGTGAACCGTTCTAGACAGAATCCACAAAAAAACACTGGTATTATGTGATTTTTGTATATGATTTTTCACGCAAGTGTTAGATATTCTTCATGCAGAAGAAAGATCAAACATTCTAAATTTTTTGTGAGTTAAAAAAAATTGCTGAAAAAGATAAAGGGAAGAAGGTGAAGGCTATCAGGAGCAAAAATGGTGGTGAATACATCTCGAACAAATTCAAGAACTTATGGGCTTCATAAGTAATTCAATGGGAATTAATAACACCTCATAACCCATAGCAGAATGGGGTTTCAAAAAGGAAGAAGAAAACTATTGTGGGAGCATCACAAGCGATGTTGCATGATCAGGGCCTAAAGTTTCATTTGTTGGTTGAAGCATGCAACACAACAGTATTTTTGTAGAACATAAGTCATCATCGGATTCTTGGGATGAGTACACTAGAGGAGTATTTTTCAGGTAAGAAGCTAGATGTAGCACATTTTAAATTTTTGGTTCATCAATTTATTGCCATGTGACCAAAGATGTCAAGAAGAAGCTAGAGCCAACAACTAATTTGGTAATATTTTGGGGCTACACTGATATACCTCATAACTATCGGGTGTACTTTCCAGCACACGGGATGAAAATGGTAAGAAGGGATGTGAAATTCAATGAAAATGAGGCCATCTTAATTTCCCTTGAGAGGGAGATTCAATTGCATGAAGTTTAGGAGCTCTTAGATCTAAAAGAAGAACCTCAATATGTGGAGCATCCACAAGCATAGGAATACAGAGTGGAAGCACCCACTGATGTAGATACATCCCAAGAAGGAAAAAAGCATATCAGAGAGGTTGATTGGTAGGTGTTTGATGATAGAGAGAATGTGGGAGCACCCACATCACAACGCAGACAGAGAAAGTCTCCAAATCGGTACTCTGGCTACATGGTTCTTATGACCGAGAGTGTAGAGATTTATCCATCCTCTTTCGAGGAAGCATTGTAGCAACCAATTTGGGTTGATTTCATGGTTGAGTATGACTCCATTATCATATTAGTGCATGGGAATATTTTCAAAGACCAGGGGAAGTCAGTTGTAGGATCTAGGTGGATCTATAAGGTGAAGTAGGAAACACATGGGAGTGTGGAGAAACACAAGGCAAGATTTGTGGCCAAAGGGTTCTCGCAGATGGAGGGGGTTGATTATGAGGAGACCTTTGCACCAATCGCAAGGTACTCATTAATAAAATCCATCTTTTCACTTTCAACACAGATGGGATGGAAGATACATCAGATGGATGTAAATACAACCTTCCTCATCGGAGTGATTGAGGAAGAGGTGTACATTGAGCAGCTGAAATTTTTTTAGAAATTCAACAGAGAGTCACATATGTGCAGACTCAAAAGAGCATTGTATGGACTGAAACAAGCACCTCATGCTTGGTACACTTGGATCGACAACTACTTCATCGATTTTGGATTCACCAAGAGTGGAGCAGATGTGAACCTTTACCATATTATGGTAGAAGGTAAACTTTTGATCATTGTACTTTATGTCGATGATTTGATATTGACAGGTGATGAGCAGCTCATCAAGCCTTGCAAAGAGAATATTTCAAGAGAATTTGAGATGAGGATATAGGGCCCTTGCATTATTTATTGGGATTGAAAATTTCGAAAAGAGATGGGGAGCTATTTGTATCTCAGGGCAAGTATGGCAATGAGATTCTGAAGAAGTTCCACATGGAGGGCAGCAAATCCATGGAGATTCCTCTAGCAAGGAACTGGAGGAAGGAGGATGTTACTTTAGACGAAGTAGTAGATGCTACCATCAATAGGTAGCTTGTGTTTTCACTCATGTATTTTGTGAACACATGACTAGACATATGCTATGTGGTTAACAAACTTAGCCAAGCTATGGTTAAGCCTACCAAGCTCTTTTGGAAGGCAGGCAAGCATGTGTTGAGATACCTCAGAGGCACCGCAGAGTTTGAGTTATGGTATAGGCGGATAGAGGGAGTGAAGCTTCAAGGCTTCATAGATGCATATTGGACAGGGATTCCATCCGACAGGAAGAGCACATCAGGGGGCATCTTCATTATTGGGTCAGCAACATTTTCCTAGTACAGTAGGAAGTAGAGATTAGTTGCACTCAGTTCAGCAGAGGCAGAGTATATGGATTCTATTCAAGCAGCATGTGAGGCCATCTAGATGAGGAAGATAATTTTTGTTTGTTTGGTCAGCAAATGGATCTGACGATGATTTATTGTGATAACCAGAGTTGCATCAAACTCTCAGTTAATCCAGTTTTTCATGACAATTCCATGCATACTTATATTTTGTATCGCCATCTCAGAGATTGTGTGTAGAGTTAAAGTACATTCCTACAGAGGAGAAAGATGCATACATCTTTACGAAGGCACTGTCAAGAGGAAAATTTGAGTTCCATAGAGGAAGGATCGGGGTAGCAGATAATCCATTTCTTGTTGAGAGGGAGAGTTTAAATTGGAAAAAAGAAGAGGCTTGTAATTGTAATTCCACATCACATGACAACTTGTATGACTTAAATGATTTAGGAAGACTTAGTTAGCTCAGTAAATTTGAGTTGAGGATCAAACTAGAGGCATCTCTTTAAGTTTTAGGGGGTCCGACTATAGTTTATTTTGATTTGTAATCATTTAACTTAATTATTTGAGTTAAAATCACTTTAACTAGTTCTAACTGATGGAGGAGCTAGTGAGAGGTCCAGTGAATAAAATCTGATTTAATTCACATGCAGTGATCAATCATACAACTGAATATTCGATATAAATAGTTGTTGCATGTAAGTTCTGAGGAAGACCCAGTTGAGATTGGAGTTAAAGGCAAGTATAATATCAGTTGTATAATTATAAAATTGTACAGGCCATGCATGAGGTCAGCAGGATACCTTTGATGTATTGCACAATCAATTATTGAGAATTTCCTAATTAATAGGGGCTCAATTTCCCTAAGAATTGTGCAAGCAAGGTTGAGCATCCAGAGGAAAGAAATTGGTTAAGTATTGGACCAAACTTGCTTGGATCATAGTGAGACAGTCAAAGATAGTGCAGAGAGATCTCGAGGTTGAGAGAAGCATTGTGTTGTTTCATATTCTTGACATAATGAAATATACAGATATAGGGGTTTTTAGCAGAGGCTTTCCCCAGATAAATATTTTTTTTGGGCGATTGAAATTATTTCTCTTTCTTGTTCATGTGATTGTGTGATTGTAATTGGTTTCTGCAATTTGTAGAATACATTCAAGTATTTTGTTTTTTCATATTACAAGATCATTCGAATCTATGTTGATTTTCTATAGGAGATCCTCATATGCTTCCATCACTTCATTATTGGCATTTTTGGCCTAACATTGTTTGTGGCATCCTTTTGATGATGCCCTTATGTTGTTTAGAAATGTGCGAATGAGTATCGATGCATGATGAGTAATGAATTGTTGCAAATTTTTATTACTATTTTTTATTTTCTATTAGTGATGGGGATATAATGTGATTAGAATTGATGATGAAGAGATGGCATAGGTTCAGAGGGAGCATCTTTTATGCTTCTACGGTTTTTTTTTTTCATTATGGTTTCTTGAGCACTCCTTCTTGCGTGATTTTTTCTATGATAATTTCATGGCTATTACTATTGTCATCAGTCTTATTTCATTACTCACTATTGAAAATATATGTGTTGATGTCACTATGTAATGGGTTATCAATGATGCTTGGGTTGCATATGGTGAAGTGATGCCTTATTATTGTCGCTAAATCTAAATGCACTTGATGAGGAGGATATGCATGTTATATTCATTGTTGATGATACTGAAGAGAATGGTGCTACACTTTCGTATCTTCTTGCTTGCTTCTTGATGATGAGAACTTTCATGATGCTATTATGTCATTTATGTTGTTGTTGTCATATGATTATATTGCAGATTCATATTAGGATAATTGTCATTGTTAATGAGTGTCATAGTTTTGCTACAAAAGATACTTCCTTGTTGAGACTTTTGTTATATATGTCATGTATGTCTCTTAATGTAAAGTTCATGAAAATGCCCATGGTGTAATCATTGTAAAATTTATTTATGTATGGGCTATTGGGATAAATTCATGATATGTATGTAATCCCATTATTTTGGGTGATTGATGTAAAATTTGGGTCAAATGTGTAACGTGGTGTAACCCCATTATCTTGGGTGACTAACCATAGAGTCATTGATTATAGAGATGTCATGAATAACCTTTTATTTTAGTCATAAAGTCTTGTACTTTTACTACATATCTTTAGAAGGTAAATCATATGATCAAGGGGAGCATGGTCAGTATGCAGACATCATAGTTCATATCAGCATATCCGACTTATAGTGATGAGTGGTACAAGGAAAATTAGTTCATTTAGTATCTTTCAACACTTTTCCCTCGATGTCAAAGGGGGAGAGAAGACTTGGTGTTTGCATGTGGTTTTGAAGAACTGTTTGTAGGTGGTATCCAAACACCAAAGTGGTTTTCATCAATTCTAAAGGGGGATATTGCTGAAATTATGGCTAACGTGTTGTCCTTGATGAAAACATGCTTGAAATTTTTTTCCTTGATGTCAATTTGGTTATAATGTAGATGACAAGAATACTGGTACAAGTATTGTAGAAATGACAATGTGTTTTGGAAAAAGATGGAAAACATAAAGTTTGAAAAGTATATTTGACCCTTGTAAAGAATATTTTCGTACATATTTAGTTTTGTGAAAAAAATTCAAGTATATAATCTAAACCATGGAAAACAAGAAACCGGGATTTATTACCATGATAATTTCCCATAGTATTGCAACGACAATGTCTATTTTATCCCATCAAAAATACCAACAACATTACCAAAGGATTTTCTTTTGGTATTGGAAAGGTAAAAAGCTATATAAGGAGAAGGTGATCAAGGATCTAAGTGTGCAACGAAGTAGATTATTTATGTGTGATCTGATCAGAAGCATGTGTGCACCAGGGAGCAAGGAGAAGGTTGAGATCTAATAGATTTGAAAGTTCAATGAAGACTAATGGATATACTTTCTTGATATGTTAATGTTTGAGTAGCTAACAATGCAAGATATTTAATTATAGTGATGATATGATCTGAATGTGTTTGCATTGATACGTGATTATAACAGCAAAATACGTAGAAAATATGCCAGGTTTGCAGTGAATATTTAATTTAGTAATTTAAGATTTGTTCGCAAGTTTAATTCAGTAATGTCGCGTACATACACTAATATGCTTCAATATAGTTGTGTATACTTATTGAGTTAATATGTTCTGTTGGCTACTTGATCTGGGTTGTTAATAGAGGTTTGGATGTTGATTGATGTAAGTATTGAGGATTGTCTTGGTTAGTCAGAAGTGGAAATAATAAAATAAAATTAGATTACATCATCAAATTTTAGAAGGAAAAAATAAAAAACACTTTTTCAACTTGTATTTTCAACTTATCTCCTTACAATTTTACTCAAATTTCGAGTTGGATGTGGAATTTAACTCCTCATCGAAGTAGTACCCATGTTGCATACTTTTTATGGAACTTGCTACATGGAAATTGAGAAATACATAAAAAATAAAAATAAAAGCGTGATTGCAATAACGTTCACATGTATTTCTCATTTTTCGTGTGGCAGGGTCCATCGAAAGTATGCAACATGGGTTCTCGCTCGATGAGGAATTAAATTATGCATCCAACAAGTGATCACGCTCAAAATTTGAGTACAACTGTAGGGATATAAGTTGAAAAATAGTTTTACTCCAAAAATATTGAATTATCCCCCATGGTTGACATCTTTATCTTGAATCCTATTGATTCTTAAAATGTTGATTTTTTTTGTACATTTTTGTTTTGAGGCCCATTTTCAACCTAAAAAATTCTCTAATGTATTTTGGTATTCAATATTTTTAAATATTAACATGGGTTTTATACATGGGAAGTGGGTATATACACATATATGTTTAATGGAAGTCATGTATATGTTCTAAGGTTTGTAATTACTACTTGGTGATGACAGTTGACGAATTCTATATTATTTGTTGTTGTCTTTCAATGATGTCTTGTTCAGGATGGGTGATATGTGTTGGAAAATATGGAAACCTGTAGATTAGAACTTATTTTCCTTATCATGATAATTACTTGTGATGTTAGTTGGTTATTTATTACTTCTTTAGTTTTGTTCATCAAGAAATTACCAAAACAATGAAGATCACAAAGACAGTACACAAGATATAGGCCCCAAGCCAGGGAAAAGCCACTCCAACGGGAAAACCCAAAAAATGTTTCTCTTATTCTTTAAAATATGCTTACAAAAGAGACTTCCAAGACCCAAAGACCAAATAAAACAAACCCTCCAAGCTCAAAACCGTCCCCCCAACAATATTTATTTGAGATTGTTTCCTACTCTTGGTAAAACCAAGTCTCAATATGTATGCATCCATTCTTGCATACCAAGTCTTAGGTGATTATTTTAAGCCATATAGAGCTCTCGTCAATCTGCAGACATGAGTCTCTGTAACTAGTTATCTTTGTTGAAGAATGTAACTAGTGTTCGTCTTCATAATTGTATTTGAGTCATAATGAAATGTATCTGTCAAAATAAAGAAAATAAAATTTATTTATAAAAGAAAAAAATATTTATTAGCATGGGTTTCATGCTTTATTATTTTATTTATAGATTAAAGCCTCCATTGTAGGCTTCGAGGTTCTATGTCAAGATTCCTTGTCCATGTCATCATGTAATAGACCCTTCTTGGGCTTTATCTATCCAGAAAGAAATTTATTTTGATGTAAATTGAGTCATTTAGGCCTCCTCCACCAAGTTGGCCTATTTGGGAGCTAGAAACCACTAAGTGAAGACAAAAACTCGGCCTCATTTGGAGCACAAGACAATAAGTTCAGTTTGCAGTAGCTGGAGAAGAAAAATTAGAGAAAATTTCCCAATAAGAAGAAGAAAACCCTAGCAAAGAAAAAGACATTTTTCAATCAATAAGAAGCTAAATTTCTCTCTCTTTTGACTCACACATGCAAAAATATAAACTTGTTGGGGGACCAAAACTTCATATATGTAGTAGGGCCAAAATTCTGGAAGCATTGGGGGGGGGGGGGGGGGATTCTGTGTTGTATGTGGGTTGAAGTTGGTTGACAAGAATAGACTACTAAAGTTTGTATAATCATACTGGAAGGTTGACTTGATGGAGTGAGGAAGGTATTTTGATCTATTCAAAGGTTTTGGTTTGTCTCAATTGATTTGAATCTACTAGTGGAAGAGTTTGATTGGGTTTTCCCCTTCATGGGGGTTTTAGTCCTGGATGAGTGCGTACTTATGGTATCATTGATCTTCATTCTTTTGATTTGATGATTTCTTGATGAAAAGAAGATAAAGAACATAAATAAAGTTAATAAGAATGCAATAATATCACAAGTAATTGTCAACATAAGAAAAAATTTCTTCCTTTATGATTTTATAATAGTTTTGACATCCAATTGATGGATTTTCCATCCCATAGTAGTAGCTAACAAAACCAATGATCTTATGGTTGTATACATAGTTGTGGGAGCAAAGGTTTCTTTGTAATAAATTCCTTTTTTCCGTGAGAAGAATCTTGCTTCAAACATTACCTTGTATTTGTCTATGCTCCCATGTGTGGCGTGATTTATCTTGTAAATTCATTTTAAAGTGACTATATATTTTCCACTTGGCCTAGAGATAATCTCCCAAACAGCATTCTTCATTATGGACTAGTATTCTTCCTGCATAGGATTCCTCCACTCTTGATGTTTAAATTCATCTTGATAGGAGGAAGGTTTTGCTTCAATAAGCCTTTTCATGTATGCAGCATATCCGAAATACCTCTTTGGTCTTTTACTTTCCCTAGAGGACCTTGATTTTGTATGTCCTTTTGCTTCTTGAATATTAGTTTTCAACCATACAGGCCTCTTCCAACTTTCTGGAGTAATCACTTGTTGTATGGGTTCATAAGGACCTTAAACATTTTCTTGAGTAAATGTCTTCTCTTGACCATCATTGTCCCTAAAGACATCCTCAAAGATAGGTATCTCTTCTTCATAAAATTCAACTAGAACATCCCTTGATTTCTTGTAAGCTATGCTCTTATCAAATATGACATCCCCGCTTACTTCAATTTGATGATCTTCCTTGATATAGATTCTATATTCTTTTGATGAAGCATCATATCCCACAAATATACCCTTTAGACTAGTACAATCTAGCCTTCTCTTGTCCTTGGGTACATGAATATACACATGACACCCAAATATTCGAAGATGATCCACACTTGGATTTTTTTCCTATAAATTCTTCTTCCAAATTCATGTTGTTAATAATCCTATGAGGACTTCAATTTTGTAAGTATATAGTTGGCATGCATGCCTCTCCCCATAGGAATTAAGGAAGATCTTGATCATGTATCATAGACCTAACACATTCCTCAATAGCTCTATTCTTCCTTTCTACCATGCCATTTTTTTTAGGATTATAAGGAACAATGAGCTCCCTCTTAATCCTTTCTTCCTTGCATTAATATATTAATTCCTTGGAGGTGTTCTCTCCACCATTATCGGACCTTTGAGTCTTGATCTTTCTCTCGATTAGGTTTTCCACTTCATTCTTGAACTCCTAAAAATTTTCGAATACCTCATCCTTTTTCTTCAGAAGGTATAACCAATTCTTGCTTGAGAAATCATAAATTAAGGTTACATAATATTGATGCCCACCAAGATGTTTTAGTGTCATAGGTCCACATACATCTAAATGTATGAGATCTAAAATTTCATTATATCTGGGGTCACTACTTGAAAATGGTTTTTTTTTACGTTCTTTCTTAGAGAACATCCCTTACAATTCCCTTTATGTTCTTTCTTTAGTTTGGGGATGTCATTGACCATTTGACTTAGAGATGAAAAAATCTTAAATTGAATGTGTCCATACCTTCTATGCCATAGTTCTGAAGGACTCGCATCCAAGTGAACTAGAGCTTGGGTCAAAGGTGTATTGAGTTTATATAATGTCCCCTCATGAATACCAATTACCCTAGCAACATCAATATTTGAGCCCTTACCCCAAACCAAAACCTTTTCATCACCAAAATAAATTGTATCGCCTTTATCCTTTAGAGAAGAAACAGATAGAAAGTTTTTCTTCAAATATGGAACATATAAAATGTTGATGAGGTGAATGCTTCCGCCTAAATCGAGCTCCAATGATGTAGACCCACTGCCTTTCACTGGATAGCTCCTGTTGTCTCCAAGTTCAATAGAATGAGATTAGTTTCCCTTAGATAAGGTTTGGAGTTGACTTCATTCTCCTGTCATATGTTTGGAGGAGCCATTTTCAATAACGCGTATATTCTCGTCCTTGAATGTGTCAGATAAAGCAGAGAAAAAACTTCCATCTACTACTTCCTTTATGATCTTGGAGATTATCTTCAATAGACAATTATTTATATATGTAGTGAGATTTCCAAGAACCTTGGAAATATTCCTTATAACCCTTGCCATATTGCCAACAAAGATGTGATATTCAGTCTCCTTCTTGCACCTTAGCTCTGATACAATGTTGGAAAATATGGAGACTTGTAGATTAGAACTTATTTTCCTTATCGTGATAATTACTTATGATGTTATTTGGTTCTTTATTACTTCTTTAGTTTTGTTCATAAAGCAATTACCAAAACAATGAATATCACAAAGAGACAGAGTACACAAGATATAAGCTCCAACTCATGGAAAAACCCCTGCAAGGGGAAAACCCAGAAAATGCTTCTCTTCTTCTTTAGAATCTACTTACAAAAGAGAATTCCAAGACCCAAAGACTAAATCCAACAAACCCTCCAAGCCCCAAGCTAGCCCCCAACAAGATCTTCCTTGAGACATCTTCAAAACTTTGATATGTCTTCCTTGATGTCGCAACTACGACCCCTACAACAAAATTTCATCCCTACGATTTCGTCCTCCTGTAATTTCTTAAAAAAATTGGACTCCTACAACTGCCATCTTCACAAACCCTAGCGAGACAAGGAAAGTGATATACTTTGACTTCTACTCCTCTTCTTCGTCCTCCAATTACTCTTCTTCACCTTTGCTATTACAGATCAAACTTGCTTGAGATGAGTGACAAAATGAGTCGAGCTTCACTCTTTTATATAGCCTTTCTTGAGGGTCGAATTCCCTCCCTTCAGGTTGACTTGATTTTCTCCTTGGGACAACTTGGTCTTGGGCGTATACATGAATTTTTCTCGAAAAAAACAAATATTTTCCTTCATTTCAATGAGTCCAAATGGGACTATGACACATGACCAATATTATTCTTTATCCTAGAAAGACCTAGAAATACCTAAAATACCTAAAAGCATGAAGAACATTCTTTTGACTCAAACTTGAGCATGAAACACATACTCTAAAACATTATATACTTTATTTTTCTTTCCTTTTTCTTTATTTATAAATAATATATAATGTCATGATTACAATTACATCATAATGAAGACCGAGCCTAGTTACAATTTTCAACAATATGTGAAAGTATTAATTGGAACAATTTGGTTATGGCTTGGTATAATGATCAGTGATAATGTTGCAGAAGTGTGTCTGGGTATGGTTCAATATTTGTATTCAGTGATTAGTGATTGATTTAGTGCTCTATGATTTATTTATTACTTCTATTAGTGGTTCAATGGTACAGTGATTCATATATTCAGTATTTACTATTCAATGATCTTAGATATGTACATAGTTTTTATGCACAGGAAGCGTGTATATATGTGGATATGCTTCAAAACAGTCATGTATATATTCTAAGGTGAACTTGATCAGGATTTGTAATGACTGCAAATTAGTTATCTGTTGATGATATTGTGGGTATTAACATGATTTTTTTATTAGTATCAGTGATTGGTTGATTGGCATCTTGGTTTATTTGAACAAGTGTTCAGTATGCTTAATTGGTATTGAGCATATTGTTGGGTGTAGGTCCAACTTAAAAAATTGATGAAAGGTGGCATGCATGATTTGTGATGGTTGATTGATAGGATCCAGTACGAAATATTGTGAAATGTGGTCCATGAGGTGTTGAGGGTTCTAGCCTTCAGTGAGGGGTTAGGTGCTCCCTTCCAGTAATAGTCAGTAAAAAATATTAGGATGTTGTAGCTCCCTTCCAGTAAGCATTGGAGAAAGAACGGAGGTTGTAGCCTCCTACATGTAGGAGTCTGTGTGTTGGTAATATTATGTGCCAATACAAAATTTGTAATAATATTTTCTTTATAATAAAAGAAGACAGAGATGACAATAGCGGTGGTTTTCTCCCACACTGGGTTTCCACCTAAAATCTTGGTGTCCTTATGTGTTGATGCGTTGATTATGCGTCATGATTTATTTTTCTCTTACTGCTCATGGTTAATAAATAATGAACGGCTAATGAAATAATGATGCATTGGTCAAATTTAAACATTTGATGGAAATTATGAAAATTTGGTAATATGTATATACACAGATCTCATTATTTAAAAGCGCGTACAAAGGTGATTTGTTTGAATAACAATAGCATACAGGATTCTAAATTTAAATTTGACAATAAAGTGAAATAAAAATACGAAATCACCCCCCAACCCCCCCCCCCCCCCCCATGCCCCTCTCAACATTTTTCCTAACAAAAAGCATATAGTTCTTCGATGATTCATTTCTCTAATTTTCCACCAACCATCCACATGGATGCCTTATGGAGCTTCCCCTATCACACCTTCTAGTTCCATCTGACTCTTAATATTCCAAAGCCCTCAAATTCCCTCTAACCATCCACATGTATGGCTAATGAAGCTTTATATTAGAACATTCACCCTACACACAACAATGGTCCTTTGATGAAATTTTTTCTTTCATTTCCTAGAAATCATCCACATATATGGTTGGTGGTATTGCCTTTGGTGGATGGACTTCTAGTTTTCTAACTAGTAGTTCCCCAACTCCCTCACCTTTAGTCTCCTGATATCCATCCATGTGTGCAGCTTGTGGAATCTTAGAGGTTGAGAAAACCATTATCACTCAAGGTCAATCATACTAATTCCAACCACCCACATGTACAATTTGCATTTTTTTACAATTGGAGTGCTCAAGCGACATTTCTCTCTTCCATCTCTGATAGCCCTCAAATCCTCTTGTGTATCTACTCTTTTAGGTGAATAATATCACCCTTCTTCATTGACCATATATACGATTAACACTCTCCTCGTATTTTTAGCCTTCCAATGTGTTAAGTGGCTTCTATTCCCACTCATGGACCTAATTCCTTCATTCCCATATATGTGCCCCATGATGCGTTAGTGAAACCATCCTCGTGTTTTGTGGTTATTAGTGACATGAATTACACCTCCCATTTATTTGATCTCATACAATGTGTCTCGATTGTGTGTCCCTAGTGGTAGATTCCCTTACATTCATCATTGTATAAACTAGTAATGTAGGCCCTCCATCAGTTAAGTGACCCATAGACCCAAAATCTCATTAGTGGTAGGACATGAATTATCATGTCTTTGATCAAGCAATCTCCCACAAATTAGATATTCATTAAGTATAAGGTGACCTTAGAAGCACTCAAAGAGACCTACACAATTATGGAAGTGAACGATGACATGATTAGATTCATTTACTCAACTCAAGTTAAGATTCAATGAATTAAAGAGTTCCTAGAGGAAAATATTCATTCGAGAAAAAATGTGTGATAAGATATGTTAACATAGGATTTATAGATACTAGTGTGCCCCAAAATCTTGACATCCAACATATAAATTAGTTGTTGAATCTCATGATACCTCACTCCTTTCCCTCTGAATTGTTTGATAGGTTGTGGCGATACTCCCAATATGTCCACCTTTTCCAAATCCCCAAGTCCACCCCAAAGATGCCAAATCTATGCAAAAGAGATAAACCCAACATAAATTTTATCTTCGATAAGCATTGGAATAGGTTCATGCAATGGCATTAGCACTTCAACATAATTAAAAGAAGTGGGAAGAAGTGGAAGGCCAGGAATATCTCCTTGGATTTTTAAATGGGCTATCAGAGATTATCATCCCAACTTACGAGAGAAACTACACCCTCATATCCACAAAGTAAGGGTATGAGGGACCTCGTGCCCCAATGTCAAAACCTAAACCCCATATTTAAAGACATAACTGTAAGGTTAGTGTTTCATGGTTATGTATTAGGGAGAGGGATACAAAGTAGGGAATGGGTACTCTTCCAAAGAGTATAGTTACATTAAGGTGTCCCTTTGTATGACCCAAAAGGAGTAGGAAGATATTTACTTAATCATATAACTAAAATGTTGAGTATTGGAGTTAATCTTGATAAGCTTCCTATTTCATTCATGTTGATGCAGTTCCCTATCATGTGCTCATCCTGCCTCTCAAACCTGTAATTACTTGTATGTTTCTTTTGGTCCTAAAAATTATTTCTTATTTTGGTTAAGAGGGAATGGTGACAAAATACAAGAAATATGGAGTAAAAATCCAAATGACAAAGAGAAGAGGTAAGATTGGGTGAATACATTAACAAAATATGTAGTAGCACAAGAAAGAGTAGTCAATGATTAACAATGATAGGTTTGTGGATGAACACACTTCAGCATGGCCCCACACCAAAGATTAAATCTCTTCATTGTAGCATGAAAAATATCAATTAGTGGCATGTCAAATATGCCTTCATAATGACTAAACAATGTAATTCATCCAAAAGAGATAACAACACCATGTGGATGATACACGTAGACTAGCTACTTGACTTCCTTTAGCCAGTTGAGGTTAATCATGATATTTATATGTCATACTTGGGAAACAATTTTAATTTCATAATTAGGCCCCCCATATTCTTGAGTTTAGGGGAGGGCAATTTCTTTTTGTAAAACAATATATCTGGGTTGCATTATAGGGTTAACGGTTGGGAATTTTTGTATTCAAGGGAACTTAATTATGTTGTAGGAACTATTTCTACTTCATGCTTAATATTTAGAAGCCACTAAAGAGGTGTTTATAGGTAATCTTAATCAATTATAGATTATTCAATGGATGTTTGGCTGGGTAAGACAACTTGAAATGAGCCTCAACAAGTTTGGCTCAGAAAATTTGACTAGGGGCACCAAGTCGCCAAGATGATCAAAGTTAAGTCGATGAGAAGAAAATTCAACATTCGATTTAATGGGTTGATGGACAAGTTAAAAGAAATTGCCTCAATTGAAGTCGATTGGAAGTCGAGCATCCGATGGGAATATATAATAGACTAGAGAAGTTGAAGGGATTGCAATCAATGTACATGCATAGTTGACTTAGAATGGTGGTCGAAGGGAATCTACTAAAGTTAGAACTGGTCAGAAAATGATTATGAATCCCAAGATTTCCAAGATCTTAGCCAATAATTTTCAACCACATACACTAATTTGAAATTCTTCAAATTAGGGTTTTCTCTGCCTATAAATAGTGCATGATGTAAGACTCATGAGAGATGTATTATGATGAGTCATTCATGACCAAGAAATATTGGGTGATGTATGAGTGTATTAGTCTCGTATTAGTCTTAGGTGTGGACCAAGGTTGAAATTCATTATAAACTAGTTGTAATATTTGGTTGAGAATATAAGGGAAAATATCAAAGGTGTTAATTTTTGTGTTGCATCGGGAAGCGTTCCCGCATGCCCAAGTCGACGTAAAATAATTATGAAGAATTAAAATAAAATTTTTATTTTTGAACAATAAGTCAGCCTAGAAATATCAATTCAGTCCAAGACGGTTAAGGGATGTGTCCCTTGGATTATTTCACCTCGTTTGACTAGTATAAATAGATGATGTGAACTCTCATTTTCCACACCAAGAAAGAAAAAGACTTCTCTTTCATCTTCTCTTTCTATCTCTCTTAGAGATCGCACGCATGAGAAGAGGATGATTTTGACCAACTTCTTGAGGCCCCACGCGTGAGATGTTGACTAAGGTTGAACATTGCAGTTTGAATGAGTTTATCTGTTGTTTGACTGAGCATTGACCAATCTTTTTGAATGATTTTTGAAGGGCGCATGTGCGGGTTTGACCACAGGATTATCCCAGGCTGCATGTGCAAATTTGACCGCATAATTTGACCACGGGACCGAATTTGAGCGTAGATTGTAGTTTGACCAACACTGACATTTGACTCTATTAGCTAGTTTCACCAGCATTGATTTGTTGGAGATTGACCAGGTTTGACTAGTATTTTGACTTGGATATTGGCACAAATTTCTAAACAAATTGTTGGTTCGTAAACCTTGTTGAAAAATAATTTATCCTAATGAAAGTTGTGGGGTTTTCTCCCAAGTTTGGGTTTCCTATGATAAAATATTCCCTCTCTTTTGCATGGCTATCTTTATAAGATCTTTATTGTTTTCATTGCATTTATTGATGATATTTTTTGAAGTCTAATTTCTCAATGATGTCAATGGAATAGAATACTGTGTGAAAATCATTATGAAGTAATTATCTGGAAGAAAATTATATTTTATTGTGCACCTTCTAGAAAACTAAACATGGAATTAGAGCTTTGTTGAAAGAGCATTCATTGAAGTCATCCTAAGAGAGAAGTTTTCGGTTGCTTGATCTCTTATCAAAATGGAACCAATTCTTAGAGTTTAAGCAAGGTTAGATGGTGCCATAAACTTCAGACCTTGGAAGTCCAGGATACTCCTCATCTTGGAAGAGAATGAGCTTCAAGATCATATGGAGAAAGTCATTCCAGAGCCATAGGGAGATGAGGAGAAATCCAAGTATAAGAAGAATGAAGCCAAGGCGAAAAGAATATTGGTTGATTCCATAAAGGACCATTTGATTCCCCATGTTACTGCATCGAAGACTTCCAAGGAAGTATATGATGCTTTGGTTGGATTGGAAGAGAGAAACAACACTAATAGGAAGTTAACCATGAGAAATTGTCTATGTAATGTCATGATGGCTACATTAGATTTTGTTGCCTCATATCTTATGAGGATATCCCTGATCATATATGAGCTTTTAGCCATTAGAGATACCATTGATGATATAGATCTTGTTACAGTGACTCTCAATGGATTTCCCTGTTCATGGGAGCCATTTATTCAGGGGATTTGTGCACAAGAAAAAATGCCCAAGTTTGATAAGCTACAAATTGATTGTATCGAAGAAAAGACTAGATTGTTGTCCAGGAATAGATTAAAGAAACCACGAGATGAAGAAACTAGAGCTCTTGAAAACTCACATAAGGAAACGAAAAGGAAGAAGGAACTTTGGAAAGTTTGATAAGAATAATATAGGTAGAAGACTCATTCTTGTCAGAAGAAGAAGGATTTGTCAAAGGTAAAGTGTTTCGTTTGTCATGATTTTGGACAATATGCCTCTCGATGTCCTGAGAAGAAAAGGAAGGGAAAGAAGCATGCATCAACAACCAAGGTTGATGAGGATGATGACGATGAACATCCACCTCAGAAGAAGTAATTTTTCCTTTAGAAACTATTACCAATAGTGTTGATGTTTGGTTTGTGGACAAGGAATATGACAGGTGTATGAGACTATCTTACCAATTTTTTAAAGAGGAAGTTGGAAATTCCCTATAATCCTCAAATCAATAGATAAGTACTTCATATTTTTTTTCTCCCTTGGTTATTATTATTACTTTTATTTTTTAGTCAACCTGTTGTCCTTGTATTTTTCTTGGTTATGATTTTTTTCCTTTCTTTTCGATGGCCTCCTAAATGGGGAAAGGCAAAAAAATTCCATTTTGGACATTACCAAGGCGATGATTCACGCATCAGATGGCAGAATACAAGCAGTTTTTTTGCAAGAGGGTTCTCCTAGAAAGAGGGAGTGGGCTATGATGGTTAGGTTATTGTATGGCCTAAGGGCTCAAACATAGACTCAATATGAAGTGATTGATGCTCAAGAGAGAGGATTGTACATATTGTTAGGACATCTAGGACCATGCCAGATGACCAAAAATCATTTGGATTCCGAGGAAGTAGACAATAAGGAAGAATGGAAGGAGAAACCTTCCAAAAGGATGTCATCGATTGACATTGTCAGACAAGATTTGCAAAGGCTAGAGGTCTTTAGGAGTTACATGCCTTCTATGAGGGGACCATGTTAGACAACACAGTATGCTTCATTGATGAAGGAAGCAATAGTGGTAGGAGGACTTTCTTATGTGACAAAGCGAGTAGCTTGGACTACCACAAAAGGATTTGCCCCAATGTCAAAGGGAGTAGGCCTCGGAAGTTGAGGATGAAAGATCTTGGTATAATACATTATTTCTTAATATTAGAGGTGTGGCAGTGACTTGATTAGATCTTCCTCGGACAAGGGATGTACATTGTTCAAATTTTGAAGAGATTCGGTATGATGGAATACAATTCCATGGCTACACCTATGGTGACCAATCTGAAGAATCTAAGTGATCTCGCTTCATATTCGAATTTGGTGGATCCCATGATGTACAAGAAATTGATCGAATCCTTGATGTACCTAGTTAACACCAGGCCAGATATTTTCTTTGCAGTGAATACCTTGAGCCAATATATGGTCGAGCTAAGGTAAATACACTGGGTTGCATCAAAGCATGTGTTGACATAACTATGTGGTACATTTGGATATTATTTGAGATATATCTCAGGTGGTGAAGTGAGACTGCGGGGATATATAGATTCAAATTGAGAAAGGAGTACAAAGGAAAAAAAGAGCACCTCGAGAGTGTTGCTTCATCTTTGGATTAGCTATGATATCTTAAGTTTAGCAAGAAGTAGACTTTTTTCGCACTCAATATAGTAGAATCAAGGTATATCTCAACGAGTGCCACAAACAAGGATGCAGTGTGGCTTCAAAAGCTACTTGCAAGGCTATTTGATAAAAGAACATTGAGATTAAATATCACTTCATCCGATACATGGTGCAGAGAGGAGTAATGAAGCTCCAATACATATCCACAGATGAGAAAATTGTTGCAATTCTCACCAAACCTCTTTCAAGAGAGAAGTTTGTATACTTCAAAGGAGAGCTTAGTGTGACGTAGAATGTCTCCCTTGTAGAGAGGGAGTGTTGATGTCTTTGAAATATCGAGCATACCATCTCCTAAGAATCCATGCTAATTTGGTTGGGTCATGTTGATTTGACCAGGGGAGACGAATACATTCGCCTTAGTAACCTGTTGATTTGACCAGGTCATGTTAAACGTCGCAAGACCGACGTACGTATCCTAAACGTCGGTATTCCGACAATTTTTCCCTTAACGTCGCAAGATCGACAGTATCCCTAAATTTCGCAAGACCGATGTATGTCTCCTAAACGTCGATATTCTGACGGTTTGTCCTAAAACGTCGATATTCCGACAATTGTCCTAAACGTCGATATTACGACGATACTCTAAAAACGTCACTCAAGCGACACTTGTTGGCGGGATTTTAAAAAATGAGAAAAATTGGGGAAATTTTCGACAATACATCAAAAGTGTTGGAACTAAAGTGTCATAATTTTGACCATATGTACTAGTGGGTGAATGGTCCATGGTAACTGCAAGATTGGAAAAATCTTCTCTTGAGAAGCCATGAAGGACTTTGGTGGGTCATGCCAATTTGACAAGAGGATATTGATGTAATTCAATTGAGAAGCCATGAAGGACTTTGGCTAGGCCATGTTAATTTTGCCAAGGGTGAATAGTCCAAGGGAATATCCTCTCCTGAGTAGCCATGAAGGACATTGGTTGGATCATGTTGATTCGATCAAAGGAGATTGATACATTTACCTAAGGAACCATGCTAATTTGGCAGGGCCAAACTGATTTGGCCAGTGGGTAAATGGCTCAGGACACTCACAATACTACTCTAGGATGGAGTGATCTATAGATTGGCATGTTGTTGGAAAATTAGAAAGGCAAAAATATTTTCTTATTCTTGATAATTACTTATGTTGTTTCTTGTTATTACGTTTCTTTATATCTTCTTTCTTTTAGTTCATCAAGCAATTACCAAAGCAGTAGCACATAAAAAAATAGACACGAGATGTAGGCATTATGCAAGGGAAAAACACCTCTCGAGGGGAAAACCCAGCCAAGAAAATTTTCCTGTCAATAGTATTCGTTGAGACTCTTCACCCTAGAAAAAGGCCAAACCTTCCCTCCACAACAAGCCAACCTCTAGAATTTCGACCCCTTTTCAACAAATTCGACTAGGCAGCAGTTTCCAACAACATACATCTTCTAGCAATAGCAAAACTTGGAAGAATTCGATCTACCAATCCAAAGCGCGAAACAAAGAGAGAGAGAGGCACCGAAAATTCATTTTTATTCTTCTCCTTAGACTTCCCCAAACTCACACTTATTTTGGCTTCCCGAAAACAAAATTTGAAATTATTCCCATCTACAAGAGATATCGAACTTCTTGTGAGAGTGAGTGCTACAATTGAATTCAAATTGTATGTATTTATAGGCTCCATGTGAGGTCGAATTAGGGTCCTTAAGCCGACTTGATGTGGAGGATACATAAATCATATTTAACTCAATAATAAACCTTTTTACATGATTCAAAATCCCAAGAAGAGTCTCTTTAAAAGTACAATAACTATATTGACTTATAATAAATCCTAGAAGTCCTCAATGGGGACTTTTACCTATAATAAGGTGACCAAAGCATGAAATCCATGCTTTAATAAGTCACAATAATAATAATAATAAAATATTTTCTTTATTCTTTTGACAAGTATATTACAAGATGACTTCAATACATTAAATGAAGAACAAACCTAGTTAAAATTTCGAACGCTCCCTCTTAACTAGGGAGGTATTCATCATATACAAGTACAATGGAAGATCTCACACTATATGAATAACGAAGAACTTTAGGCACCACAATTCCATGGACTAGATTCCTGACCAAGGCAATCTATCCATTGGTAAAATCTATATGTGCTATGTAATTATTTATAGTGTGTCATTGTTTATTTTTTTATTTTTAAGTTATCTTATGATCTTTAAACGTTTATGTTAATTGAGTTTTTAGTATGTTTTGTGTGTCTAGTCCATCTTGTATTTGGACTTTTCGTGTTTGAAGTGTGAATCAAGTGCCTTAAGCCTAACATCTAGTATCATAGCTCATTTTGGTTGTAGAGGGATGTCTCTACTATCAAAGGTTGAAGACATTGAACCTAGATTTGTTCAAGAACATCATTCTTGATTACATCGAAGATGATTCTATGCAAGCGGAGTCTTAAGACAAATCTTCGGTTAAAGAATGATGGCTAGCTATACAAGAAATGAGATTGAGAAGTTAAATGGCTATAATTTTGAGCTTTAGAAACTTAAAATGGACTATCTCCTCATAGATAAAGAATAATGGATCATTGTGCATCCTAAAACACCTCCAGCTAGCATGTCAACAAAGAATTGGGAGAAACTTGAAAGAAAAGTAAGATTTAATTGTCTTGTAGATTTAGTGTTGTTAAATGCATCGAGGGAAGACACTACTAAAAAATTGTGGGATAAGTTGTGAAACTTCTACCAATTTGAGTTTTTGGTCTCCTTTAAAATAAAATCTACCTTTGAGGATAAAGGAGGGTGATTCACTCAAAGATTACTTGTGTGCATTCAATACTATGATCAATTAGCTATTCAATGTATATATATTTATTATAGAAAATAATAATAATAATCATAATAATGATAATAAATTAAAGTGTAACAATCTATTACGTTCTTTGCTTTTCTCATGGGATAGTATATTTGTGGCTATTGGTAGGAAGAAAACCATATTGATTCTTAATGATGTGATAGAATCTCTCCTAACAAAAGAGATGAGGAGAAGGAACATGGAAGGATTAACCAAATATGTGTTATTGATGAGAGGTCGATTGGTAGACAAAGGAAAAGGAAAATTTGTTAAAAAGTGTAACTAGGATCGGTCTTCATATTGACTATGTAATTATGTATTTATGTAAAAAAATGTATTTTGTTGTACTTGCTTCATGGGTTTCATGAGCAAGATTTTATTATATGTTAAATAGACTTCTTCTTGATGTCTATTAGGGTTTCTGTCTTCTAGGTATAAATATAATTAGGTGTCATATGAAGGAAGAATCTAGTCTAGAGAATGCTCCAAGACCTTGTTAAAGAATCTGTGGAAGAATAGCATATGACAACCCTAATCCACGCTCAAAGTTAAGCTTATATGATGTGTTAATGTCAACCTTCCAATAGCATGACTCGTCGACCTACAAGCAATAGGATGGTCAGCCTAAAGTCCGTGAACATGTTCCTATATATACACTTGTTCTGCGGTTCATTTTAGAGACAATATTTCAGACATCTCTAAGTTGTAATACGGACCTTCAGACAACATATAACAAGACTTAAGAATGGAGAAGAGGCACGTATACTTCATGATATCTTAGTGTAATAAAGTACTGCAGTCTACTAGACCAGAAGTGTTGACTGTCTTTGATTGTTCATCAAAGCTTGTGAGGATAAATCCTGAAGTGGTTACAGTGTATAGGGTCTGGATTCATGCAACATTTAAGGGCAGTGCTTACGTATTGAAGAGCGGATCTGTCTGAGAATAGTTTGCAGACTATCCTGAAGTAAAATTGCATATAAACGGTGACATTCATATTCATCTCCAATTCTTGTAAAGTTGGATCAGTGGTCTGGGCAAATCTTGTAGATATTCCAAAGAGAAAGAGCAGTGAGAAAGTGATAGAAAGTAGGAAAGTAAATCTGTGATTTACTTTCCTAACTACAGCTTATATATATATCAAGTAATTGAAGTATCGACTGCACACGAAGGAAGTATTGGTGTAGAACAGTGCAAGTTGGTGAAGGAAAGAAAGATCAGCATTGAAGGACATCAAGGAAGTAAGGACAAGGTCTTGGATGCATATATAGGTCAAGGGTCTCATTCGTGGTCATGTAATGTCATTTGAAAATCTATAAGAATTTCTCGTGGGTTTTCCTCTCCAAGAGGGAGAGGTTTTTTCCTGGCTCTAGGAGCGTAATCCTTGTGCCTTGTGTATTTTGATAATTGCCTTGATGAAAGATTTAATAAGCTAACACATAGTAGACATAAGTAACTCAAGTAACTTCAAAAGTAATTATCACGAAGAGAATTTTGAATTAATTACTAGCCCTCCAAATTCTCAACATGGTATCAGAGCTAAGGTGTTGAACTCAAGGGCTACTTGACAAAGAGACACTCCAGGAAGAAAAAAATCAAAGTTTGGGTGAAAATTCAAATCAAGTTTGCAAGGAACAATCTCAAGCTATTTTCAAGAAAGATCTTTATCTCATTCAAAGGATCAACTTTTCAAGAAAATAATCTTTGCCATCAAAGATTTACATTCAAGACATTGTTAGAAGAGGACATCATCTTTTGAAGACATCCTTTACCATCAAGGATCCAAGATCACCTAGATTGAAGATTTCTATCTTAAAAGAAGCTCCTAACTTCTTCGTCATCATCAAGGAAGCTGTTGAAGGAGAAAGTCACTAACTCAAGTAAGTATCTATGAATTTATCTCAATCTTTCAAAACAATTCATTGTATAGAGAGCAACAAATTAGTTGGTTTATCAAACTTTAATGCATGGAAGAAAAGGACAGATTTGAATCTAATTGAAAATGAAGTTATGGGCTTCATAGAAGGAATTACAATTCAACCTCCAAAAGAAGATATTCTAGCATATATCAAATACATGAAGGGAGACATAAGAGCCCGAAGGATTCTTATTGAATCCATAAAAGACTCTCTCATTCCCTATGTATCAAAGCTAGAATCCTCAAAAGAAATATATGATAAATTGGTGCAACTATTCTCGAAAGTTTCTACAAAGGAAATAATATCCCTGAGACAAAAACTATACAAATTGAGAATGTCAAAGAAAGGAATAAATCCATATCTAATGGAGATTTTCGAAATACGAGATCAACTACTAAAGTTGGGAGAAGTAATGTCTGATAGAGAAATACTCACTATGGTACAAAATTCTTTACCGAAAGAATGGAGAGGTTTCACTTCAAGCATAGATGGGAGAGAAGAAGCCATGCCATTCAAAAGTCTAGGTAAGATAGAGGAATCAAGATTGAAAGCAGGATCAAGTGTAGAGAATCAAGATTGAAAGCAGGAGCAGGATCAAGTGTAGAGAATCAAACCTTTGCCACCATGTCCAGGAAGAAAGGAAGATTCGGTAAATTCGGTCCTCAGAATAAGAAAAGCAATGTAGACAAAGCACAATGCTTTGGATGTAATGATCTTGGGCATTATAAACGAGATTGTCCTAAATTTAGAAAGGACAAGAGGAAAAAGGAAGAAGCCCATGTCTCAGATATAAGAGAAGAACCCGATGCTAAGAAATCTAAGAAAGAAGAAGCAAGGGATCTCCACTATGATTGAGATCATCTTCTCCTTTAAGTGATTTCTGTTGGTTGTAAAATAGTATGATAGGAAGCAATGTATATTATAGCATCATGATAAAAGCATGGTAGGAGCTCTTGGTGAAACAAGCTCCAGGAAAACCTATCTGATAAACATTACTAATGGAAGGCAGTCATCAAGATCAAGGGTCATCATGGAAACAAAATTCTGGGATGTGATGACATATTGATGGAGCAGGCCAAGGGAATGAAGCTCTTCATTCTAGTAAAACTGCTACATGATGACTTAAATGATAAAGGTATGAGGTATGTATATATTTATATGCTGTGAAGTCATGTCATATGGTTGCAGGTAATAGAATTCCATATTTAGAAGTATGATCTATGAAGGACGATCTCTCGGTGCACAGAAAGATGAAATCAACATAATATATATATCCTCATATGGAATATGAGGTGATTGTATATGAACGAGGAAATGGAAAACTATAAGTTCCTGGGAATGAAAATGTGTAGAAAGGAAGAGATCATGAAATGAAACCATGTCAAGAGGCAGTTATCATCCAGAAGCCAAGAAGATGTGACTAGAATATCTCCTAGGAGGATATGTAGACCCTGATAGAAGTCTGGTAAAGAAGAAGACCCTTGAAAAAACCTATCATTAGGAGATGTGTCAATCTGAATAAAGGATATCGATGCCTACAGGAAGATGTCATGGTGAAAGATCGTCACTGAGGTAACTTTTGTTTTAAAAGTTCATATGTATATGTTTATCTGGATGAGTTTGTGCAGGGTTGCTAATCATGAGAAAGGATGTATGATCCTTGGAGATGATACGAAGGAAAGCAGCATGGCATAAAGGTGGACCAGATGAGAAAGACTGATGAATCACTTTTTGATGGTTGACATGACTCGTGACTGAAAGTGATGGAGGATCTGTGCCCTATGGAGCCAAAGGTTGAAGATTCCTCAATATCGAAATCCATGACATTAAGGAGAGGAATTCTTCATGATCAATTGGGTGTCTCACCGTTGCTGGTGCAGGACCCTGATTGAGAGGGAGCATGGTGGTAAGTTTCTTACTTGGAAGAAACTGGAAGTATGTCCTTCCTAAGTTGAGAGGGAGTGACGTATGTGATTCTCTAATACATGTGTCATGCACTAGACCAGGACTAACAGCCTTAAATCTTAGTGAAGGCTATGTGGAAAGAATGGATAGACACATCATTCTGGTCTTCACCTGGAAGACAGAATGGAGGATTAGGTAATCATATGGCATTCGATACTCTTTGAGAATGAGATAGGGCATTCAAGATAAGAGTAGTCGAAGACCAATATTCTTTGACGGTTGGCTACCCAAGAGAAGAATAGTCCAAGAAGGTCATACTCTGGGAACACCTGGGTGGAGTATGTACCTTGGAGAGACAATGACTATGTTGTCTATAAGTCATGTGTCTCGCCAGCATTGTAGCCCATTGTCTCGTTGAGAGATGGGGCTATTAGTCAAGGCCTTGCACTAGAACAATGTTGGTTGATATGATGTTATACAAATGCGATTACCAATCCGATTCTTCTTATGAGATTCTTCAGTTTGAAAGTGACCATGTACCTGTATGAATACCTCCCTAGTTAAGAGGAAGTGTTGAAAAGTGTAACTAGGATCAGTCTTCATATTGACTATATAATTATCAATCTAAGACTCTCATATCTACCTACATGGGAGAAGGAAGGTTGTAGCTATTAGGTCAGGGTTTCTATATTATGTATATAGCCTCCCTTCCCTAACTACCATGCCTATAAGGCTCCCTTCCCTCATGATTCCCCCTTCGGTGGGGGGGTTGATGTTGGGGTCAGAAGGATAGGTTGTAAGTGAGTAAGCCCTTCGGGGCAGGTAATAAACCACTATCATGGAAGAATCTCCCAGAATGCGTCACTAACAGGCTTTCAAACAGGAAAGTCTAGCATGGCCACCTTAACCAAGCTCCTTCAGATTCTCCCAAACAGGATGTATTGTAAGTAATAAAGTAGCAGCTATACGGTTTCAAGATCGGGGCCCAGCCCCTCTCCCATTAAGCTTTTAGTATTGCTCTCAACGCATCACTGTGTTTATGTAAAAAAAATGTATTATGTTGTACTTGCTTCATGGGTTTCATGAGCAAGATTTTATTATAGGTTAAATAGACTTCTTCTTGATGTCAATTAGGGTTTCTGTCTTCTAGGTATAAATATAATTGGGTGTCATATGAATGAAGAATCTAGTCTAGAGAATGCTCCAAGACCTTGTTAAAGAACCCATGGAAGAATAGCTTATGACAACCCTAATCTACGCTGAAAGATAAGCTTATATGAAGTGTTAATGTCGGCCTTCCAACAACATGACTAGTCAGCCTACAAGAAATAGGATGGTCGGCTTAAAGTCCGTGAACCTGTTCTTATATATACACCTGTTCTGTAGTTCATTTTGGAGACGAGATTTCGAACATCTCTAAGTTGTAATACGGACCTTCGGACAACATCTAACGAAAACTTAAAGACTGGAGAAGAGGGCGTATATACTTGATGATATCTTAGTGTAATAAAGTACTTCGAACTACTATAACAGAAGTGCGGACAGTCTCTGATTGTTCATCAAAGCTTGTGCAGATAAATCCTGAGTGGTTACAGCATATAGGGTCTAGATTCATGCAAACGTTTAAGGGCAGTGTTTATGTATTGAAATGCGAATCTGTCTGAGAATAGTTTGCGGACTATCCTGAAGTAAAATTGCACATAAATAGTGACATTGGTATTCATCTCCAGTTCTTATAAAGTTGGATCAGTGGTCTGGGCAAATCTTGTAGATATTACAAAGAGAAAGAGCAGTGAGAAAGTGATAG
Organism: Pinus albicaulis; assembly: GCA_034641835.2. NCBI lineage: Eukaryota > Viridiplantae > Streptophyta > Pinopsida > Pinales > Pinaceae > Pinus > Pinus albicaulis. The sequence goes on from CM076578.1 coordinate 486,135,175, forward strand.
AAAGTAGGAAAGTAAATTTGTGATTTACTTTCCTAACTACAACTTATATATATCTCAAGTAACTGAAGTATCGACTGCACACGAAGGAAGTATCGGTGTAGAACCGTGCAAGTTGGTGAAGGAAAGAAATATCAACATTGAAGGGCATCAAGGAAGTAAGAACAAGGTCTTGGATGCATATATAGGTCAAGGGTCTAATTCTTGGTCATGGTACTTGTCATCTGAAAATATATAAGAAGAATTTCTCGTGGGTTTTCCTCTCCAAGAGGGAGAGGTTTTGCCTAGGCTCTAGGAGCCTAATCCTTGTGTCTTGTGTATTTTGATAATTGACTTGATGAAAGCTTGAAGACATAAGTAACTCAAGTAACTTCACAGGTAATTATCACGAAGAGAATTTTGAATTAATCATTAGCCCTCGAAATTCTCAACTAAGTTGACAAGAAGATGTCAAAATTGCAGTAAAGTAGGGCATTACAAAAGAGACTATAAGTCGAATATTGTTGAACAAAATAAGTGATTTGATGAGCAATTGACTAAAAGGAGAACTTCAGAGGGAGGAGATATGTATTTATGTTTAACAAGTACACAACTATATCATGAAACATGGTTGATTGAATTGGTAGCATCATATTATATGACACCCCATAGGGAGAGATTATGTCAATATGAAGAATATGGAGGGAAGTCTACCTAGGGTATGACTCAACAATTAGGATATTCAGTTGAAGTCATGTCCAACTAGTGTTGAAGGGTGGTTGAAGTAGAACATTTTTGTGGGTAATACATATTTCATGTTTCATATTCCAAGTTTTTATGGGTAATACATATCATAGTAGAACATTAAGTGGATTCTTTGATCTTTTTTAGTTTCTCACCCAAGATCTCTCATCTATTTATTCAACGAGGTTTGATCATATTTGTCATCAGTGCCTTGATGATGAGCCACACTTGCTAGCTCAAAACATTTTTCTAACTCAAAAACACAATGTGATGGATCTGGAAGACTCTTCAAAATTGTTCACATCACAGAAGCCTAAACTCATAAATTCAATACATGCCTTTAGTGATATCAAAAGGCAAAGCATGGTCATAACATTTCAACCCTAAAAGTAGTCCCCAAAAAAAATGATTGACCCTTGAAGCAAAATAATGAAAAGCTACCATTGTATGTTGCTACAATGTTTCTGAATACTTGTGCCAATAGGTGGTTAGATGGTTATTTCACACTAGTGCTCATCGAAATAGCTCTCACTTCCCAAACTTCAATTTTCAACTTTCAATTAATCCATGTATAATGTGTGGGTTAGTGGTTGTTTAAGATAACCCCAATTTTTTCTACCAATGGTTCCTTGTCTACTTCCCTGTTTTTCATAATATGCTTAGCACTTGATAAAATTTCAACTAAACAACTCACATTAAATTCCTTCTATTTATAAAAAGAGTGTGCCCTCAAAGTTTATAGTACTCGACGTCCTGTATCGACATCATAATGATTCTTTAAACAAGAGAATCATGATTGTTATAAAGAAGATTAATGACCATTGGCTTTACTTACAATCTCCATTGGTAAGAAAATATTAATTACATCCCCTAATTAACAAACATATTGTTTTTTAACAGGTGCTATATAGTAGCTAGTACTTGCTGCTTAGTTTAAATATAGTTAATTAAAATAAAAAACAATCAAAAACTAAAATTGCATATATCCCATCTTGCAATAACAAGAAAATTGCATTTAGGCAAAAGAATGTAATAACCTTTGATAAGAGGCTTGCCAACAATAAACAATGAAAATAAATAATGATTTATTAATATATTATATATATAAAACACAGACACATAATTCTAGAAAATACTGAAAAACAAACAGATGATAATGCTGAACTGTAAACGGACGAATATTCTCTCCCTTGTGAGATAAGGATGCTTAACAATTGAATTCTCTCAATGCCTTCCACACGGATCAACCAAATTTATTACTACACTCCAATGAAAATTTTGGAATCAAATAGTATACAACTACCTGAAAAGAGAAAGGCCCAATGCCTCGTGTACATTAGAAAGCCCACGTCCAGTACATATCCTACAATGAAATATTGGCCATGTATGGAATTGCCTTTGGTATTTCGAACTCCAAAATAAATGCTCTATAAATCATATTAAAATGAGAAACATGTTCTGGTCCCATGCGAGTTTGATTCCTCTAAGTCAACGCTAAAGCACTCCTGTCAATTACGACAGCAGAAAACTTAATGGTCAACTCTCAAGAATAGGATCAACTTTGACGATTCTTGTTGAAGACGCGAGTCAATCAAGAAATTAACAAGAGAGAATATATCCTTGTTTTTCTGCAAGGAACACTTTAAACCAAGTACAGGACACTTCAGAATTCGAACCTGTCCTTGGAATAATTATCTTGATGAAAATTTCACAATAGAATAATACCGTATCCACTGAGAGTTCTGCTCAGTCCATTCAAAATACCAAATTTCAGCTGAAAACGTTAGCCATCCAAGGTAAATTATATCGGCCTTCAATTATGATTATCTGTTGCAGGAGAGAGATACTTGAATACTTAATGCACATGCTCGATTTGCTTATCAATGTTGAACAATAACATCTGTTATGGCAATGGACCTTTAGGATTATGGGTTTCAATATCAACATGTTGAATTCCTGGAACGATTCTCTGGATTTCCTTTTCCAACCTGTCAACCTCAAAGCCAAGGGCTGAAACCACCTCTTCACCTGCAAAAGTCAAAACACAACTGATGACAACAAAATTTATTTCACAGAGCTCCAGTCAAAATACTTATTAAATAACGATGTAATTAAAGCACTTTGCATACGAGAAATAATTGATTTTCACTCCATCAGTAATTTGCATAATCCATACCATAATTTGCCATGACCCTATCAAGTGCAGCACCATCTTTTTCCTTCACAGCCTCACGAAACTGCTCCAATTTTCATGACTATAACACCATTAATACTTTTCTAAAATCCATAAGCATTATAGGGTTCACACCTGCAATAACAGGATATGCCTTATACTGTCTTCTAAGTGAAGTTGTACATGGTCAATTATAGATGTGCCTTTAGGATACATAAACTATACACTAAACTACTGGACAAAGTCAGGCTTTTGTATTCATCACCTCTTTAGCCCATAAATCACGGCCTGTGCGTTCGAGGTAATTTTGTACAATTATAACTCCATTGAACTCTGTTACAGAGAGACAGCAAAGCTTAACCCAACTATTTGCGTCAGAAACAAACAAATCAGCAATAATGTTAAAAGTATTGTCCATTCCTATGGATTATTTGCATGTGTCAATATAAGACGTATTTTGCAAAAGAAAAAATATTCAGATGTCTATTTTATATCCACATGATATAGATGAAACCAATGAGAGAAAGGGAAAAGGGCGATATACAGTATCACAGCCCTACAATATTACAGTTGATAACACTGATGAAGGAAGAATGCCTGGAAGAGGATTGGGTATTTAGGGCAATGGAACAAAAATAGTTGCCTTTATGTGGTTAGTTGTTCAAAATAGCATTCTGACATGAGATTATTTGAGGAAAAAGGAATATCATGATTAATAGTCCATGTCGAGGCTGCTTGGGAGCGGGAAGCAGGAAGCGACATTTTCAAAAGCTCCCGGGTCTGGAGCGAATAGGGAGTGAATATATATATATTGATGCATATATGTCAACAAAAGCATGTAGAATGATGAATTAAATATAAAATACATAAAATACATGGATTAACCCATATAACATCAAATTCAATCATCTAAAAGTTATAATCTTCATCAACCACATGTCCACAAGTTACAAGTTTTCATTTATACAGCATGTAAGGGTGCACAAAACCAAAATAGCATCGAGTGCAATCCATCCCTGAACCAAAAATACATCAACAAATAGGCTCTAGATGGCCTCTAGCATCCAAAAAAATCATGCTACAACAAATACGTACATATCATCAAAATCGTTGTCTATCTTCGGATCTTTGTCATTAATATCACCCTCTAAGCATTAACATAAGATAGAAAAAACGTAGCATGTCAAGTAAAGATTTTGCTTGAGTGAAGGGTACATTTTTAGTAGGGTCACGACTCACGATAGAGGAGTTTGACAACCAATGTCACTAACATCAAGGTACATAGAGGGCTTGGTGCTTTTGATTAAATACGAGTTCCATACCACAGTACATGACAAAATCCAATGGAAACATTGTGATCCCCCCAATCATGAAATCCAGAAAAACTGATAAGCCCATTGGATTTTGAGTGAGATCTAAAATTCTACTTTCTCCATATGAAATCCAACGAGGTCAAAATCACTCTCAAACATCCGGAGACATTACATGGTAATGTTAAATATTGAAGTAAAAAGATGAAAATGAAAAATAAAGGAGAATGCCACAATTACCATGAATTGCATATCAATACTAGGGCCATAGGCTTGAATATTAGGCTGCCCTACTCTAAAACTCTTGTTTCTTTGAAAAAAAAAATGCGTTTGAAAAATCTTTGTCAAAAAAAATTGCGAAAAAGCCAGGGAGCAATTTTTTTTGCACAAGCGGAATCAAGGGAGGGGGTGCTCCCCCACAGCCCTGGTCCATCTCAATGTGCATTTGTCATGAAAACAAGGAATTATATGGTATATCCTGCTACAGAGTCTAGCTTTGAGTTTTCTGTCGGTAGATGGTGGAACAATTGATGAGGCAGAGAAGTATTACTAATAGCGTTCCAGACCTTACTGTTAATTGACAGACAGGAGTATATAAATCTCAGATTAAAAAAAAAAAACTATGGAAACAGAAAATAATAAGAAATATTGAGGAAACAATTGCAGCTAAGCAATGGAAGGAAGAAGATTTGCAGATACTTCGGATGAAGAAATTAAGCTCAAAGATAGGAGAATAGACATCGGAATGTTAAAAGCCAGGAAACCACCAAGAGTTAATTACTTTGAATCCCGATAAGTCTTCACCCCTCCAATTCACCCTCTTCTGAAGATTTGATTTTATGGTACTTCCAAAGGGAACCTAGAAATTGGAGGTCCTATACAAAATAGTAGGGGTGGCCCTATGTAGAATTCCTTCCTGGAATAACTTGAGAAAACTCACGAAATTTTCTGAGTTTATTTATTTTCATTCACTGTAGCATTTCGACAAACAGTTGGTGCACAGTCTGCTGTAGGTATTCTTTTTTGTTTGGGCTCATATGAATATATAGCCCCAACATAAATACTTATGAAATTGTCTCAGAATGACACCAGAACAATTGTATCAACTATAGCAAAGATAAATATAACTGATACAGCAATGGCAGCCACTAATATCATCATTCTTCACTGTATTATAACACCAGAAATTGTACAGTAGCTTTAAAAGGGCTCACAGCCAATTCATTTCAATGGTCAATGACAAGAAGCCTTTATTCACAGATAACTTCAGGAAAGAATAGACAGTGAATCGAGCCAGCTACAGGAATACATTTATTCTTCTTCACAAACACATACTCAGCAGAAGATACCAGGCATACATCAGTCCACAAACTCAGTCACTGCCAGCAGATAAAGTTTGGTCTTTTCCAGCAGGTTAATGACAAGACAAAAACATAAGGAGCAAATGAACCTGGGTTACACACTGCTCAAGAAGCCTTTATTCACAGATAACTTCAGGAAGGAATAGACAGTGAATTGAGCCAGCTACAGGAATACATTTATTCTTCTTCACAAACACATACTCAGCAGAGGATACCAGGCATACATCAGTCCACAAACTCAATCACTACCAGCAGATAAAGTTTGGTCTTTTGCAGCACACCAACTTGGCCTCTAACTGTGTAACTCGACCAGCTTAATAAAGGGGAGCTCTACCCCACAGAGATATATGATCCAGCAGGTAAAACGTCCAGACACAGGCACTAGAAACTCGTCCCTTCACCCAGCACTCAATTCAGCAATAAATGGGAGTGAACTCGGCCCTTATCTCAGCAAGGGAATGACAGAACATGTCCCAGCAAATAAGAAATGTGTCCAGCACAAGAGGTTGGGAACTCGGCCCTCACACGGGAGTAGAAACTCAGCTCTTTTCCACCGAACTTCGATCCATCAATTGCTACGTTCAGCCAGCAATTTGAAATGAGAGGAACTTGTCCCTCATGGCAGAGACTTCGACCTCCTTCAACAAAAGGAATCTTGACCTCCCTTAGCAAAGAAATCAACCCCTTCCTTTATGGCAGTCCTTGGCTCCTTTAGGAATGACTTATCAGCCTGTAAGAAAACGATAAACTCCACATTAGAAATTAAATTCAACTGATGGCACCTTTACCTTGATATCTTCTTCAAATCCTCTTCTCCTTTGAAGTCTAGTGATGAAATCTGAGTGATTCCACTCTCTGGAGTTTGAACCAATTAAGGTGTATAGTTTCAACACCAAAGCTAGTTATGGCAGCTACGGTTTCTCAAATCCTAAGCTTCTCACCAAAAACTCTCCAAGAGCTTTCTTTCTCCAAATGCAAGTGATAGAATGAGAGACTCCTCACTTTTCCCTTTTTATAACATAGTGGCCAATTTTTCCGCCATTTTACCTTTTTCTCTCCAATTAAATAATAAAAACATTTTTCCTTTCTTATTTAATAAAGTGACGTTTATTAACTAATTAAAGCCACTTTTAACCCCGGAAAATGCTTAATTCGCCTCCATGGTCATACTGGGCACCCAAAGCACCCTTTTCATCATCCTGCCATGTAAATCTTTTCCCCCCTATTCCAACAAGCTATTACATGAAAGTTTTTCTCCAAGTAATCGGCCCAAAACAACACCTTAAGCGTAATTAATTAAAATATGCCCGTTAATAACTTTGTTTTATAGAAATCATCGAAATGCAGTGCAACCAAGAGCGAACAGCGCGGAACCAATCTAGATGATGAAATATGGTAAGTGATCACAGTCGGACCCATAAAACTCCTCTAAAACCCTCCAAGCCCACCAATGTAGTAATCTCGCTCTATGATTGCACTGACATAAGCTATGGAAATCCCTCCTAACAACATCACAAGGTAATCCAAAATCTGGGAACATTACAGTGTCCCCTCCCCAAAATTGCTTGTCCTCAAGCAATGTCATTGCATGATGTCGCTCCACAAGTTGATCCAAAGTAATTCCAAGATCCCAAACCATCTTGATCATCATGAAGCATTCTTAGCTCCACACTCCCCAACAAAGCATAGATACCAGAGGCCCTCTGCATACTGCCAATAAATAGAGCATCTCAAAAAAGCAAAATATCGGCCATCTCCTTAAGAAGTTGCTCTATCGAAAAACCAATCTCATTTACCTCAAGAGAAAACTCTTGAAAGTACAATCCAACTCCCACTGAAAAGGGTCCTTGCCGACATGAACTAACCACTGCCACCTCTAATACCATCAACGAATCACTGAGAAGTGAAACGCCCTACACCAAACTAAAGTCCAATGGAAGATCTCAGTGATCTTCCCTTGTAAAGACCAGCTCATCCATAATGGTAATTGAGTTGTTGAGACCTATAATGTCAAGGCCCCATGCTAATCTCAAAAAGAAGTTTCCATCTTGTCGCTACGCCACTTTGATCATAATGGATTGTTGCAGCGAGGTACTGCTAACTGTTGACGCCCATTTATGCCTTGTCTATAATCCATGTACGCAACCAATAGACGAAAACCATGTATCATGATTCATGATCAATCTGGTGTGCATGCTAAACTGCCCTGCTCCTGCTAGATCACATAGTGGACTCCGCTATCCCATCTCCCAGTGATGTACCCAATTACTGCTTGGAGCCCATACACCCTCCTGTAAAAGAGATCTACCGTCCACTGTACCCCATGCTCGTACAGTGCCTCAAAATGTTCTACCAAAGGTGTGTCATGCAACTCTCTCCTGATCATCTCCCTAAGTTTGTACTCAAGGGCGGAACATACACTGCCTTTGCAGTAGGTCATGCCATCCCTAATCCTTCCTATATTTGTCAACTCACACTCCGACCATATGCCTCAACTGGGAATTTGTTCTCCTATCCACAATGCATTGTGTCTCACCCAACTCTCTCAGGTGACCCCTGTGTCTTGTTATATGTGATGAGAGCATCATATAACAACGACAGATGCCTTTGCAACAGTATGCGGGACTGGAAAGTGATATATGTGTGGGTCAATCACAAGGGCATGATTAAGAACCCATACAAATACCCAAGGACACTCCTGCGAGTATCCTGCTCTCCAAATCTAATCAGGTGATGTTTCAATCGAAGATCAATCTTTGAGAAATGCAATGCTCCCTGATGCTCATATGTCCACTCATCAATCCTGGGTAAAGCAAAGCCCACTATTATCTCTGATGTCCCAATCAATCGGTCTCCTCAGAAGCAATGCTCCAAGATCTCGTTGTGCAACACCATACACCACTACATACAACTATGCATCATTGTGCTCCTTTTGTTAATTTTGGGCAACTAGGTCCAAACTCCAGGTTGTGCTGCTCAGATGATGATCCCGATATTTTTATTGGATTCCTCTTTCGGAGAGGTGTAAGATTGATCTAAATATCATCTCGATCGGATGAGCAGAACATGTATTTTGAATTTATTCCACTTATGTGCTAGGTCGGCCTGGAATATAATATAGACTTAAATGTCTTAAAGGACGTGCCACACACCCCCACAGATGATTATAAATAGGAGAGTTTGGAGATCATTTCACACACATTGTGTGGAAGAAATTATCTTCTCTGTTCTTGGTGCATCTGTGTTAGGGCTTTCTCATGGCACTGAATTAGGGCTTCCTGATGTAGCGTTTTAGGGTTGTGTAACACGCTTGGCTGAATGACCTATTGGAGACTTTGTTGGTTGAAGCATCCCACTGATCTTCGTAACGCCATCATTCTTCTTCTTTTTTCTATTGTTGGCTTGTCTTCCATCGATCGATTTATTTGTTCTATCTGCTTCAGTGTTTTGTGCCCTAATCCGAAATGGCATAGAACATGTTCAGAAATTTACATGGTATCAGAGCTTAGGAGAAGACAATGCCCAACTTGTGAGAGAAAAGAGAGGCTACTACAGCGTGGGAGAAGAATAAACTGCATGGAATCCTTTTAGGAGTTTTTTGAACGTTGTTTTGGGCATCACCACAAGTCTGCATTATTTCTGGAAGGCCGCATTACTTGAGGGCTTGTTTGGGTGGCGTAGAGGCCTAACACTTGTGGCATATTCCTCCCTCAAGTGAGCTGCAGCTAGGAGGAGTTGCTTCAGCCCATACGCTGGCCTAAATAACACTGTCCTGGAGGCTGAGTTATTGTTAAATTTGGACAACTAGGTCCAAACTCCATGTTATGATGCTCAGATTAAGAGGCTATTATTTTTGTTGGAATCCTCTTTGGGAGAGGTGTAAAATCCATATATAATATGTCTTAATCCGATGAGCAGAACATTTAGTTTGAATTTATTATTCATAATAAATTATATGTGCAGGTCGGCCTTAAGGTTTCACACCCCCAGCAGATGTGTCACACACCCCAATGATGGATATAAATACAGGCAAAGTTGGAGAGCATTTCACCACAACACAACTCAATCCGATGAGCAGAACATTTAGTTTGAATTTATTATTCATAATAAATTATATGTGCAGGTCGGCCTTAAGGTTGCACGCCCCCAGCAGATGTGTCACACGCCCCAATGATGGATATAAATACAGGAAAAGTTGGAGAACATTTCATCACAACACAACTCACATCTTCTTCTCTCATCTGAGATAGTACGAGCTCCTTGGAGGATGAGTTCAGCCACACGTGTGAAGGAGAAGAAGGACAAAAACAGTACGGCTGAGTTGAAGGACGATTTTCTGCAGTTAGGGTTTTGCAGAAAGTTTGACCAGCGTTGACTTTGGTCAACGCATGGTCCAATTGGGCTGAAAACTTGTGGGAAGTTCGATTTAGGAAGGTCGTACTATTTGGCACAGAAATTGAGGTCAAAGGGTTGACCAATCTGCTGCTGCATTGACTTTTAGCTTGCTGCCCTGCGTTGACTTTTTCAGGACAGCGTTGACTTTTGTGGAGTTGACTTGGGTTGACTCATTTGCTGATTGGAGGATTGTTGTGACACATGCTGGGTTGGCTGACCAAGGAAGACTTTACTGGTTGAAGCATCCTGTTGACCGCCGTAACGCAACACCACATTTTTCCTGTTTCTGATTTGTCTTCTATAAGATCTGCTTATATGTTCTATCTGCATTTTACTTAACTATTTGTATGATTGCTGTGAAAGAAGTAAAGTTGCTCCAAGCATAGAACATCTACAAAAATTTACATGGTATCGGAGCTGAGGTGAAGACAAACTCTATCTTTAGCAATCACCACCGAAAGAAATGGGTTCCACTAGTCTTGAATTCAAGGAGAATGACAAGCTGACTGGAAGGGATGACTTCCATGCCTGGAAGATGATATTAGATCTCAAATTGGAAGATCATGATCTCTTGGATCATGTGACGGGTAAGATTCAAGAACCTCCATCCAATGCTACCGTTGCTGTTAGAAACAAGTATAAGAAGGGAGAAATCAGAGCAAAGCTGTTGATCAGGGAATCCATACATAAGAATCTGGTTGCCTATGTATCTGAACTAGGCACATCCAAGGAGATGTATGACAAATTGATCCTTATGTTCAAGGTAAACAATGTGAACCAAGTGATATTCCTCAAGAACAAGTTGAAGAATATGAAGAAGGGCCGGGATGAATCTATTCAAACCTTCTTTCTGAAATTGCACGAAACAAGGAACAATCTGCTGGCTATTGGGGAGACAATAGCTGATCGTGAGATGGTTCTCACCGCACTTGGAGGACTCCCATATGAATGGCAAGTATTCACAACTACCATTCTCAAGAATAACACCATTCCTAACTTTGATGAGCTTCTGTCTAGATGTATGCAAGAAGAAACAAGGATGAAGGAATTCGATAATGATAGAAATGCTGCCTATGGTGCACATTCCCGAAAGAAGAACTCTGGTGGTTCTAAGGACAAAGGAAGAACAAGGACTCAAGAGAAGAAGGGTAAATGTTTCACCTGCCATAGGCCTGGTCACTATGCTAGAGAATGCCCCTTCAAGAAGGATTCTCCCGATAGTGATGACAACAACCACAACCGAAGGAATGGGAATCGAAGAAATGACAAATCCAAAGGGAAGAGGAAAGCTCACTTTGGTGGAAACAATCAACCTTCTAAAAGGTCCAGAAATACCAGGTATGAGGAGTCTAATGTTGTTGATAAAAGAAATGAGTATATTCTTGTATCTGCTCTCTCAGCTGCATCTCTGCCCGACACTATGGATGTCTGGCTAATCGATAGTGGTGCCTCAAGACACATCACCGGATTCAAGGATGCACTTTCTGACATGGTTGAAAGGGATACTAATCTAGAAATTATCCTTGGGGATAATGCCACATATCCCGTGAAAGGGACGGGGACTGTGACCCTCCACTTGTCTCAAGGACAAGTCCTACGTTTGCAAGATGTACTCTATGTACCTAAATTGAAGAAGAACCTTGTGTCTGTATCTGCCATGGAAGACAAAGGATTCAACGTAACTTTCTCTGATGGAAAGGTGCTCATGTGGAAGGAGAGCTTCAAGGAAGCTATCTCAATTGGTTTTAGAGTTGGTACACTCTACCAGGTCGGAGGGAGTCCGTTGAGAGCTATGACTTGTGATACTATCCGTCAAACCGAACTATGGCACCGAAGATTTGGACACCTTCATTACAAGGCCCTTCCCGAAGCTAGGAAGGTGGTGACAGGGATGCCTGATTTGGAAATAATCATGAAGGTGTATGTAAGGGCTGTGCTGAAAGAAAACATACAAGGGGACCTTTCCCCTCAAGCGTCACAAAGACATCTGATATATTGCAACTGGTCCATTCTGATCTATCTGGTATGTTGCCCGTGACATCCCTGGGGGGATGTTCTTACTACATGACATTTACTGATGACTTCTCTCGCAAAACCTGGATATACTTCTTGAAGAAGAAGGATGAGGCTTTCATGTGGTTCCGTACCTTCAAAGCCTTGGTGGAAAATATGACCGTAAAGAAGATCAAGATTTTGAGGACTGACAATGGCACTGAATATGAGTCAAATGAGTTCAAAGACTTTTGCAGAGAAGCTGGCATTAAGAGGGAGACTACCACTGCATATACTCCTGAGCAGAATGGTGTTGCTGAACGCAAGAATAGGACTATTGTGGAAGCTGCCCGTGCCATGCTATGTGACCAAGGTCCACCAAAGTTTCTGTGGGGAGAAGCTGCAAATACTGCTGTGTACATTCAAAACCGATGCCCTCATTCCGCTTTGGACTCCAAAACTCCCGAAGAGGTTTTCTCCGGTAAGAAACCTGATGTCTCACATTTTAGAATTTTTGGATGTCCTGTCTATTTTCATGTGCCGAAAGAAAAGAGAAGTAAGCTGGATGCTACTGGGAAGAAAGGAATGTTTGTGGGCTACAGTGAGACTTCTAAGGCCTATAGAGTCTATGTACCTGGTCAAAGGGAAGTAGAGATAAGCCATGATGTCACCTTTGACGAAGATGCTTCCCCGAAGAAAGTAGTAGATCTTCCAAGATCTGGAGAAAATCATGAAGAAAGGCCTGGAAATCTGGAAGAACCGCAGGATGAGACAATGCCTGATATTGAAGGACCAATGGACCCTATTGATCCATCTCCTTCACTGGGAAAGAGACCATCATGGCTCAGGGATACCCTCGAAGATGCTGAGGGTCATGCTGCCCCAAGGGGTACATTCCGAGAAAGCAAGAAGCCGTGTAGATACCAAGGGTATCTAGCTGCCATGAGTACTATTGTACAATCTGAACCTGGATCTTTTGAGGAAGCCATCAAGCATCAAGTCTGGAAGGATGCTATGCATGAAGAATATGAGTCTATTATGAAGAATGATGTCTGAGATGTGGTCCCGAGACCAAAGGACAAATCTGTTGTCACCGCTAAATGGCTCTACAAGATCAAACATGGATCCGATGGGAGTGCTGAAAAGTTTAAGGCAAGGTTTGTTGCCCGTGGCTTCTCTCAAAAGGAAGGAATTGACTATGACGATATATTTGCACCTGTGGCACGATATACCACCATCCGATCAATCATAGCCCTCGCTGCTACACAAGGATGGAGTCTTCATCAGATGGATGTCAAGACCGCTTTTCTGCATGGTGCAATAAAGGAAGAGGTGTATGTAGAACAACCTCTGGGATTTGAAGTTCAAGATCGAGACACTTATGTCTGCAAGTTGAAGAAAGCCCTCTATGGGTTAAAGCAAGCACCCAGAGCTTGGTACGAGAGGATGGATAGTTACTTGATGAAGCTGGGCTTCACTCGAAGTAATGCTGATCCGAACCTTTACTTCAAGGTTGTGCAGGGGAAGCCTCTCATTCTAGTGCTGTATGTGGACCACCTCTTCCTGACAGGTGCTGACCCTCTCATTCATCAATGTAAGAGGGAGCTCGCTGCTGAGTTCGAGATGAAGGACCTAGGACCGATGCACTACTTCCTAGGCCTGGAGGTCTGGCAGAGACCTGGAGAGATTTTCCTTTCTCAAGGAAAATACATTGTGAAGCTTCTGGAAAGATTTGGAATGGTGGACTGTAAGTCCGTGTCGACACCGATGGAACTCAACTTTAAGAAGTTGAGTGGCAGCGCTGCTGGGCCTATCTTGGCCAATCCTACCGAGTATCGTCAACTCATAGGAGCTTTGATGTTCTTAGTGAACACCCGACCAGATATATGTTTTGCAGTGAACACTTTGAGTCAACAGATGGTTGAGCCTCATCATTTTCACTGGGTTGGTGCCAAGAATCTTCTGAGATATCTTCGGGGCACGATAAACCATGGGCCGAGATACACTGCCGGGAGTGTGACACTCTGTGGATATACTGATGCCGATTGGGCTGGCAGTGTGGTGGATCGTAAGAGCACATCGGGATGTTGCTTCAATCTTGGTTCTGCTTCGATCTCATGGATGAGCAGGAAGCAGAAGTCGGTGGCTTTGAGCACTGCGGAGGCCGAATACATTGCTGCTAGTATGGCCTGTTGTGAAGCAGTTTGGTTGCGGAAGCTCTTTAGTGAGCTGTTTGGACATGTGCTAGATACCACTGTGATACTCTGTGATAATCAGAGTGGGATTCGTATGACTGAGAATCCCGTGTTCCACGACCGATCCAAGCATATTGATATCAGGTACCACTTTATCCGGGATATGGTACAGCGAGGCGCCGTAAGGCTCGATCATATAGGAACTGATGAGCAGGTCGCGGATATTCTCACTAAGCCCCCGGGGAAGGTCAAGTTCCTAACCTTCCGTGAGAGTCTTGGTGTCGTGGAAAGACCCTATGATGTGGGTCTTGTTGGACGATGAGCTCTGGGAGCTCTGGGGGGCTTTGGGGATAGCTTCTCGGAGCTATAAGCACTCATAATGCTTCTGCCCCACCCTTGTGATTGTTGAGCTGGTTTGCCACTCATTTATCTGTGCCCCGTATGCATCCTACCCATTGAGTTCAGGGCTCATGGGAAGTACCTCTCATTTGGCCAATGAGGTGGGAAAAGCTAGAGACTATTAGCAAAAGACTGATGGACGCATCAGAGATTGCCGTACTCTCTATCTAGGATGGCACGGTCCAACCACTTGATCTGGGATCAAGTTTAGTGAGGTCTGGGACCTCTGCCTGACTTCGGGTCAGATGAACCAACTTTGGGTTGGTTGGATACTCTTCATGAGTTAGATAGAGGTTTTGAACCTCTGGACTGATTATGTCAGTCGGGGGATGATGTCTTTGTGACTGACCCACTTCTGTTCTGAAATAAAGAGGCCAGCAAAGCAAGTTACGGCGGGATGACGCACGATGTTTGATTGCACCGATGGATGGAGTTCTCCCTAGTTGAGAGGGAGTGTTAAATTTGGACAACTAGGTCCAAACTCCATGTTATGATGCTCAGATTAAGAGGCTAATATTTTTGTTGGAATCCTCTTTGGGAGAGGTGTAAAATCCATATATAATATGTCTTAATCCGATGAGCAGAACACTTATTTTGAATTTATTATTCTTAATAAATTATATGTGCAGGTCGGCCTTAAGGTTGCACGCCCCCAGCAGATGTGTCACACGCCCCAATGATGGATATAAATACAGGCAAAGTTGGAGAGCATTTCAACACAACACAACTCACATCTTTCTCTCTCATCTGAAATAGTACGAGCTACCTGGAGGACGAGTTCAGCCACACGTGTGAAGGAGAAGAAGGACAAAACAGTACGGCTGAGTTGAAGGACGATTTTCTGCAGCTAGGGTTTCGCAGAAAGTTTGACCAGCGTTGACTTTGGTCAACGCATGGTCCGATTGGGCTGAAAACTTGTGGGAAGTTCGATTTTGGAAGGCCGTACTATTTGGCACAGAAATCGAGGTCAAAGGGTTGACCAATCTGCTGTTGCGTTGACTTTTAGCTTGCTGCCCTGCGTTGACTTTTTCAGGACAGCGTTGACTTTTGTGGAGTTGACACTTGGGTTGACTCATTTGCTGATTGGAGGACTGTTGTGACACATGCTGGGTTGGCTGACCAAGGAAGACTTTGCTGGTTGAAGCATCCTGTTGACCGCCGTAACGCAACACCACATTTTTCCTGTTTCTGATTTGTCTTCTATAAGATCTGCTTATATGTTCTATCTGCATTTTACTTAACTATTTGTATGATTGCTGTGAAAGAAGTAAAGTTGCTCCAAGCATAGAACATCTACAAAAATTTACAGTTATAGTGTAAAGCTTCAGGCAGTTTATGCAAGATCAAGTGGCTGTTAGGCAGCGTTTGGAGGCTTAAAAGGTGGTCCAAACCATTGTGCAAGAGAAGATACAAGTCTGTGTGAAGGCCGCACTATTTGGAGGTCTAGAAGTGAAAATAAAAGTGTTATAACAGGCTGTCAAGAAGCCCTAACTAGTGACCTGAGCGCTGAAACCAAGAAGGTTCATTTTAGGACTGGTTAAGGGTTGTTTATGAGTGAAAGAATCTTGGGTGAGGCATATGCAGCCTCTAGGAGCTGTTTTGAGTAGGACGTAGCCCTACAAATTAATTTGAGGGGCAACATTGGGGTATCCATGCCCCGAATTGCAGCAAAGGAGGAGGGGACCTCTCCTAGGGCAATCCGCAGCTCTAAGGAGCTATTTTGGGCCAAAAATAAAGGGTTGTTAGGGACATCGTTTTGTGCCCTAACCAGACCCTGATTTGTAGCAGTCAAGGAGACCTAAACAGTAAGCTTGAGGTATGTTTTTGGATACATGTGTAGATGTTGGATCCTAATTTATGGATCTGGTTGTGGATTATATCCGAGCAGAGATTTGGGTACCCTATTTAATGAAGTCTGTTGTGTTGAAAATCGAAATTCTTTTGTGACTTAATTCTGGAATTTCTCCTTGAAAAGAAGAAAATGGTTGACAAGTATTGGATGCATGCCTCTAGCATTGGACGAATTATTCTCTGTAGATACAAAGTATAAAATATCGGATCTCTATCTCGGTGATGAAATATCTTTATGATACAGAGGCTATTATCCTTGTGATGCAAAGACTTTGTTATTCGAAAAAGGGACTGAAGGAACAAGGCTTATGATCACTGTAGTAATCAAATTCATGAAATATTAATGACTAATGAACATATTATCAGAAGCTTGAATTTGCAGTGATTTGTGACTTGAATTGTAAGGTAGTACTGTGGTATGCATCTTGCATAGGCAGCATTTGACATTGTTTGAATGATAGTTTGCATTCTCGGTATAGACAGCATTATATGGCACTACAAGATATCTACATATCAAAAGGACACCTACAGGCTGAACGCTGAAATTTGTAGACAATGTCATCATTGTTTGTATTGATGGTACTCCTGAACACTCATCATTAAGTTACAAGTGTGGAGTCTGTTAGCAACGGTTTGTCTTATCAATTGCTTGCAATAAAGGCTTCCAAAACAGAGTAATAAGAGTTGTGGCAGTCACTATATCATCCCCTGGGTATTATTCAACAAGTAGGGATTTTTCATAAACTTTACAGAAGTCTCTTTATCACTTTCTGCTATAAGAGTGTTTTTTTATCAGTTGGATCAACATCTTACTGTACAGTATGATGTGAGCCTTTGCATAACAGTGACATTTATGTGCTGCTATGTATGACAATATCTCCTTGATTGTTTTTGGTACATGACAATTTTATACATATATATAACCTTGACTGTCATAGAACAATGATAGCAGTATATCTACATGGAAGTAGGTGTGTCATATGGCTGAGTATATATGGCCTCACCGTTTTGATATCTTCAGCACCATGACAGTGATAAGTATGATAACAGTAAGATATAAATAAATGATGTATGGCATGACAGAGATATATGGCATTAATACATGTGCTTGTGTCAATGATACTTGTGTCTGACAGTGGCACATATGACAGAAACATAAAGATACCTACAACTTCATGATGGCAGCCTTATCTAAAATCACCTTGACAGTGATATGATGTATATATTGGGCATTAGTATCTGTGATGTTTATGTCTAGGCTGTAGGAAAACTCAAGGGAGCCGTTGCAGAGATGCTGGGACTAAGAGGGAGACCTCCATCATCTAAACTCCTGAGCAAATGATGTTGCTTAAAAGATGGATCAAGCCACCGTGGAGGTTGCCCGTGCCATGCTATGTGACCCAGGTTTGCCGAAGTTTCTATGGGGAGAAGCTACGAACACTGCTGTGTACATTCAAAATAAATGCCCGTATTCTGCATTGGACTCCAAAACTCCCGAAGAAGTCTTCTCTGGTAAGAAACCTGATGTTTCTCATTTTAAAGTTTTTGGTTGTCCTGTTTTCTTTCATGTACCGAAAGAAAAGAGAAGCAAGTTGGATGCTTCTGGGAAGAAAGGAATGTTTGTGGGCTACAGCGAAACTTCGAAGGCATATAGGATCTATGTGTCTGGTCCAAAAGAAGTGGAGATAAGCCACGATGTCACCTTCGATGAAGACGCTACCCTCCGGAAAGTGATGAACCTTCCTAGCTCCAAGGAAGACGATGATGCAGGGACAGAGAAGCAGGAAGTGTCGAAGGATGAATCGTTGCCCGATGTTGAAGGTCTAATGGACCCTATTGATCATCCTCCTTTTGGTAGGAAGAGACCCTCATGGCTCAAGGATACTCTCGAGGATGCCGAGAGAAATATGGCCCCAAGGGGGACATTTCGTGAAAGCACGAAGTTGAATCGATACCAAGCCATGAGTACTATTGTACAATCTGAGCCTGGAACGTTTGAAGAAGCCATAAAGCATCAAGTTTGGACGGATGTGATGCAAGAAGAATATGAGTCCATTATGAAGAACGATGTCTAGAATGTTGTTCCAAGACCGCAGGGCAAAGCTGTTGTCACCTTCGAAATGGCTCTACAAGATCAAGCATAGATATGATGGAAGTGCTGAAAAATACTAGGCAAGATTTGTCGCCAAGGGCTTCTCACAAACAGAAAGCATTAAGTATGATAATATATTTGCACCTGTGGCTCGCTATACGACCATCCGATCTATTATTGCCTTTGCCGCTATGCAAGGATGGAGTCTCCATCAAATGGATGTGAAGACCGCTTTTCTGCATGGGTCGATAAAGGAAGAAGTGTATGTGAAGCAACCTCTGGGGTTCAAAGTCCAAGATAGAGACTCTCATGTATGCAGGTTGAAGAAAGCTCTCTATGGGTTGTAGCAAGCACCCAAGGCTTGGTATGAGAGGATTGATAGCTACTTGATGAAGCTGGGCTTCTTTCGAAGTAATGTTGATATGAACCTTTACTTCAAGGTCGATCATGAGAAACCTCTCATGTTGGTTCTCTATGTGGACGATCTCTTCCTGACAGGTGTTGACCCTCTCATTCATCGGTGTAAGAGGGAGCTAGCTTCCGAGTTCAAGACTGAAGACCTAGGATTGATGCATTACTTCCTAGGCTTGGAGGTCTGGCAGAGACCTGGCAAGATTTTCCTAGCTCAAGGAAAATATATTAGGAAGTTGCTGGAGAGATTTGGTTTGGTGGACTATAAGTCCGTGTCGACACCGATGGAGCTCAACTTCAAGAAGTTGTGTGGAAATGCTGATGGGCCAGCATTGGGAAATCCTACCGAGTATTGCAAACTCGTAGGTGCCCTGGTGTTCTTAGTGAACACATGTCCGGACGTATGTTGTGCAGTGAACACTTTGAGTCAACACATGGTTGATCATAACATTCACTGGGTTGGTGCCAAGAAACTCTTGAGATATCTCTATGGCACGATAGACCATGGGCTGAGATACACCGCCGGGAGCATGACACTCCATGGATATACTGATGCCGATTGGGCTGGCAGTGTGGTGGATCGCAAGAGCACATATGGATACTGCTTCACACGTAGACCTGCTTCGGGCAGGAAACTGAAGTTGGTAGCCTTGAGCACCGCTGACGCTGAATACATTGCAACATGTATGGCTTACTGTGAAGTCACTTGGTTGCGAAAGCTCTTTAATGAGTTGTTCGAGCATGTGCTAAATGCCACTATTATCCTTTGAGATAACCAGAGGGGGATTCGTTTGTCATAGAATCACGGGTTCCACGATCGATCCAAGCATGTTGATGGCTGGTACCACTTTATTCGGGATATGGTACAGCGAGGCGCTGTAAGGCTCGATCATATAGGAACTGATGAGCAGGTCACGGATATTCTCACAATGCCCTTAGGGAAGGTCATGTTCCTAACCTTCCATGAGAATCTTGGAATCGTGGAACAAGCCTATTCTGAGGGTCCTATTGGATGATGAGCTCTTGGAGCTCTGGGGGGGCTTTGGGGATAGCTTCTCGGAGCTATAAGCAACCACAGGGCTAGGCTTGTCGAACCTTGTTGGTGTGCGTCTGCCCCACCGTTGTGATGATTGAGTTGGTTCACCTCTCATTATCTGTGCCCCATATGCATCCTACCCATTTGAGTTCCGGACTCATGGGAAGTACCTCTCATTTGGCCAGTGAGGTGGGAAAAGCTAAAGACAAGTAGCAAAGACTGATGGATGCATCAGAGATTGTCGTACTCTCGATCTAGGATGGCACGATCCAACCACTTGATCTGCGATCAAGTCTAGTGAGGTTACGGACCTCCTACTGACTTCGGGTTGGTATGACACTCTTTGTGAGTCTATAGAGGTTTTGAACCTCTGGGCTGAATCTGTCAGTCAGGAATGATGTCTTTGTGACTGACCCACTTATGTTCTGAAATAAAGAAGCTGGAAAAGCAAGTTACGGCGGGATGACGCACGATTTTTGGATTGCACAAGTGGTCGGAGTTCTCCCTAGTTGAGAGGGAGTGTTAATTTTGGGCAACTAGGTCCAAACTCCGAGTTGTGCTACTCAGATGATGATCCTGATATTTTTATTGGATTCCTCTTTCGAAGAGGTGTAAGATTGATCAAAAGATCATCTCGATCAGATGAGCAGAACCTGTATTTTGAATTTATTCCACTTATGTGCTAGGTCGCCCTGGAATATAATATAGACTTAAATGTCTTAAAGGACGTGTCACACACCCCCACAGATGATTATAAATAGGAGAGTTTTAGAGATCATTTCACACACATTGTGTGGAGGAAATTATATTCTCTTCTTGGTGCATCTGTGTTAGGGCTTTCTCATGGCGCTGAATTAGGGCTTCTTGATGTAGCGTTTTAAGGTTGTGTGACACACTTGGCTGAATGACCTATTGGAGACTTTGCTGGTTGAAGCATCCTACTAATCGTCATAACGCCATCATTCTTCTTCTTTTTTCTACTGTTGGCTTGTCTTCCATCGGTCGATTTATTTGTTCTATCTGCTTCAGTGTTTTGTGCCCTAATCCAAAATGGCATAGAACATGTTCAGAAATTTACACCTTTGCATACCAATGCACACTGCAACATATCTCTATACACCACTAGATACCACCGCCTGTTGATATGCCACCATGTATCGTCTAGTATCCCACGTGTGCTAATCTATCTGTCACTCTGCTAGTGAACCCACCATGATGTGAGTCATATCTCCTCATCCGTCCTGGTACACTTGAGTGGCATAACTCCTCACATGTCAATGGGGATGTCACTGTTGTGTCGATCCTCGGTGGCTCTTGTGCCCAATACATCAACGGAAGTGCATCAACTCCATACAATTCCCTGTTGGGTGGCATACCATTGCCCTCCCATCCGAATAACTCCTACCTCCAACCTCGCACACGGACAATGTGCCAAGATGTCTCCTGAGGCCTGCTCATAAACCAACTAGCCACTATTGTTGGCTAGAACTCCCCTAAAGAATGTGTGCGCTCAATCACTGGGTCAACCATCCCACCAACACCATAGTCATCCTGCATCTTTGGTATATGATGCAAAGCCCCACCTGGATCCCAATGCCAACCCAGGCTTCCAGTATCCACTCCACTCATGTCAACTGAACTTGGATCCTAGATGGATGTATCCTCGTCTAAATATTCTTGTCTCCAAATCCCATGGGTGCATATTCAAGAACCTCTGGGGCATACCTCTCTGCAAGTGTCAATTGATTCAGGTGCTCCTCGTGCTCAATTATCACAGGAAGCTCCTTTATCAAATCATGAGTGCCCCTAACATCCTCTTGTGTGATGGTTGCCATAGTTAACTGATTGTCTGTTATGGAGGATGAAGAGCGCACATAACTCAACTCCATACAAAGTTCCTCCACCTGCAACTTTGACTCTTGAAGAGCCATCTAAGTGTTCTTTCAAGGATTCCTGGGAAATCTCAATCTCATGAGTAAGCTTGTCAACTTCCTCCTCTTTCCATACTAGCACGTCATGATATTGTGATCAGAATATTACTATACGGAAACCCTACTGTTAAATCTTGATTTAGTTCTCCTACTTAAGCAAGTTATTAATCTGAAATATTCAATATTAACATCGAAGTAAACACATTAACAGCCTACACAGATACAGATCTAAACTGAATACATGCACAATGACAAAGTGACACAGGATTTTCTGGACAACTGTCTCCAGAAAAAAACCCAATGCGGGAAACCCGGTCTTCTGGCTGCTGGAGGGTTTATATTATTAAGTAGATTCTAGATACAACAAATCTGGGCACCTTGTTGTTTAACCCAACAGAGAAATACAAAATATGCAGCAATACCTCTATTCCGGAGACAGAAAATCTGACTGATTCACACCCTCAAACAGGATTTACAGAAATCAACCCCTTTCAGTCTTCAAAAACCCCAGCGCTGCTCTGAAGCCCTCTGCGTCAGCTCTGCTAGCTTGCATCAGCCCCTGCGCTACTCAGGAAGGGCTTGCATCACCCCAGACTGGGTTACGGTTCCCCTACGCTGCCCTGGTTGGGCCTGCGTTAGCCCTACTGGCCGCTTGCTGCCTCTATGCTGCCCTTTCTGGGCATGCGTAGCACATGAAGCCCTCTGCGTTGCATAGTTGTTGCTCCCTCTGCGCTGCTCAGTCTGTTGCTTCTTTACCTCTTGCTGCACTCTTGGCCTAGGATCATATCATCCTTCTCGCCAATACTACCCCTCGCTGCAGCTGAAACACTTCACGAAATTCTTAGCAAACCACGCCCTATAATTTCAGCTTAGTCTCAATGCTCTGCCACTATGTGTGTGTTCTCCGATTGACCCCAAGCCTTTCCTTTATACTTTTCTCATTGGGAAATCAATGGTCGTGATCAAATCTTGAATCGACGACTAAGATTAAAAGAAAGCTCGATCCATGTGACTTAAGTCGTTTCCATCACATGTTTAAATTAATTATCTTTAGTCTTTCAATTTTCCTAAGTTAGACCTAGGGTCCTTAATTAAAAAGATCAATTAATTAATTTTCTCTTAAACCAGATAGAATTTCTCAAATCCCTTTCTGGGTCTTGGAGATCTCATGTACTCTAGTCCCTCCACAAAGTTTGGGAGCTATAGAGCTCATTTGATGCTACCCCAACACTAAAAAATCTCAACACTCCCTCTTAGAGTAATGTGCTCTAGCACAACACTTCACCCCGAAATTCTACATTGATCTCTAGTGTGGGTCTCTGCGTTGATGCTTGGCTTGCTGCCCTTCATCACTGTGCAATTGTTGCTCTCCTGTACTACTACACATGACGTTGTCACTACCACATTTGTACTGTAGCTCCCTCTCAATCTGTTGCATCGTGTTGCCAACTACTGCACTGCAACTCAGTTGTTGAGAGAAGCAACTGAAAACTCCTGCCCAATCTTTGGCAGACAAGTCTGTTGGGTTGCATCCTCATCACTGAAGCTTCATAGGTTGTTGCTCTATGCTAACATTTAGAGGTTGTTGCGTTGTTGCAGCTCTGCAATGCATAAGCAGACCTCCTTTGCAATGTTTAATTCACATCAGCCCTTCTGCGCTGAAGTCCCCTACACTGCTACTGTGTTGCATTGTCCTCCTAAAGCCTCTATGCTGTTGCAGCTCTGCTCTTCATAAGCAGGCCTGCTTTGCGCTGCTGAAGTCACATCAGCCCCTGCGCCACTGCTGCTACGCTGTTGCTGCATTTGCACTGCTGATGCAGGGGCATTAGACACTAGCCAGCAATGTAGGAGGTTTTGTCCACATGTTGTGGCTAGGAGGGTTCAAAAACATTTGAATTGTAACAGCTAGGTGTCAATACCTCAGCTGCCTGTTTCATTTAGATTAGTTATATTTGTAGAAGTCGAATAGTTAGATTCGATCTATCTGTCATGTTTCAATTAGTTGAATTATTGTAATTAGGCTTTTGATTTTCTAAACGGTCCTCACAGAGGAACCGAAGAGACACATTGTAATGTATATAAATTGTATCCCTCGGATATATTGAAAAAAAGAGGAGAGGAGAAGGAGAGAGAGATTTCTGCAATAAAATCTGTGTGTTAACAATTGCTTCCAGTTAAATAATTTCAGTGCTCATTGGCCATCGAATTGTCTCGAATCCTTATTTGTGAAGAAATTGTTTAATTGGGAGGTGATTGAA
Source organism: Pinus albicaulis (assembly GCA_034641835.2). Taxonomy (NCBI): domain Eukaryota; kingdom Viridiplantae; phylum Streptophyta; class Pinopsida; order Pinales; family Pinaceae; genus Pinus; species Pinus albicaulis. Next base: position 486,159,299 of record CM076578.1, read on the forward strand.
CTCTGTGCATATATAATTACTGAGTTGAACTATTGTATAGATTCTGCATCCCTCCGTCTATTGTTTCTCTCAAAATTGTTCGAACAAGCTCTGTTGAAATAATCTCCACTCATAAAAGAAGTCTGCGTGAAATTGTGGTCGACTAACTCCATCCTAATGATAGTGAAAATCCCGTCAGAAGAGAATTACATTTGTTTGTTGTTAATTGGAATCCTGACCCGAGGCCTAACCTGAGTTAACGAACGGAGAGCATAGGGAGGAAGGCGATTAACCGTGGTCAATCACTGTTCCGAACCCGCGAGCGGATTTACGAAACCAGACGGCCCATATCGCACCGCTTTTGCGGAGTAAGCGGTATTTTCTGTTTGGGAGCGATTCCATTGAGTATTCGACACGTGGCAAGGGTGGACCCACGAAAACCGCTATCATTGCGCGCCATTGCACGTTAACGTTCGACCAAGGAGGTCGCACGATATTGTTGAGCGTCGTCGATCTGGAGGGGAGCCATCGAACTGTGGTCGTATGAGGAAGATGCTCGAAGGATAACCAAGGTACGGTGCGTGTATTGGATTGGCTATTGATTATATATGTGGGCCCGGGGCCGAAGGTCTATTACAAAGTCATTTATTCAAAAAGTATTGGGCGATTAATATAAAGTTCCGACGGGTGACAACCTTATTATAAGGTTTGGCGGAGAATATAAAATTCGGGGATATAATTTAATTCATAGTTCGCTGAAGGTGTTATTTATCAATTTCTCTGAAATTGATAAATAATTTACAAGAAATTATGTGGTAGACCACGTGGAGGAGGAGAACGGGGTTTTAGCAAGAAATGCTGACAGAGCGACTACAGTAGACCAGCTCTCCTTAGGGGCCGACTTTCAGTTTTGTTGCCGTCAACTGCACTGCTCCCTTCAGCTTCCAACTCAGCCTCTGCTCCATCTGTGATTCTTTGCACTCACTACTCCACTTGTCCCACTACTATCTTAAGGCTCCCGTAGCACGGATATGATCCAAGAGTTGGGCTACTCAAGGATCCCGCCACCACTCTGTAGCTGCTCTATAGATCCATGTCGCCCCACTTTTGTGGTATATGAGCGCTCATAGCCACGTCATCTTCGAAGCCATCGTCTGCCACAACAGCGTTGGAGCTAGAAGCTTTCTTGTCCTTCTTCTTTTGAGGACAATTGCTGGCGAAATGTCCTAATTCGCCGCACTGGAAACACTTGATCTTCGATAGATCTTGCTTCTTTCTCCCTTGTTGCATCTTCCTATTCCTCCTTTACTTTGCTCGTCCCGGCGCTGAACTACCTCTTGGTGATCCGACGGATTTCTTCTAGTCGGAGGATCGCCCACATACTTCCCAGTTGGAAAGGTTTGCTTTGCCCAAGACACTTTGGACAAAAGTTTCCCAGTCCTCTATGACAGCATTTAGAGCCGTCCTCAACACAACATCGTCCTCCACCTTCACCCCCATGCCAGTTAGTTGATCCCAGATCTCTTGAAGTCTGGACAGAAAAGGCTCAATCTCTTCTCCCTTGGCCATCATGAATAACCTCAACTGGTTCTCCAGAAGCATTTTCCTCTGGACAGATCTTCCTTTATATAGTGTGGTTAGAGAAAACCACATCTCATGAGTCGTTTTCTTATCGGCTATGTGTGGAACCACATGATCTTTTACCCCATCCATTATGAAGCGCTTGGCATGTGCCGCTACTTCTTCATGCTTCACCAGGAGATCCACATCGGTCAATGTGGCCAAGACTTTCTCTGCATGCTCCCTTAGACGGTATGCCTCCATGACTACCAGGATTCTGGCCTTTCGGATTGCAAAGTTGGACAAGCCATCCAACCTATCCTGATCACGTAGTCCGTGAGGTGCCATCTGCTCAAAAAATATGTCATAACTCCTCTCTATGCTAGAGACTTGGGCTAGGGTCCTTGGCATAACAAGCACCCTCTGCTCCCTCTAACAACTAACTTCCTCTCTTGGAAGTTTGCCAAATCAAAACGAAACAGCTCTCTTCGATCCTCTGATCAATCTGCAGATTTCTTAGGTTGGAAATCCTTTGAGCAGTTGTTCTCCTCTCGCTCTTTGTCAACTTGCTCAAGTTAAATTTTGAACCGATAGAATTTTAACCTCGCCAGCAACTACTGAAGCTCTGCAGCACTGCTTCCGGCACTCTGAATCAGCAACAACTTTAGGACTGTGTCACCCTAGTTGGCCTCTGCATGGTCACAGTCCCAACACAGCCTCTGTGTTGCCTCTGCGTAGTAAGTACGTAGGCTTGCGTGCGGACTGCGTCACGCTAGCCTCTACATGGATTTTCTCCCTTCTGCTGCTACGCTGTCCTTTCTGGTCCGGCTTTCTGCGGCTGCGGCTGCTTTCTGCAGCAAGGATTCTTCAGTCTTCTTGCTGGTGATTCAGCTAGATCTGCAACCGCTCTGATACCATGTGAAAATTTCTGAACATTACTTATGCAGAAACCATACTATTAAATCTTGATTTACTTCTCCTACTTAAGCAAGTTATTAATCTGAAATATTCAGTATTAACATCAAAGTAAACACATTAATAGCCTACACAGATACAGATCTAAACTGAATACATGCACAATGACAAAGTGACACAGGATTTTATGGACAATTGTCCCTAGAAAAAACCCAATGCGGGAAAACTGGTCTTCTGGCTGCTAGAGGGTTTATATTATTAGGTAGATTCTAAGTACAACAAATATGGGCACCTTACTGGTTAACCTGATAGATAAATACAAAATCTGCAGCAATACCTCTGTTCCGGAGACAGAAAAACTGACTGATTCACACCCTCAAATGGCATTTACAAAACTCAACCCATTTCAATCTTCCAAAACCCCAGCGCTGCTCTGAAGCCTTCTGCGTTAGCGCCTGAGCTGCTCAGGAATGTCCCGCGTCACCCCATATTGGGTTACGATGCCCCTACACTGCCCTGGTTAGGTCTGCGTCAACCTTGCTGGCTTCCTATTGCCCTTTCTAGGCCTGCATAGCACCTGAAGCCCTCTGCGCTGTGCAGCTGCTGCGTAGCTGCTGCTCCCTCTGCGCTACTCAGTCTGCTGCTTCTCTACCTCTTGCTGCACTCTTGACCTGGGATCAAATCATCCCTCTTGCCAATACTACCCCTCGCTGCAGCTGAAACACTTCTAGAAATTCTTAGCAAACCACGCCCTAGAATTTCAGCTTAGTCTCAGTGCTCTGCCACTGTGTGTGTGTTCTCCAACTGACCCCAAGCCTTCCCTTTATACTTTTCTCGTTGGGAAACCAATGGTCGTGATCTAATCTTGAATTGACGGCTAAGATTAAAAGAAAGCTTGATCGTGTGACTTAAGTCATTTCCATCACATGTTTAAATTAATTGCCTTTAATCTTTTGATTTTCCTAAGTTAGACTTAGGTTCCTTAATTAAAAAGATTAATTAATTAATTTTCTCTTAAACCGGATGGAATTTCTCAAAAATTCCCTTTCTGGGTCTTGGAGATCTCATGTACTCTAGCCCCTCCACAAAGTTTGGGAGCTAGAGCACATGCGATGCTACCCCAACACTCAAAAAACTCAACAGATATATCTCAACAAGGATGAGTAGGTGATCTATGTCTGAAAGGTGTAGGTAGTTGGATTTCATCTCTACCAACGCCTTTTTGAGAGTCTAAAAATATGCAAGTGAAGGCTCTCCTCCCAAACCATCATATGTCACTGCACTTCTCCAACAATAATCTGCCACCAATGCCTATATATCATCAAAATGCCTCATGGATGCAACAATCATATCTTGTGTACCTTCAATTGCCCTGCCAAATGATGGGACTCATGGTGACCATCATCAAGCTTCCCAAAATCATATTTCTCTATGTCATCCTTCATGCCTAACTCTTGAGAAATTAGATCATCATTGAAAAGGTTATCATGACTAGGTGCTAACACACAAAAATCATCATGATCATCATTACTAATTGATTGGAAAACTTTACCATATGTATTCTCATCTTGTCTATCATATTTACTCGTGTTATCAACCTCATAGGGTTGTTTTAATGGAGTCAAAAAGCTGCTTGTTTCGTCAACCTCATTGCACACATCCTCAACATGAACGGGTGCATGCACTTCCAACAAGTCATCCACTTCTTCAGATTTGAGCCCCTCTTTTTTCTTCCCAATTGATAAGAGTGGCTTCAACCATTCAGGATGCTCTAACAATGTTGTTGAATTCTTTTGATATCCATACATAGCTTGCAAAAGTTACTCCATGAGTTCCTTATTTGTCTTCATCTTTCCGAAGTGGACTGGGCTCTTTGCCTTGTTAAATCTGGAACTCATCAAACTACCATGATAGACCACCCTTAGACATCATAACTGTCCAAGAACAAGCTTTGATACCACTGTAGAATTCCTTCTTGGAACAACTTGAGAAAACCCACAAAATTTTCTAAGTTTATTTATTTTCATTCATTGTAGCATTTCAACAAACAGTTGGTGTACAAACTACTGTAGGTGTTTTTTTTCTTGTTTGAGCTCATATGAATATATAACATAAATACTTAAGAAATTGTCTCAGAATGACACAACGACAATTGTATCAACTACAACAAAGATAAACATAACTGATATAACAATGGCAACCACTAATATCATCATTCTTCATTGTTTTATAACACCAAAAATTGTACAATAGCTTTAAAAGGGCTTAAAACCATTTCATTGCAATGGTTAATGTGTTAAATTCTGAAGATGTTCTATGCTAGATGCAAATATACTTTAAACTTCTAGGGCTTAATAAAAGTAAGATGCAGATAGAACATACCAATAGATCGATGGAAGAGAAGCCAAAAACAAAGATAAAGAATGGTGGTGTTACGGCGATCAGCAAGATGCTTCAACCAGAAAAGTCTCCATAAGGTCGGCCAACCCAATGTGTCACACAACCCCAAGATGCCTCATCAAGAATACTCCACCAAGACGCTGCACCAAGAAGCCCTAAACACAGAACCAAAAATGTTGCTCCATCACCATCCAATAAAGAAGAAAATGCCTCCACGAAATGTGTGTGTAAAATGAACTCCAAGTCTCTCGAATATATAGGCATCTGAGGGGGTGTGTGACACATCTCTTATGCATGTGGGATAAATCAAGCCGACCTTACACATGTGGAATAAATTCAAAATACATGTTCTACTCATCCAATCGATCTTGCACTTCTCCGAAAGAGGAATCCAATACAAATATTGGCATCGTCATTTGAGCATCACAACATGGAGTTTGGACCTAGTTGCCCAAAATTAACACTCCCTCTCAACTAGGGAGAACTCCATCCACTAGTGCCATCCAACCATCGTGCATCATCCCGCCGTAACTTGCTTTGCTGGCTTCTTTATTTCAAAACAAAAGGTGAGTCACAAAGACATCACTCCCGACTAACCCGAAGTCAGCTCAGAGGTCTGAAACCTCTATAGGACTCAAAGGAGTCACATACCAACCCGAAGTTGATTTAACTGACCCGAAGTCAGCTGGAAGTCTGAAACCTCACTTCGACTCAAGAGAGTCATATACTAACCCGAAGTTAGTTTAACTGACCCAAAGTCAGTTGGAGGTCCGAAACCTCACTAGACTTGATCCCAGATCAAGTGGTTTGACATGTGCCATCCTAGACATAGAGAGTACGGCAATCTCCGATGCGTCCATCGGTCTTGCTATGGTCTCTATTCACATTTCCCACCTCATTGGCCAAATGAGAGGTACTTCCCATGAGTCTGAAACTCCATGGGTAGGATGCATACGGGGCACAGATCAGAGAGAGGTAAACCAACTCAATATCATCACGGTGGGGCGAAAGCACACCAACAAGGTTCGGCAAACCTAGCCCTGTGGTTGCTTATAGCTCCAAGAAATTATCCCCAAAGCCCCCCTAGAGATCCCAAAGCTCATCGTCCAACAGGACCCTCCAAATAGGTTCGTTCCACGATTCCAAAATTCTCACGAAAGGTTAGGAACATGACCTTCCCCAAGGGCTTTGTGAGAATATCCACGACCTGCTCATTCATTCCTATATGATCGAGCTTTACGGCGCCTCGCTATACCATATCCCAGATAAAATGGTACTAGGCATCTCAACATGTTTGGATCGATCGTGGAACATGGGTTTCTCTGACAAACTAATCCCCCTCTGGATATCACAAAGGATAACGGTGGCATCTAGCACATGCTCAAACAACTCACTGAAGAGCTTTCGCAACCAAGTGGCTACACAACAGGCTATACATGCTGCAAGGTATTCGGACTCAGCGGTGCTCAAAGCTACCGACTTCTGCTTCCTGCTCAAAGCAAACCCAAGTGTGAAGCAGCATCCAGATGTGCTCTTGCGATCCACCACACTGCCAGCCTAATCGGCATCAGCATATACACGGAGTCTCAAACTCCTGGCAGTGTATCTCAGCCCATGGTCTATCATGCCCCAGAGATATCTCAACAGCTTCTTGGCACCAATCTAGCGAATGTTATGAGGATCAACCATGTGTTGACTCAAAGTGTTCACTGCACAACATATGTCGAGACAGTTGTTCCCTAAGAACATCAGGGCCCCTACGAGTTGATGAAACTCAGTAGGATTTGCTAGCACGGGCCCAGAAGCACTTCCACTCAACTTCTTAAAGTTGAGCTCCATCCGTGTCGACACGGACTTACAGTCCACCATTCCAAATCTTTTCAATAGCTTCAGAATGTATTTTTCTTGAGGGAGGAAAATCTCACCAGGTCTCTGCCAGACCTTCAGACCTAGGAAGTAATGCATCAATCCTAGGTCCTTCATCTCGAACTCGGAAGCGAGCTCCCTCTTACATTGATGAATGAGAGGGTCAACACCTGTCAAGAAGAGATCGTCCACATAGAGAACCAGAATGAGAGGCTTTTCTCTATCAACCTTGAAGTAGAGGTTTGGATCAGCATTACTTCGAGTGAAGCCTAGCTTCATCAAGTAGCTCTTTTTCCTCTCATACCAAGCCCTAGGGGCTTGCTTCAACCAATAGAGGGCTTTCTTCAATCTGCATGCATGAGAGTCTTTATCCTGGACTTCGAACCCCAGAGGTTGCTCCTCAAACACCTCTTCCTATATTGAACCATGCAGAAAAACAATCTTCACATCCATCTGATGTAGACTCTATCCTTGCGTAGCAGTAAGGGAAATAATAGATCAGATGGTAGTATATCGGACCACAGGTGCACGTATATCATCATAATCTATGCCTTCCTTTAGAGAGAAGCCTCGGGCAACAAATCTTGCCTTGTACTTTTGAGCACTCCCATCAGATCCATGCTTGATCTTATAGAGCCATATCGAGGTGATAACAGCTTTATCCTCCGGTCTCAAGACCATATCCCAGACATCATCCTTCATAATAGACTCGTACTCTTTGTGTATAGCATCCTTCCAGACTTGATGCTTTACGGCTTCTTCAAATGATCCAGGCTCATATTGTACTCATGGCTGCTAGATACCCTTGGTATCTATATGGCTTCTTGCTTTCTCGGAATGTCCCCCTTTGGGGCCATATGTCTCTCGGCATCCTCGAGAGTACCCCTGAGCCATGAGGGTCTTCTCTAGCGATGTCATTTTCTCAGGAGCATACACGGTTGTGGTCTCCCTCTTAATGCCAGCTCCTCTGCAAAGGTGCCATTATCAGTCCTTAGAATCTTGATCTTCTTCTTCAAGAAATATATCCATCATATCAGATAAATCAGAATGTATCAACTGCCAGACATCAGATGTCTTTGTGCTACTTGAGGGAAAAAGAAAGTCCCCCTTTTTAATGCTTTCCAGCGGCACAACTCTGATATATGCCTTCATGATTATTTTGAATTTGGGCGTCCCAGACACCAATTTCCTTTCCTCAGAAAGGGCTTTCTAATCATAGACCTGAATCTTACTCACCCAATGTCAAGGCCATACAAGAATCATAGCCATATACTGCCATATATCTGCTATACATCTTGACAAGTATCATACATTGTCATATCATTGATTACAGTGTTGCCATAATATTATCATACACATCGCTATCATATTCATCACTGTCATACTGCCATACGGAACTGAAGAAGTTGTTTTATGTATGACTTTGACTGGTAGTGATATGACCAGCTGACTCAAAATATCTCACATTCAACAATAAGCTCATCATATCTCAACATAAAACAATATTGTTCATAACATATAAAAACATGTGGCATAATCCAAAGCTACATTTCAATTCCATAGATGGTATTATGACCCATTTCTCACATAGACAACTTGAGACAACTTTCGTGACCATGATCTTTGCTTACAACAACAGTATGTCAACTTATGACCAGAGTTATAAGACTAGGTTGAGCAGAAAATTAATGACCACATTCTATAAGGCATAAATACAAGTCTTTTCAAGTCCAAAAATAAACCTAGAACAATGTAGCAACGTGACAGTATCTTACAGAAATACCCCAGCTCGTTGATGTGACTAGTATGTATACAACATAATCATATAGATTCTGCCATATGTTACTGTCCATATTTTCCCATAGAACAAGAACAAATACAATGACTTACTTTGCTGAAGATGCACTCCACTTACATCCCTTTGGTCTCTTGTCCTTTCCGTCCACTTCCCTTGAACACCAAGCAGGTCCTTTGCCACCTATACAGAGAATATGCTTTTCCAATACCTCTGCCTCAGTTGTTCACGGGGTCCTCTGCTACTTTAGATACACTAGCACAACCAGCTCTTCAATCTACCTTCTATCAATGACAAAGCTCCACCAAGGTCATTGAACATAGGCCTATATTAGTTTGCCCTCTAAAAGTGGTGTTCCACATCAAAAGCACTGTTCATAGGGTCTTCAATAAACTTCCTGCATACAATAACTCAGCTGCTACCAAGTCACTAATCTAAGGCTCCACAGATCTACCTTCCAATAGTGGATTACTTCTCTAAGTCTCACTGTACATAGGCACCAATCATCCAGCATCTCACAGTCACTTTACTTGCTCCAAGGTGACTGTACATAGCCTTCAACACATTCTCATTACTCACCTTAGAAGGAAAGACCTTAAACTTCCTTCCAGCAATCATCGACAACAAAGACACATCCATTACTCCAGAAAGTTGAAACTAGCTTACGACAAATGATTTTACAAAGTCTTCCTCCATGGCGCTAATTCTCAAATCTAAGTTATATCAGTATACATTTATTATTTCAATCCTCTGATCTTTTCTCTTCCGTTTTTGTAACTCGGTGTCTTAAGCTCTGAAGATCCAAATGTCGAATTATTTGTCGCGCGTAATTTCGAACAGTCAAGAAACGACAACACGGAACAACATACGAAACGCTTTAAAGTTCAACAGAGCTCCAGATGTCAAAAAGCCCGCAATTTCTTCAGAGCAAATCTAAACAAACCGAGATTATACACAATCCTTCCGCATCCCTTAAATCCTTCGGTCATTATAGCAATCAAAGACAGGAGAGAGGTCATACACAATTTTTAAAATAATGCATCATTCGATGTTTCTAATTTACCGAAGTTCGAAGTTCGAACCCGTAACATCTCTGACGGAAAATTCTCTGACGTTTTTCATCTTCCCTCAGTTTTCTTTCTTTCTCCATGCTATCTAACCATCCAAAACACCATTGTTTTGGCCCTGCAATTAGTGAGATATGAGACCCTGTCTAGGGCTCACTAATTCTACACTTCCTTATTACGGCGGTTGAGCAGAATATGCAAGGTGATTCATTCAGGGCTGAGCTCTACTTTTATAGGACATCTCGACCTCCTTTATTTAGGTTGAATGTACAACGGCCCTTCCTGAGATAAAAGGTTAGGGATGCGGCCTCATAAGGAGAGAGTTTCTCCTTCACAAAAAAGCCTAGAAACAAACTCGAACTGCTAATGTGCTTTTGAATACGAACCAGCAAGGATAAGATAGCCTAAACAAAATAGTCCATACTTGCAGCTGTCCATCTGTGGAAGACTCGGCCCTAGTGCAGAAGTAAACCCAGAAATTGACCATCCTTCGTCCTTCTTGAAACCCTTGGCAGCCTCAGACATAGATCTCTTCACGTTGTTTATAGATGGCTTTTCCATGTTGAAGATTATGGCACATGAATTTCGTTAAAGGGTAGGGCACATGTATTTCGACCGCATAAAATAGTCCTTATCTCACTGCCCTAGATTCTCAACAAGGTGGGCTTTGTCTTCTCCTTAGCTCTGATACCATGTTAACTTCTGAAGATGTTCTATGCTAGATGCAATATACTTTAAACTTCTGGGGCTTAATAAAAGTAAGATGCAGATAGAACATACTAATAGATCGATGTAAGACAAGACAAAAACAGAGATAAAGAATGGTGTCGTTACAGCGGTCAGCAGGATGCTTCAACCAGCAAAGTCTCCATAAGGTCAGCCAACTTGAGAAAACCCACGAAATTTTCTAAGTTTATTTATTTTCATTCACTGTAGCGTTTCAACAAACAGTTGGTGTACAAACTATTGTAGTTGTTTTTTTCTTGTTTGAGCTCATATGAATATATAACATAAATACTTAAGAAATTGTCTCAGAATGACACAACGACAATTGTATCAACTACAACAAAGATAAACATAACTGATATAACAATGGCAACCACTAATATCATCATTCTTCATTGTATTATAACACCAAAAATTGTACAATAGCTTTAAAATGGCTCAAAACCATTTCATTGCAATGGTTAATGTGTTAAATTCTGAAGATGTTCTATGCTAGATGAAAATATACTTTAAACTTCTAGGGCTTAATAAAAGTAAGATGCAAATAGAACATACCAATAGATCGATGGAAGACAAGCCAAAAACAAAGATAAAGAATAGTGGCATTACAGTGGTCAGTAAGATGCTTCAATCAACAAAGTCTCCATAAGGTCGGCCAACCCAATGTGTCACACAACCCCAAGACGTCTCATCAGGAATACTCCACCAAGATGTTGCACCAAGAAGCCCTAAACGCATAACCAAGAATGTTGCTCCATCACCATCCAAGAAAGAAGAAAATGCCTCCACGAAATGTGTGTGTAAAATGAACTTTGAGTCTCTCCAATATATAGGCATCTGAGGGGGTGCGTGACACATCTCTTATGCATGTGGGATAAATCAGGTCGACCTTGCACATGTGGAATAAATTCAAAATACATGTTCTGCTCATCCGATCAAGATGATCTTTAGATCGATCTTACACCTCTCTGAAAGAGGAATCCAATAAAAATATTGGCATCGTCATCTGAGCATCACAACATGGAGTTTGGACCTAGTTGCCCAAAATTGACATAATGACAAGACAAAAACACAAGGAATAAATGAACCTGGGTTACATGCTACTCAAGAAGCCTTTATTCACAGATAACTTCAGAAAGGAATAGATAGTGAATTGAGCCAACTACAAGAAGATATTTATTCTTCTTCACAAACATGTCCTCAGATGAAGATACTAAGAGCATACTTATGTGAAAATTCCTAGATCTGACAATATCAGGAATCCTACTGCAACTAACTGAATTTACTTCTCCTATTATGTAAATTACATTACAAAATTAATTCAGATTTCATCATGAATTATGGAAGTATATTACTGAAGCAGCCTACACCTAATACTTTAAGATTCTGAAACAAGGAAATTGAGCAAGAATTAAATCACACATAGGACACCTTTATTTTGGACTAAGTCCGCGGAAAAACCCAATGCAGGAAAACCTGTGGAGCAGATCTGAGGGTGTGATATTATTAAGCAACAATTTTTGAATACAATCTTTGGATGCCTTGCTAGCTATCCAGTACAGAGAAATCACCGCAAACAAAAATAGAGTCAATTTTACCTGACACTGCAAGTCTTGACTAATCCAGATCTGAACAGGTGAAACCCTAGCTCCCTTTGCACTGCCTCTGCACAGTAGATGCATAGGCCTGCGTGGGGACTTATGTGGACTGTGTCACCTCCTCTCTGAATTGATATACCTCTCGGAAAGTCGAGTTTCATCCCTCTTGGCTCAAAAACCCTGATCTACATCAAATCTCGCACTGTCTCTCGAAAGCACTGCACAATATATGCATGGGCCCTACGTGGGCCTGCATCACCCCTTCTGGGGCCTACGTCACACCCTCTGGAGGTTGCATTGCTTCCTCTACTGGTCCTTCTGCCTCTCTGCTATGTATTCTTGGTCCCGGAGAGGATCCTCCAACCAATATCTGTCTCTGCCCCTCACTACAACTAGAGTCACTTAGATCGGATCTTCGTCCGATCACTGCTCCGTCAAAATAATTTGATCTCTAGATTCACTTGGTGTGTCCTTCCAAATGACCCTCAAGCCTTCCTTTATAGTCTTCTCGTTGAGAAATCAACGGCCGAGATTAGATCTCTAATCAATGGCTAAGATTATAACATGACTTGATCTTCGCTTTCTAGATCATTCTCACTTTGTTTTATTAATACTCTTTAATTATTTAATTTCCGTAAGTTTAGACTTAGGATCTCCATTAAAATAATTAATTTTTACAATAAAACATAATCCGAGTGGAATTTTCACAAACGGTTTCTGGGTTCTTTGGAATACCAGTGCCTAAGCCTCTCCCCAAAATTTGAGACTTGGAGCACTTCCGATGCTACCAAAAATAAACACTCCCTCTTAGCGAGGAAAATGCTTTAACAACATGCCTATTGCATACTACTCTGACCCTGAAGCATTCTCTGCGCTACTGAAGTTTGACAAGTTGTCCATCAACCACTGCGATGCTGCTGCAACTGTATTGCTGCCCATGACACTGCCACTCCACTTCTACATTTGTACTACAACTCCCTCTCAAGTGTTGCATCTGTACTACAGCTCCCTCTCAAGGGTTGCATTGCTATGCTACTAGCACTAGCATTGTTAACACTATATCTGCACTGCAACTCAGTTGCTAAGAGAAGCAATTGAAATCACCAAAATAAACTAGTGTTTAGTGGATGCACCTCAGTGTTGAAGACTCTGACTGCTAATAACTATTGCGTTGTCCCTCTGATGTATTGCGTTGCTGCTACTCTGCATTGCGCTACATTGTTGTACATTGCGCTGCTACTGCTACGATGTTGCTGCTCTGCTCTACGCTGCTCCAGAAGTAGGCACTACTACCTACTGCATTGTTGTCTCCATCAGTCCTTGGCTCCGGCTAAAAAACTCCTCCATCTCGCTATTGTTGATTATGGGCACCCATAGCAAGGTTGTGATCCAAGAGGTGGGCTCCTCAAGGATCCTGCCCAACTGAAGTTCAAAGTGAACTACAATTCTATGTCGCCCCATTTCTCTCTTGGAGAAGCGTGGGCACTCATGGCAACCTCATCTTGCTCGATCTTTGCGGCTACAACTTTAGGATCGTGTTTTTCATCCTTGTCCTTTTTCTTCAAAGGACACTGTGATGCAAAGAGGCCCATCTCGCTACATCTGAAACACTTCACCTTCGAGACATCTCTCTTCTGACTCTGTTGCCCTTGTTGTCCCTTTGATGTGAGGGCTGCATTCTCCTCTTCCTCTGGATTCTTAGATTTGCTTCCGTTGTTGTCGTCAAGCTTGCACTTGACTAGATCTCTCCTCAGCTCCTCCTCCTGAAGTGCTGCCCACATCTGCTCCCAACTAGGAAGCGTAGCCCTGCCCAAAATACTTTGGACAAAAACTTGCCATTCCTCTGTGACTGCGTTAAGGGCTAGCCTCACCATAGATGCCGCAGTTGGGGTGGATCCCACAGCTGCCAACTGGTCTCAAATCTCCTGAAGTCTCGTAAGGAATGGAGTAATGCACTCCCCCTTCTGCATCTGGATCATCCGGAGCTTTTGCTCCAAGTACATCTTTTGCTACTGAGAAGTTCCTTCGTACAGCAGAGCCAAGACCTCCGATATCTCTCTGGTGATGTTCTTACCAACTATATGCGAGACTATGTGATCCTTGACACCATCAAGGATTAGTCTCTTGGCCTTTGCCATATCAAACTTGTACTTCTTGCTTTGATCCGGATCTGTAGGTACAGTAACCACACTTTCCACAATCGCTTTGAGATCATACTCATCTAGAAGGAATATGATTCTTTCCTTCCAGATTACGTAGTTGGAGGATCCCTCCAACCGATCTTGATCTCTCAGTCCATGAGATGACGTTTCAGCTGAAAACTGTCGAACTGCTCCCTCTTCTTCCCCCTCTTCGTAGCACTAGGTAGGCTTACGCACTCCTTGTGCAGTTCATATATCTGTTGCCCAGATCTGCTGCTCATATCTTGGCAAAATGTTGAATCCCTTGGCAAGGAACTCACTGAGGAAGAATTCCCCGCTATGTTCTCTTCTTCTTCTTCTGACGCTTCTCTGCCCAGCAACTGCCTGCAAAAAAACTGCGTCGCTCTGGCTCTGCATGAAGGCTCTGCGTTGCTCCCTCTGCCTCAGCAAAATCTCAAACCGGAAGTCCTACCTCTTTGTCGACTCACTCAGAGAGAGACAACTTCGAAAAATTAGCCCTCTTGGCTAGAATTGCGCAATCCCTTTAGGGATTCGATCTGCTGCTGCAACAGCAATTTGGCCTTCACTTCAATGATAGATCCGCTCTTCTTGTTTCACATCAAATGCTCTGATACCATGTGAAAATTCCTAGATCTGACAATATCAAGAATCCCACTGCAACTAACAGAATTTACTTCTCCTATTATGTAAATTACATTACGAAATTAATTCAGATTTCTTCATGAATTATTGAAGTAAATTACTAAAGCAACCTACACAATACTTTATGATTCTGAAACAAGGAAACTGAGCAAGAATTAAATCACACATAGGACACCTTTATTTTGGACTAAGTCTGTGGAAAAACCCAATGCGGGAAAACCGGTGCAAGAGATCTAAGGGTTTGATATTATTAAGCAGCAGTTTCTGAATACAATCTTCAGATGCATTGTTGGCTATCCAGTACAGAGAAATCACGGAAGACAAAAATATAGTGAGTGTTACCTCACACTGCAAGTCCCGACTAATCTGGATCTGAACAGGTGAAACCCTAGCTCCCTCTACGCGGTAGATGCGTAGGCCTACGTGGGGACTTTGTTGGACTGCATAACCTCCTCTTTGAATCGATCTTCCTCTCGAAAAGTCGAGTTTCATCCCTCCCAGCTCAGAAAGCCCGAGCTCCAGCAAATCTCGGATTGTCTCTCGAAAGCATTGCACAGTCTCTGTGTGGGCCCTGCGTGGGCCTGTGCCACCCCTTCTAGGGCTTGCGTCACACCCTTTGTAGGCTGAGTTGCTTCCTCTGTTGGCCATGCTGCCTCTCCGCTATGTATTCTTGGTCCCGGAGAAGATCCTCCGACCAATAACCATCTCTGCCCCTCACTGCAACTAGAATCACTTAGATTTGATCTTCGTCCGAGCACTGCTCTGTCAGAAGAATTTGATCTCTAGATTCACTTGGTGTGTCCTTCCAAATGACCCTCAAGCCTTCCTTTATAGTCTTCTCATTGAGAAATCAACGGCAGAGATTAAATCTCTAATCAATGACTAAGATTCTAACATGACTTGATCTTCGCTTTCTAAATTATTCTCACTCTGTTTTATTAATACCCTTTGATTATTTAATTTCCCTAAGTTTAGACTTAGGGTCCCCATTTAAATAATTAATTTTTACAATAAAACATAATCTGAGTGGAATTTTCACAAACGGTTTCTGGTTTCTTTCGAATATCAATGCCTAAGCCTCTCCACAAAATTTGAGACTTAGAGCACTTCCGATGCGACCAAAAATCAGCAACTCAGTCACTAACAGTAGATAAAGTTTGGTCTTTTCCAGCACACCAACTCAGCCTCTAACTGTGTAACTTGTCCAGCGTAATAAAGGGAAGCTCGACCCCACACTGAGATATGGTGCAACACGTAAAACGTCTAGCCACAAGCACTAGAATCTCATCCCTTCACCTAGCACTCAGTTGAGTAATAAATGGGGATGAACTCGGTCCTTATCTCAGCAAGGGAATGATAGAACACATCCCAACAAATAAGAAATGTGTCCAGCACAAAAGGATGGGAACTCGGCCCTCACACAAGAGTAGAAACTCATCTCTTTTCCATAGAATCTCGATCCATTAATTGTTAGGTTCATCCAGCAATTTGAAATGCAAGGAAATCAACCCCTTCCTTTATGGCAGTATTTGGCTCTTTTAGGAATGCTTTATCATGTTTTAAGAAAAGGATAAACTCCACATTAGAAATTAAACTCAATTGATGGCACCTTTTGTTATTAAATCTGAAAGGCATAAATATTTTCTCTTGTTGATAATTACTTGTGATTTCTTTGAGTTCTTATTATCTTTCTTATGTTCTTCTTTTATCTTAGTTCATCAAGCAATTAGAAAAACGAAAACACAAATATCAAGGACACTAGATGTAGGCACTCAGCCAAGGCTAAAACCCTTATATAGGGGAAAACCCAGTCAAAGAACTCTTCCTTCAGTATATTCAAAGTGAGATAGACCAAGACCTTAGACCTACAGACCTTCCTCCTCCACCAAGTCAACCTTCCAATACGATTCAACAAACTTCAGTAGTCTCTTCATGTCTAGCAGCTTCAGCTGGCAGCAACAACCCAAAAATTTCGGCCCCAGCGTCACCAGAATTTCGGCATAGCTTCAGAGTTTCAGCCCCCCAGCTACTACAGAATTTCAACCCTCCAGCAACACTCCAAAAGTCCGCAAGTGTGGGATAGGAGAGATAAATTTCGGTTTCTTTTGCAAAATGATGACCTCCTTCTTCTTCGCTAGACTCTTCCTTCTTGTCCCTTGAATTTCGCACTTTTTCTTTCCCAGAAGTTGCAGTTCAAACTTGATGAGTGAGAGTGACAAATGAGGTCGAGTTGTTGCCTTTATATAGGTGTTTTTTCCCCTTAGTTTAGGCCAACTTGTCTAGTTTGAGGTTGACTTGGTGGAGGAGGCCTAATTGACTTATTTTACAATAAATAAAAAATCTTCTTTAACAAATAGAACCCAAGAAGGGTCTTTACATTGGGCAAGGACACTTGAAATAAACCCTAGAAGCCTTCAATGGAAGCTTTGACCTAAAAACAATTGACCCAAGTATGAATCCCATGCTTTAATAAGTCAATTTCTTTAATAATTTCTTTTTCCTTCTTTTGACATATGTTGCATGAGTTCGCGAACCCGGGGATGGGGTTCTTGTCCCCAAGAATCAAATTCGGGTATGGGTTCTTCTGAAAGGAACCCATAAGAACTGAGTTCAGGTACTAAGAATTGGTTTCGGCTACCAAGAACCGAGTTCTTCGTTAAAAACAATTGGGTGCGTTTGACGTTTAGGGTACTTGGAACCCCAAAATCAGGTTCTTTAGGGTTCTTTGTTGAACAATTTTTGAAATAAAAATTTAAATAAAAAAAATCAAAATAAAAATCGTGGAAAGTCAAAAGTTGAATACATAACCCGTAAAATCTAAAATCGCTTCACTCTTCATCGACGACATTTAACTCTTCCACGACGACATTCCTTTTGAGACAACGAGCATTTGGTTTAACTACTGAGACGATGAGCATTCCCTGGTGTGTTTGGGGCATTCGTTGGTGTGTGTGCAGGTGACTAGAGGTTCCCATAAAGACACAATCCACAAAGATGCAATCCTTGCTTGAATATTCACGGGTAGCTCTTGAAGACTCACTGTGCGCCATGAATTAATTCTAATTTTTATGTGTTCAAACCTCATTTTTGCACAACAAAATTAGTAAATTAAAATTTAATTCTAAATAGTAAATCGGCCCATGATGTCAAAGATGGGAAAGCTTCCTTATGACAAGTATCAGAATCTTGAAGCAACCACAATAATGGGTCCACTACCATATACTGTGATTCCAAACCCTTGCTTTTTTACTGTAATCTCCACATTCTCTCATGGCCAACCGACATCACTTGCTTTTCTAATTACTCTTTTAACTGTGTTTTTTTTTACAATTTTTGCCAAGAATGTGACACTTGGTCTTCTCTTTCCCTACTAGAGTTTTGGGCGAAATTGGCTTGGGGCCAAATTTACAAGTATGAGTAACTCCAATTTGCACTTGATATCAAACTAGAAATTTTGAAATTTCAATGTGAATGTTGAATGTTCAATGATGTGCATGTTTAAATCTTTAAAGTTTAAATCATAAATATTTTAGTTTTCTTGTTTAAAGTTAGAAAATATACAAATTCATATATATTATAATTTATAATATATATATATATATATAATCATAAATATTTTAGTTTTCTTGTTTAAAGTTGGAAAATATACAAATTCATATATATTATAATTTATAAAATATATATATATATATATATATATATATACCCCCGATGAACCCACGCATCTGTCCATGTCCCCACGTTTCCTGGCAACATAGCAACAAATACATTGCATTATGACTCAAGTACAATTATGAAAACCGACACTAGTTACATTCTTCAACACTCCCTCTGAACTAGGGAGGTATCCATAATTACATATATATAGAGGTACATGGAAGATCTCCAAAATGAACTACCAAGAATTCTAGCACACTCAGTGTTGCGGACTAGAAACCTGACCAAGGTATTCTATCCGGGTAGGACTAAGATGGACTCAAGCTTTCAGCCAGTTTAGGTACCATCAGGCTTACTTGCTAACCATTAACCCAGGGATCTAGGTGTGTATCCAAGGTCGGAGCTCCATCACCAATGCCACCCTCCCTCTTCGGGATATAGACATCGAGACATAGGTCGGCTAGATGTCCTCCCAAGCATCCACCATTGGATATTTCATCTCTCCCTAATACACTAGATATATCCATTTGTCCAAGCATGCTTCCCAAGTGTTCAGCCTTCTTTATGGAGAGATTTACCTGTTAAAACACAGCCCCCATCAGTAATAAACTTTCAAATATATATATAAGAAAACACAAACCTTTGAGGTCCTCGATCACCCTAATGCCGCTTATATCAAGTTGTTCATATGCAACTAGTCAGAAGCTTTTCCTCTTTCATTTCTTCAGCAACACCAACACATCCTCAATACATTGTAGTACATTCATTCATTATCCAATTTCATCTTCAAGGTATCCATCATTACTATCATAATATGCCCTCCCTCTTAACTAGGGAGATGTACTCTTTTCTTCTAGCCATGCTCCCTTTTAACTTATGGAGATCAACAATTTTCTTTTTCTATAACATCGGAGAATCTTCAACCTTTCACGACTTCATCAAGGTCATCTTGATCATCGTCATCCTTATAGCTTCCTTCATTATGCTCATCTCTATTTTTCAATTACGAATATCTCCAACATCTTGAAGATTATGTGTCTGCAAAACTCTAATAGCAAGTACAACTAAATACATATAGAAGCATGAAGTTAGTTATGTCAAATTCTTCTAATGGCAGCATCAAAGCATTCTGATTATTTTAGACATCAAATACCTAGACCTAGTTAGGTTCATAATCAGAGAATGCTAGGGTTTGTCATAAACCCTAGACTCCATTTTTCGAGGCACAAAGCCTTAGATAGCAAATCAAATAATAATTCAAACACAGTACTATACATCTAAGGTTTCAATAATATACTCTATGACAAACTCTACTAAGGTTTGTTCCAAACCCTAGATTTTCATCATCAAAACTAAAACATATCAATAATATCATCAAATCCTAAAATATCAATTTCTACTAAGGTTTTGTTACAAACCCTAAAATTCACAAACTAAACATGAGTATCAATAAGCATACTCACATCTACATAACTAGGATTTCATAATCATGCACTAGCATATCACAACAATATCTACTAGGTAAACCCAAGATACAAATATCAATACATTAAAGTTAGACAAGCAACAATTTTGACCAGGCTAGGGTTTCAATCAAACAGACAAACATATACCTAGGGATTCATTCCTATGATCTTACTACAACTATCTCAGGCTAAGTCACCTGATACGGGGATACGGGGATACGGGGATATCGGGATTCGAAGAATCGGATACGGGTATGGTGACCCCGGAACAGGATACTTCTGGAATACGATACGTTATATATTATTTTATTAAAAATATATATATATATATATATATATTAAAAATTAGATATTTTTTACACAAATTCATACTTAATTAATTGATTTAAACATAGATTTATCTATCATCTTAGATAGTCAAGGTTTTGTTTGAGTGATGGGTACATTTTTAGTAGGGTCATGATAGAGGAGTTTGACAACCAATGTCACTAACATCAAGGTACATAGAGGGATTGGTGCTCTTGATTAAATACGAGTTCCATACCCTAATACATGACAAAATTTGATGGAAACATTGCAATAACCCAATCCTGAAATCCTGAAAAACTGATAAGTCTGCTGGATTTTGAATGAGATCTAAAATTCTACTTTCTCCATATGAAATCCAATGAAGTCGGAACCACTCTCAAACATCCTGAGTCATTTCATGGTAATGTTAAAAATTTAAGTAAAAGGATGAAAATGAAGATTAAGGAGAATGTCACGTTTACTTTAAGAATTTAACATTACCATGAATCACATATAAATACTAGGGCCATAGGCTTGATGCCCTCTCGTGAAAAATCCCCCTCAATTGGTGAAAAACAATGAGCAAAAGCCCCCCTTTATAATAAAAAAACAACACTTTTTTGAACCCGCGGGCCCGACCGTATCTAGTTTTACGGGATACGACGTATCCGAATGGGGTACGGTCGGGATACGCCGTACCCCGTTCGAATACGCCGTATCCGTTGAATTGGGGCAGAATCCTGTACATATACGTACCCGATACGGGGATTCGGGATTCGTGGCCCCTTTTAGGCGAATCCGGTGACTTAGATCTCAGGGGTTTTAGCTTATAAACCCTAATTTATCAAACCCTAAAGATCTAAGGTTTAGACATTAACAACAAACCGTAAAGGACTAGGATTTTCCATAGCAATACCAAAACCCAAAATATCAAAAGAATAGGATTTCTAGTTTTCATTAACAACCCTAAGTAGACTAGGGTTTCATAATCATTATTGGCATACCCTTAGGTTAGGGTTTTACAGTGAACACTTTTAGGGTTCAACAACAATGATCAGATTAGATAATAATATAATGAGGGTAGATTCAATCTAATGATTTATCACCCTAACAAGAATATTTGAGATTCAAAACCCTAGACATAGTGATGTCGGTAATGTAAAGCAAATTTCAAAAGAGAATGAATATACCTTTTCTATAAAGAGAACTTCATAACACAACTTGTAGTTTAAGGCATACCTTGAATTGTTCTTTAACAAATCTTGTAGGATACCAATTCTTGAAGGGATTCCTTTGCAACAGAACTTCTTCCATGCTTCAAGTCTCCCCCATAACCTTTGTGTATTTTGCAATCTTTTATTACCATGGAAAATATAAAGAAAAAGGATAGTAGCATACAATACAAACAAATCTTGATGTGACGAGGAAATCAAACATGAAAAGGTGAAACAAAGAACAAAATACTTATCTTTGGTAACATCGTCGCGGCTCCCTCTTAACCCAATCCTTTTGAGGGATACCTACAACCTATCGAAATAATTCAAAAATGTTCTAACAAGACATGTTAGACCAACAAACTCTAGAAATCAAAACATAACGGAAAAACAATTCAAAACTTCAAATATAAAGATATGTAAGGGATAGTGTCCCTTAGAGTCCCTAGCAAATAAGTCTTTGACTTCAGATTCTTCCATCTTGTTCTTTTTTGGTGGAGCTTCATCAACAATATTCGCATGTTCTCTGTCTCTCTTCCTATTCCTTGGATTCTCTGAACATTGATTTTTGTAGTAACCCATCTTGTGGTTCTTGTAACATTCGATCTTGGATAGGTCAACCTTCTTCTTTGGTCATTTGAAATTCCTTTTTGAAGGTTCCCTTCTTGTCATGAGCAGAATAGGCATTAGAGATGTTTTCTTCTTCATCCTCCTTGTCGTTTACTAACGATACTCGAGCTTCTTCTTGACTGCATGCATTCCACATGTTGTGACTCATTTGCATTTACCTTTGAAATATTTTTCAAAACACCAAAAAAACAAATATGTTAGAAAAGGTAAAACTTTGTATGTCAAAGAAGAATTTTGATTTATATGTTGGTACATTAACATTACGTGATGAGATGTGAAGGTGGGTCAAGTCGGGCTCGTTCATGTGCAAAATAGTTCAAATTCCGCCCAGATCCAACGACAACCCAAGAGCACAAATTGCACGAGATTTATACCAAGGAATGCCCCCGCAAGCAATCTTGTTAAATCCGCTCACCTGCAAATCGACGGCTGTCATCAACTGCAGGAATACTCTCTTCAAATTCCAAAAACTGCTTAAGTGCCCCCGCAAGTGGTTTCGGGTTTCAATGAAGACATTACATGGTGATAGTTGGAGCCCACACCCTTTACTTTAAAATCAGAGAAGGCAGAGAAATGGCGTATTTCCCTTAGACACTTAAGAGTTTTGGAGGAGGCGCAAACGGAAAAACAGACAGTAGGGATCAAAGCGCAGAATTGAAGCAGAGAGATGGACGGCGGAGATTAAATCGCAGATTGCAAATCGCGAGTTTTAAAGAATAAGAGCGGAGGTAAATGTTAAATTCACCGAAGTATGATATGTGATGACATGGCCCTGGCCCGCATACCGCACATCGCAAGTTTTAAAAGTTAAGTGCAAAGGGTAAGTGTTATAATCATCGAAGTGCGATGTGCGATGCGGTGGGGTCCAATCGCAAATCGCAAGTCTTAAAAGATAACCACGGGAGGTAAGTGATAAAGTCGCCGAAGTGTGATGTGCGATGCCAGGTGGGACCCGATCGCATAGCGCACATCGCAAGTTTTGAAAGATAAGTGCTAAGGAAAAGTTAAAGACAGTGAAAGGCGAAGTGCGATGTTAGCACGGACGCGATGTGGTTCCAAGATGAAATCTAAAGGATTTCAAGTCCAAGCTTATGAGGTTTGTGCACCATTTTATGAAGAAATAGGCAAAACACGGCAGAGAGACTCGGGTAAGGGACCCAATGCAAAGCCAAGGAGAGAAGAAGACTAAACACACCAGGCACGCGCAGAAGAGGCAGAGTCGGGAAGTAGGTGACATGATGACAACGTTTGAAGCAAAGAGGCATACGCAGAGTCAAGCAGAAGAAAGTATAGTGGCACCGTTGGAAGCACAACAACTGGGTCAAGTCGAGCACTGAGGTGTCGTTACAGAACTGTGCAACTATTGCATCATAACCAAAAAAGACACCTCAGCACTTCAGGAGGACACATCAACAACATCAGATTCAGCGAAACGAACAATATTTCCAGTTTTAATTTGTTTTCTCGGTATGATTGCACAAGTAATCTTAACATTTTAGGTAGTCGAGTAGTTTCAAGAAGTTCAGCAGTTATGAACTACTTTGATGTATTTAAGTTGATAGAAATAAAGAAAAGAGGTTCCGAGTTTTGAACCTCTGGATGACTGTAATTTGAAACTGAATTTTCTGAGAAATTAATGAAAGAAGATCAAGTTTCCTGCACCTGTTGATGTTGATATGTCTTTCCAGTTTCGCTCTGTGTTTATTCTTCTTTGAATGAAGTGAAGTAATGTAGCAGTCGGTCTCTTAATTACATCTGTGACTAAGAGTTAAATAACCTTAATTAGCTCTCTTTCCCTTCATCTCTTCTCTCTTCACAAATTCCTGATGAAACTTTAAAGTAATAGATTCTGTGTTTACAACATATTATTTCAAGTTTCCTCTCTCTCCATGAATTTCCTATGAAACTTAAAAGTGATAGATTATGTTTCTCAGCATATCATTTTGAGTTTCCCTTACAATTCTTCTTTTCATTCCATTCGAATATCAGCAGTTTATGGCATTGTGAAGGCTTTCATTATATCAGATTATTGAAGGTATTAAGTAATTATATTCCAAAGGTGTTAAACAGAGGCCATTTGATATTGTAATTGTGACATATATTTATAAAATATCTTAAGCATTGATTCCTTACCACAGCCAAGGGATTGTTTCTTGAGATACAACATTTTCTGGCATTGTTGTCGGGGACGAATAAAAGAAGTTTATTTTTCCTTGGGTTTTTCACATTATTTCCTCTGGTTTTTCAGTGAGGAGGAAATATTGGGATGTGTTTGTTATTTTCAAAATTATGGCTTTCAAAATGCCTCACACGAGGTCAGATACCTCACAACGGACAGTCCCTACTTTGCCAGATCCAGAAAGATTGGTTTCTAAAAAGGCTCAGAAACCTGAAACTCCTTCAACACCTAATCCTACATTGTCTGCTACTGACAGTAGTTCTAGTAATCCTTTGTTTGAAGATATTTCTGAAATACTTCCGTCCTTGGAACAAGATTCCCCTTCCATACCCATTCATTTTCAAGAACCTAAGTTAGAAGAACATTCTTTCGAGTCTGTTTCTTTTACCTTCACTCAAGCTCAACCAAATATAGTTACTGGTTCTTCTGCCATTTTTCATCAACTCACTCCCATATTAGTTTTTCCTCCATCTTCATTCACTTTCACAGAAGGTTCATCAACCTCAACTACCCAAGGAATAGTTAACCAAGGTGTAAATATCGCAACACCAACCTTTTTGTTGAACAAATATGCTCCACTAAATCTTGCACAACCAATGAATGCCATGCCTCAAGAATACCTCAAATTACTTCCTCGTTTCACTGCAGAAGATGAAGTAACTGCAGAACAACATTTACCCTTGTTTTGCACTTTTGCTGAGAATTTAAATGTAGAACATCTTGATGTTCTGATGAGACTATTTGTGCAATCTCTAGATGGAGAGGCTAGAAAATGGTTAAAAGGTTTACCAAATGGTTCAATAAATAACTGGGAAGAGTTAGAAACTCAATTCACTCAGAGATGGGGAGAAAAGAGAGATCATGGTTACTCATTGACAGAGTTTAATGCAATTAAAAGAAGGCCTAATGAAAGCATTTCTGAGTTTGTAGAAAGATTCAATAAATTGTACAATAGTTTACCTATAGAGATGAAGCCCCCCCCTGTAGGAGCAAAGGTAGTTTTTGTTGGGACTTTTGAAGTTGATTTTAGCTTTACATTGAGAAAGAGAAGAGCCCCTACTCTTGAGCAGATACAAACAGATGCTCTCAAGATTGAAGCTAATATGACTGCAGATGGAAAGACGAAAGGGAAAGAGCCAGTCCAAGAGGAGGGCAAAGCAAAAGAAGAATCATCACAAGATCTAAGAATTGAAGATATGACAAAGGTGATGAAAAATTTGACAAATAAGCTAGCTAAGATGGAATTGGAAAATAAAAACTCCCAAAGACAAGTACAACAAAACCGAGGGGAATTCAACCCTCAATTCAGAAGACATCCCCTACAAATTTTGCAGAGGGAAAGAAGAGATCAAGACTAGGTTCAAGCACCGTTGTATATAGAAGCAGCACCCGTAGAACTAGCAGAAGATGACCAAAGGGAGGTCGAGGATCAGGTATCTGCTATGTATACAATAGAAGAGGACGAAGAGGAAGATTGCAAGGGAGAATATGCTGAAGCTGAAGTACCTTTTGATCAAGATGAAATGGATGAATACTGTAGGCAATTCACAGATTTCATGCAAGATGAGTTGCATAAAAGGTATGATTTGAGGTCTAGAAAGAGATCTACAGTGCAGGATAATGAAGGTGAACAACAAGGTTCCATTCCTCCTCCAATGGCGACTCCACAATAAAAGGACCCTACGAAACAGGTCAATAATGGGAAACAACCTGTAAATTCACTTAATAGAACCAATGTGCAACAAGGCGAATCTTCCCAGAACAAATCAGTTGACACTAATATTTTGGAGAGAGTTATTCTTGTACCCAAACAAGCGGCAAATTCTAGAAAGAGTGAAGAAGAACCTGAAAAGAATGTTAAGAAAACTCATGCTTTCAGTTTGACAACAGAGTTGGAGAAGGTTAAAATTCAAGTACCTCTTCTAGAATTAGGTAAAATACCATCTTACAAGAAAGAAATTTCAAAATTTATTAATCTCACACAGGTGGAAGATATAAGTGACACAGTGAACTTACAAGAAGAAAAGCTAGTGGTCACCTTTGGTCCTCATGTAGAAGAAGTAGATCCTTCTTTTCCACCCTTCTATATTTCTTTGTTGCTTCATGATTTTACTCTACATAACTGCATGTTGGACTCAGGAGTGTCCCATAACCTCATGCCATTGTCTGTTATGAAGGAACTAAACTTGCAGATTGCCAAACCTTATAGGGATTTGTATTCATTTGATTCCAAAAGAGTGAAATGTGTGTTGGGTTAATTAAAGATGTGGTAGTTTCGTTGGCACAAATCCCAACAAAGAGTATAGTCATGGATGTAGTGGTTGCTGACATCCCAGCCAAGTTTGGAATGCTCCTGTCAAGATCTTGGGGAGCAAAGTTGGGAGGTGTTCTAATATTAGATTTCACTTATGCTATCATTCCGATGTTTAATGGGGAAGAAAGGAGATTGTACAAGGAAACAAGGTTTGTGAAGACCACCTCCAAGAAAGATGCAGGAAATTCCCGCATTTATAGTCAAGAAACAAAAGATCTTTCTTGTTTCATGTTGCGTGAAGATGCAGAATTTGCTGAAGACACAGGGAAGCAGGAAGCAGCTCTCTTCAGCAGTTGTAAATAGTGAGCTGCACTCAAGGAAGATTTGGAAGTGCTACTTTGAAGGTGCCTACTCCAAGGAAGGCGCAGGTGTTGGATTCTTGTTGATATCACCAGAAGGTAACCTCATGCCTTTCTCTTTTAAAATAGAATTTGATTCAACAAACAATGTGGTTGAGTATGAGGCCTTACTATCAAGCCTTCAAGTTGCTAAACTAAACAGATGGGAGTTCAATGTATTTCAATTTTTGGTCTGTGAATTGATAATAAGGCAAATTAAAAATATTTGTCAAACCAAGCATCCGAGGTTAAGATCATATAGGAATGAAGTTTGGCATCTGATAGAAACTATTTTGAAGCATTCAATCTTCAGTTTATTCCGAGGGAGGAGAATAGATAGGCAGATTCTTTAGCAGTTGCAGCCAGCACCTTCAACCTCCAATAAATCCAAGGCTAAGGTATGAAATTGAAAGTAGACATAGACCTTCTATCCCTGACAATGTGAAGCATTGGCAGGTGTTTGATGATGATGAACAGATAAATCAGTTCCTGACAATGATTAGAAACTTTGAAGATGTTGATATAGACCAAAAGGAAGAACAAACAGAGCAGAAAGCAGAAATAAGAAACCTTAAGCAGTCAATAGGTGAACAAAATATTATCCAATTGAAAGATAATGTGCTCCCTAAAGGGTTGGTTCCCCTTGAAAGATTATTCGATGCTAATGATGTTGTTGTTGATTCAAAGAAAACACATCAAGAAGAAGAGATGGAACACTGTAATTTGGGAACTCAACAAGAACCCAAAATAGTAAAATTGTTCAAAGGTGTTCCCAAAAACTGCAAAGAAAGATACATTGATCTTTTTAAGAAGTATATGGATGTGTTTGCCTGGACATATGAAGACCTGAAAACATATGACAAAAGCATAATTCAGCATAAGATTCCATTGAAAGGACTCAAACCACTCAGACAGATCAATCCATTGTTGCTAGCTCCAATCGAAAAAGAAGTGAAGAAATTGTTGCAGGCAAAAATTATAGTCCCTCTTAGATATTCAGACTGGGTTTCTAATTTGGTCCCTGTAAGAAAGAAGAATGGAGAGATAAGATTGTGTGTAGACTTCAGGAATATGAACCGAGCATCTCTAAAAGATAATTATCCTTTTTCGAAAATGGATTATGTCTTACAGAAAGTGACAGGAGCTCAAAGGTTGTCTATGGTTGACGGATTTTCT